>CM042878.1:70097-415097 GCA_023658055.1 Thaleichthys pacificus | reverse complement strand
GAGGCTGCTATGGAGTTCCATGGTGATCATTATCACCTTGGGGTTATCTGGGTGGAGGGGGGGCTCTGCCTCAAAACCAGCCCTGCCTCAAACCACAGAAGCTTTAAAGTCAGGAGGGTAGCTGTTTGTTCCACAGTTAGTCAGTCCAGAGTGCCGTTCCGGGGAAGCTGATTAGCACTGCACACTAGCATCACAACGGCGTCTCACAGAATCAGGCTGCCTGAGGAGAAGAGGGATGGAACTGATAAACCACAACAAGGTCTCCCTCCAAGGAACCTGCCTCCTCCTGACGCCAGCGTGTTGACCTAAACGTAGCACTCACTCCTTTTTTAGCCTCTTTTCACACCATCCCAACTTCAGCCACATAAATAAATATTCTATATTTAAGCCAAGCTAATTAAGCGTTATTTATAACCCAGGTTTTAAAAGGAGTTCCAGGGGCAAGGCAGGCAGTGTGAGTTCATTAGACTTAAGCACCAGAAAGAGGCCAGTGTTATCACAAACGCCTGCTTTGTACGCCTAGAAAAATGAGCCTTCTCTCCAGAAGCCCCCTGGGGGGGCTACTGACCTTCTCCATGTTTCCCCCCAACAGCAGCCAGTACGGGGGGGGGGGGGGGGGGGTTAGGTGGGACCCCAGTCAGGCAGACATTGGCCCAGCCAGCACAGGGGGGTCTGGTCCGGCTGGATGAACCACAAGGAATCCCTTCATGGACTTCACTTCGTACTTACACACCCACACAAACATACATGCAGACACACACACACAAACATACATGCAGACACACACACAAATACAAGCACATACATGCATGCGCCCTCACAAACACATGCACGCACACACACACACAAGTACAAGCGCATTCATACAAACACACACAACCACCAGAATATAATTGACAGTCTGCTAACTCTCAGTAGTAATATCGTCCTACATCCACATTATAGTGGAAAATGCTTTATGGAACGAAACATAGAAATCACTCGCTTTGCCAGTTTAGATGAAGTCATTCATGAAAGTGCGTTTGTTCGGCCCTTTTTTCCACCCAGTTTCACCCAGAGGTAAATACAGCACGTGTGACGAGCAGGTTGTTTATCCTCGACTCCAAAGGTATTTCCCCTCTCTGAACGAGCACAGCATCTCTCTGATGTTCGCTCCGCAAGGATTCTATTTCAAAGCACTGAGGGCCTCAGCAGTGTCCCTGTCTCTTGATCTCATCCTGGGACGAGCCGGGGACGTGACCAAACCTCAGCATCCATTACGGAGACGAGGACTGCTGGAAAAACCTCCGTGATGAACCACAGGGCTCGTCCAGGCTGACCTACTAAACTACAGGATCAGAGAGAGAGGTCACCCTAAGCAGGAGGGGAGGGGGAAACTACA
Source organism: Thaleichthys pacificus (assembly GCA_023658055.1). Lineage (NCBI taxonomy): Eukaryota > Metazoa > Chordata > Actinopteri > Osmeriformes > Osmeridae > Thaleichthys > Thaleichthys pacificus. The sequence goes on along the minus strand of CM042878.1, from coordinate 413,716 downwards.
GGGTCAGAGAGAGAGGTCACCCTAAGCAGGAGGGGAGGGGGAAACTACAGGGTCAGAGAGAGAGGTCACCCTAAGCAGGAGGGGAGATGAGACGGTGTAGACAGTTTTACTTGTAGTCAAACTTTTTTGTTTACCTTTTCGAAACTTACAAAAAAATAAAAAAATGGGGGGCGGGACTTTTTTTCAAAAATATTTTTTTAACCTTTCAAACCGTTTTTTCTTTTTTCTTTTCTTAACCTTTCAAACCGTTTTTTTCTTTTTTTAACTTTTCTCGAAAATATTTTTAAATTTTTTTCCACACACAGTGAAAGGAGAGGAGAGAAGAGAGGAGGACAGAGAACAGAGCATAATAAAGTCCTCATCAAGTCCTCATCAATGATAAAAAAAACTTTTGCGGAAGCTTTTTTTCAACCTTTCAAAACTTTTTTGAGAATGTTTTTTTTAAATATATTTTTTCAACCTTTCGAAATAAACACAAAAAAACTGTCTGCTAGGCCTCAACAAGAGAGTGAAGTCTGACAAAGACCTGGCTAACCGTGGGCCGACACATCATGTCATTGTCATGTGATCCTTACCTGAAGCGCTTCATATGTGATCCTTACCTGAAGCGCTTCATATGTGATCCTTACCTGAAGCGCTTCATATGTGATCCTTACCTGAAGCGCTTCATATGTGATCCTTACATGAAGCGCTTCATAGGTGATCCTTACCTGAAGCGCTTCATATGTGATCCTTACCTGAAGCGCTTCGTAAACAGTCAATCTACACATGAAGAGTCATTATCCTCCGACCAGAAGGTTGTGTTCATGGAGACCTACCCTGTCTGTGAGGGCAGCCTGTCTGGTCAGCAGGTGGTCTCTTTCAGCCCGGCCCTGGGTCAGCTGCTCCTGCAGAACCCGGTTCTCCTCCTGCAGAACCCGGTTCTCCTCCTGCAGCCTGGCATCTGAAAGGAAACAGGAAGCTACAAAATTATGTTTTTAGTTTTTTCAGATTTAGTTTGCCAACATTTGTAGTTGTTTGGGAGGTTCATTTCTTTCAACAAGTACCTTTTTATCTTTAGTTTGTTGTGCATGTACTGTACTTTTTTTTAGGTTAACACTACTAGGTGACCTGGACCGCGATCTTGACCTCTAACCCCTGGACCTCTGTGGGGGTCTTACCGGTGGGAGGCTCGGCTAGGTTGCGGGTGATGATCTGGCGGATGCGTGTGGAGACCGGCGTGGAGGTGGAGGTGGGGGTGCAGGTGGGGGTGCAGGTGCAGGTGCAGGTGGAGGTGCAGGTGGGTGCATCCCCTCGCCCCGTCAGGCTGCTCTCTCCAACACCATGATGGTCCGGGTGCAGAAGAGACTCCTCCAGCTTCTAAACACGCAGCAGCAGGTTTAGGTGCAGTTCTATCATGTGAGGCCCTGCTTGGAAAAGGACTATATGCTCCAGATAACATTTTATTTGGTTGATTTAGATCTCTCCTCCTTGTACCTTAGTAACGGTGTTTTAAGAAATAGAAAGGCATTTACAAGATATCCTAAGTTTACGTTTAACAAGTTAAATAATAATTTGACTAAAAGTAAGTATTCATTAGTCTCTCAAAATGTGTATGTAAATGTGTGCCGTGGTATGTTTTAACAGATATTGTGCACCAGTCAAACAGCCAGCCAGGGCTCATGTTCACGCTCACGTTCAAGTTCAGAGGATCGTCCTCTCGCACCCACCTGGATGACAGCCTCGAGCCGCGGAGACGCTGCACTTTGCTCGCCTGGAGAACTCATTTGTATTTGCTCTTCACCTTCTACTTCGCGACTGTTTTGTACGGGTAAAGTTGGATCAAATCCCAAAAAATCAAAGTCTTCTTTCTGAAAACATGTTCTGTTTACCTGCAGGAATATTTATTGCATACGCGTTGTATTGCTATGTGACATAGCTAAGCTGCACCAAAACACGACATGCACGGATTTCCAAAGTTGTGCTTTGCACACAACAACTTTAGAGGAACTTGTAAAGACAGAGCGCCAAACAAATCCCAGCAGAGGTTGCCAGGGGGACCAGACGCTCCCGGGCCGTTACCATAGAAATACAATGCTGGCTTGGTCGTTTCCATGGTAGAAGAGACGCGCTGCTTTGAGGAAAGCAACTTAGTCTTGCCGCTTCTATGGGGAATGACGAGTTAATGAACAGAACCTGTTTACACGCACCGCGTTCAGCAGGCAACGATCATTATAATATCTCCACTGTCCAGTATTGCATACAGTTTTTTTTCGAATTATTGTATGCTTAAAACAGGGGTGTTCAATTCTGGTACTCTGGGTTCACTGCCCTAGCCTGGTCCTAACCAGACTCTCGTACATTTCATTTGTACCGAGAGTCTGGCCTCGCTCCATTGACAAGCGTTGACTTCCTTGTAGGCGGGTACTCTGTTGAAGTTTAAAACTATTGGATCTGCCCAGAGCCACTCTGATCTGCCATAACCAATCGCTAGCGTTCGCCTTAGCCAATTCCTTCACCACTACTGTAACAGAGCTAGCCTAGCTGCCGTAGCTGGAAAATCAAACTTTTCCAGAACCCTGTGGGGAGGAGGGCCACAACATCATGGCCACCAACAAAACTCAGCAAAACTTGTTCTTGCTCCGGCTTTAGCTGTTGGATATTCGGCAGCGTTGCCACAACGGACCGAATGGCTTTTCTCGCATCTTTCTCCGCCGCCATTACGGAACTACAACACAAACTAGCACACGACACCAACGTCATCGTTCTCAGCCACTCCCTCTGTTCGCTTATTGGACAGGTAGAAAATCAACCTGCAGAATCTGATTTACGGACCTCATGGCCAGACCTATGTACAGAAGCAAATACATTTGAGCGGAAGTACGTAGGACGGCAGAGCCAGGCTATCACTGCCCTGCATGTTCTGAGGTTTCCCTGCTCCAACACACCTGATTCTAATGAAGGTTCGTTATCAGGCTTCTGCTGGGTAACGACCAATTCATTTGAAGCAGGTGTGTTTTAATGTTTCACAATCTTAAAAACGTTGTGATAAACATTGTTAATAGTTTAAATTAGCACATTCAGATACATTGACTTAAAACAAGAATATTTTCTACAAATATTTATTGACACCATTAGGGATCCTAAAACACAAACACAACAAAGTGAAAACATGTCCTTGCATCTGAGGCAGGTTACAGAAGGTATAAATATACACATCTTATGAGCTCCACACAAATACCAAAAAAGAATAACGAAATATGAGAGCATGTAGCAACCTGCTATTCTGGGACACAAACCCCCTGATAATGTTCACAATAACTCTGCATGCACGTAGCGCAGACAGGAGCAGCTGGCACTAGGACCCTGAGGCAGCTGACACTATAGGACCCTGAGGCCCAAACACTGTCCTTCCTAAAGGCCTTCATCCTCAGGTCCAACCCCTCAGTCCTCATCCTCAGTCCTGCTCCCTCAGTCCTCATCCACAGTCCTGCTCCCTCAGTCCTCAGTCCTCATCCACAGTCCTGCTCCCTCAGTCCTCATCCTCAGTCCTGCTCCCTCAGTCCTCATCCTCAGTCCTGCTCCCTCAGTCTTCATCCTCAGTCCTGCTCCCTCAGTCCTCATCCTCAGTCCTGCTCTCTCAGTCCTCATCCACAGCCCTGCTCCCTCAGTCTTCATCCTCAGTCCTGCTCCCTCATTCCTCATCCACAGGGAAAGGTTCTGGCCAGTGGGCCGGGTCCAGGAACACAGAACACACCCCGCTGTAGAACCAGAGGCGAGGCAGGAAGCTCTCCACCTGCCAGGAGTTGGAGGCTCGGTCGTAGGCCTCCACCTCCACACCGTAGTCCCCCTCCATGCCCTTCCAGTGGCCCCCCGTCACGTACAGGTGGCCGTCCAGAACCACCAGGCCCCCGTTCTCGTGGAGCATGTGCAGGAACTGGACCTGGGGGAGACGGCAGAGGAGGCAGAGGCAGGCACAATGAGTTAACAGTCGTAGAGTTGTGATGACTGTAGACGTGGCTCTGACAGAGACTAGCTGAAAGGTGATCAGTGCTGAGCTCACCTTCTGCCACATGTTGGCCTCAGGGTCGTACAGGTACACCTTCTTGGTGTTGTCAGCGATCAGGTAGATGAGTCCATCCACCGAGACAGAGCGAGGAGAGGAGAGATACTTGGGGATGAAGGGAGAGCAGATCACGCTCCAGCCGTCTGTCACACACACACAGACACACACACACACACACACACACACAGACACACACACACAGACACATCAGCACGCAGGGGCAGAGAGGGTCAAAGGTCAAACTAGCCCTTATTTATGTTGATCTCAGATTAGACACTGAAAGTGAAATGTGGAGTGATATAAAATATAAAACGATCATGTGCTAACAGGACAGATATGTGATGAGAGGAGTGTTTTGCATTCGACTGTTCCTGCAGACCTATGACAGGGTTGTAGCACTGCATGGTCAAAGCGTTGTACTTCACGGCACAGGAGCCAATCAGGTACAGCTTCCCGTGACACGCCGTGGCAGTGAAGTTGGTCACGTATCTGAGGGCAGGGCAGGTCATACCCCAGGTGTCAGTGTAAGGGTCGTAATGTTCAACTTCCACATAGTTCAGTGTTGTGCCTATGAAGAGAGAGAAGGTGGGGAAAGATACTGGTAACTGATAGAAGATGGATCTTCTACTGACAAAAACATGAACATTTCACATACAGTCGATCCACCAGCTGCTTGGGCCCAGACAGACCCACAGAACTCATGGAGGACATGGACACTTCTAGCCCCCAACATCTCAGACGTGGTTCATCCTCTCACCTCCGATGACGTAGATTTCTCCGTTGAGCGTCACCGAGGTGTGGTTGGTCCGGGCTCGGAGCATGGGGGCCACCTTCGCCCAGCCGCCCTCCCTCGTGGTGTACCTCCAGGTCTCCGTGGTCGACCAGGTGTTGGTCTGGGAGCCCCGCGAACCCCCTGGGAACCAAAGAGGAGGGTTACCTCCAGTCAGAATACGCTACTAGAGGGGGGTTACCTCCAGTCAGAATACGCTACTAGAGGAGGGTTACCTCCAGTCAGAATACGCTACCAGAGGGGGGTTACCTCCAGTCAGAATACGCTACTAGAGGGGGGTTACCTCCAGTCAGAATACGCTACTAGAGGAGGGTTACCTCCAGTCAGAATACGCTACTAGAGGAGGGTTACCTCCAGTCAGAATACGCTACCAGAGGGGGGTTACCTCCAGTCAGAATACGCTACTAGAGGGGGGTTACCTCCAGTCAGAATACGCTACTAGAGGAGGGTTACCTCCAGGGTGGATGTGAGGCAGGGGGGGGGTTACCTCCAGGGTGGATGTGAGGCAGGGGGGGTTACCTCCAGGGTGGATGTGAGGCAGGGGGGGGTTACCTCCAGGGTGGATGTGAGGCAGGGGGGGGTTACCTCCAGGGTGGATGTGAGGCAGGGGGGGTTACCTCCAGGGTGGATGTGAGTCAGAGCTCCAGAAAAACCCACCTGTGACGTAGACGTCATTATTCAAAGAAACTAGTGAGTATCCCCACTTGTTGTAGTTGGGGAAGTCTGCAAGCTGATGCCACTGTTCTGAGGAGAGAGAGAGAGAGTGACAGAGAAATAAGTGAATTGAGAGCAGAGAGATAGCAGGGAGATCAAATTAAAGTGCAAATCAAATAGAGAGACAGAAAGAGGGAGAGAAAGTGTGATTTGAGGTGAAAGAGAATGAATTAGTGATGAAGAGAACTCAGAGACTACTTGGAATAACAATGGATCTGTTGTCTGTTAGTGAACAAACAGCACCAGTCATGGATGAGAGAGAGTGGGTTTACTGGTCTTGGTGTTGTAGAAGCCACAGTTCCTGGGCAGCAGTCTGGGGTCTCTGTCCTCGTCCTCATCTTCATCATCAGAGTCGTCCAGCGAGCGGCCCCCCATGACGAACAGCACCTCCTGCAGGTTGGGCTGTGGACTCTCGCTGCCAGCCTCCACCACTTCCCCTGGAGCCAGGTTCATTTTCTAACAAGGACAAAGAGTGTCCAACACAACTGAATAAAAAAACATCTACCTGGTTTTGTGGAAAAAAGTCTGGTAGGTTTCTGAGTTACATCTACTGTGGTACAATATGATGTAGTTGGAACCTCTGTATGATGTATGATTTACATATAAATAGAAATCTCTAAATAGAAGAACTCATCCAAACCAAAAGCTCTTGTTTCCAGGTTGCTCAATCTCGATGTTGGTCTGCCTGCCTGTCTGCCTGTCTGTCTGTCTATCTGTCTGCCCGTCTCACTGACCTCTCTGTACAGCCTCTCCACAGCCTCCCTGCAGCAGTCGGAGCTCTGCAGCAGGCTGTCCTTCAGCAGGGTCTCCCCCAGGTACTCCAGGGGCAGGAGGGCCAGCCTGGCCAGGCCCAGCAGCTCTGGAAGGCTGTCCAGCCGGGAGGCCTCCTCGTGCCGGACCCAGACCAGCGCCGCCTCCACCCGCGACCGCTCCGACCGGGTCTGCAGGGTCTCGTTAGCCAGGCACGCCACCAGCCGGCCCTTCTCCAGCAGCAGGAACTCCTCTCCCTGCTGCACCGCCTCAAAGTTCTCCAGCAGGAAGGCCCAGGCCTTGGCCACCACCTCTGGGCAGCCGTGGATCTCCCCGAACTCTAGAATCCCCAGGCAGTTGGTGGCATCGATCTGATTCTGGAGGTACCGGCCGCACACAGCCCGCACCGCCTGGAACTGCAGCTGGCTGGAGGTGTGCATGAGCCCCTCCACGTTGCCCTGGTTGATGGTCAGCTTGCCGGTGTAGGCGAAGTCCAGCAGGGTGCTCAGCACATCCGGGTCCACGTCCTGCAGCTCCACCCGGGCCGCGATGCTCTCCACAAAGTCCCCAGAGAACATGGAGCGGAAGTAGGAGCTGCAGAGCGCCAGCACGCCGCGGTGGCAGGGGAAGTCGCGGCCTCGAGCGCACAGGGTGACGTCCACCAGCTTGGGGTGAGAGCAGAGAGAGCGCAGCCCGTCCAGGACGCTCTGGGCGTGGGTGGACTGGCAGAAGTCCAGGTCGTCCACGTTACGCACCATGGTGACGCCGTCTGACCTTTGAACCTTGACCTGACTGTCTGGTTGCTGAGCGGGAGCGGAGCCTGGTGTCTAGGGACGCGGGCCACAGAGAGGTCACGTTATGGCAGGTGTGTGAATCTACGGAACATTTGTTGTTACAGACAGTGGTTGTTGTGGGATTACAAACCACTGAAGTCTGGATTATTGGAAGTCTGCTTTATCATTCACTGATCACAAAAGTTCAGTCATGTTAGTGCATCTGGACGGGTCAAACTAAAGAACATTTGAGGGCAACAGAGTGGAAAATAGGTAGCAGACAAAGTCTGTATTTCCTCCTAAAATAACTGGTTGATTAGTTCTTATTTATTCTGAAATGATCAAGAGTTAGTCATTTCCTACCTTTAGTTACAGTGGAACCTGTTCACAATGTTCTAATGACTTGCTACCAGTAAAGTCTGAGAACAAGCATCAGGTTTCCACAACAACAACTTCTAGACATGAGGAATCATCTGTTATGCCTTCTGGACAAATGTGAAAAAAGCATGAAAGAGACCAGAATAAGCCAAGTGTAACTTGTTAGAGGTCGAGTATTCTATCCTTATAGAATTATATAATTACAGTCTGTTTACTCACGGTCAGTGGCGTTCATTTAGCTCCAGTCACAACTGAGTTTATGATGTTTCTCATGACATCTATATTATGAATGTATCTGGTTCTCATGAATTCACATTTCCTAACTTCAAAACAACCCCAAAATTGAAAAGAGAAATGACAGACTTACCAGAGATATAAACACAAGCAGTATTTGCTCATAATTCCGGTAAAAGGACCTTTTAATGTTTCAGGAGTTGGTTACAACAACATGCTGTTGGCAGTATGGCGGAAGACTTCTGCCAAGTCATTGGGACAGACCGCTTGTCTTTCAGGGGGCTATTTTTAGTCGCTTGGAAGCCAGGGGGACTCAAAGTCAGATTCCAACCAGCGTGGTTTTCACCCTGAACACCTGCTGTTAAAGGAACAGTCCCAGGCAGTTCAGACAGGACATGGAGGATGTCTAATGAGTTAACTGATACCAGGGCAGACATGAACACACAACGATATCTGTCGTTAAGTAACACTGCTGGTGAGACGCAGTGCGCCTCGTGTCTTTCTGACGGCCAAGATGTGTGAGGTTATTAACGCTGGTTCACAACATAGCACTATGGCTCACGTCACGGCTAAAGTAAACAACAGACTTGGCTACAGCTGAGACAAGTTTCTGTGTTCATAAAAAAAAAAGTAGGAAAAAGGTATGAAGAAAAAAATGACATTTCAGTATTTTCTTAATTGTTTATTGTCATAGTTGTTGAGCTCTTTACTCTACCCTCTTTGTCAGGGACTGGAAATGTTGAACACTATCTAGATGCTTTTTATCTTACACATTGCAGCTAACAGCTGAATATTCACGCTCAGAAAAGACACATTTACAATAAACCTAGCAATCCATCGTTTCCAATAACTTGATGTCAGCTGACTACAAATTATACAAAAATATCAAAAAAAGATAAAACAGATTAGCACTAATACTATTCAAAATCAAAAATCTCTGCCTCTTTCTCTTTCCAGAAAGCAAAACTCCGGTCGATGTACTTGCAGATCTCGTCGTTGCTGAAGCTGGAAATGTCCGTTCCTGTCTTCAGCATGCTTTCGTCAGGGGTCGGCGTTTGAACGAAGACCTTGGGCACCTTCCTGACCTCTGGCAGTGACTGTTTCTCCTGCACGCTCATCTTACTCTCCCCCTCGGACTCAGGAGCATTACCGAAGAACTTCACCTTGAGGTCCTCAAAGCCGTCTTTCCACTCCCGGTTCCCGGACTCGATGTCCTGCACCACGGCCTTGTGGAAGTCCCTGACCGTCTCCCAGGTGAAGCGGCCCAGGTGGTCGAACACTTCGAAGCAGAGCAGATGCCTAACCTTCCTCTCCTCCGCCGGCAGCTCCTGCTCCAGGATGTGGAAGTACCCCAGCATGAAGAGATCCAGGGTCAGGGTGTCGTACTCCACACAGGTTCCGTCCACGCGCGGCAGGAACTGCTCGGGGGAGAGGAGGGCCTGCTGTTTGTGCAGGCGGCGGACCTGCCTGGTTGGGACGCTGGAGGTCATGTTCCTCCAGTTGTTCATCATCTTGTTGACGGCGCTCCGCTGCTTGAAGAAGTGTCCCATGGAGCTGTTCTCCAGCATCTTCTTGGTGGGAGAGCCTTCCACGCTGTGCTTGCGCTCCCCTCTTGTCTTCTCCCCGGCCACGCCGCCCTCCGAGCTTGACTTCCTCTCTGCGGCGTCCCTGCTTTTCAGGGTCACGGTGTAGGCCGACTTCTTCCAGTGGCCGAGGAACAGGACCACGATGCGCTCCTTCCTCAGGCTGGTGGTCTCTCTGACGTTCACCACGTTCTCCTCGTAGTCTCCACCCGAGTCGCTGTTCTGCTCCTTGTGCTGCTCCTCCCCCCTCCCTCCCTCCTCCTTCTTCTCCTCCTCATGCGTGGGAGGTGACAGAGGCGACTCACAGACCGTGTCCTCGGACAGAGACTCGCTCTCGCCCTCAAAGGTCGACTTCAGGTTCCTCACCGAGACACCAAACTGTTGGATCTCGCTCTCGATCTTCTCTCGGCTCTCCCTGCGGCCCCGGTTGGAGGTCTGGCGCTCGGGGGTCTGACCGAACACCGTCACCAGGTCCGTGTTGGGCATCTTGCAGTACGGGTGGTCCGACAGGTTGGTCATGAGCAAGGACATGCTCTTCACGATGCCGGAGATGCGGTTGCACCACACCGGCAGCGAGAGCTGCGCGTTGACGTTGCGGAACTGCGCGTTGACGGAGATGTTGACGATGGGCGCTGGCAGGATGTGCCTGAGCTCCTCGGCCAGACGGGACAGCTCCAGCTCGTAGCCCTCGCAGTTCTTCTGCATGGACACATTCTGGATCTGGTTCTCCAGGTAGATGAGATCATCCTCAGTCAGAAGCTCCCCGAACGGACCCAGGATGGCGTTGTGGGCCTGGGAGTACCTCCAGCTCACCTTGGCATACTTGCTCCCGGACTCCTGCCAAGGAGACCAACACTGGATCAACATACAGAACGTGACCAGGTAGGATTTCTCTCCTGATACGTAACGGCGTGGTATGGAATAAGCACTGGACCAACAACAGGCTTCTGCATTTCTATGTCCTCAGGGGGCTGATGCACAGCGAGGCACCACACAGGAAGAGGAAAGACCTCCGAAACCTCCAATCACCTCTGCTGCATCTCACCTTCCTGCGCTGGTCCTCCTCGTCCAGCAGCCGGGCCTGCAGCTGGCGCACCATCACCTGCCGCTTCCACTCTGCGATGGGCCGGCCACGCTCGTCATGGGTGGGCACCAGGTAGTCGATGTCTGACAGGTTGGCCTCCTCCGTGGGCAGAACCACCATCTTGCTCTGTGGGAGGAACACAACTTCCTGTCAGTATCAAACCCCTCCGCTTCAGTTCACAGACAGGAAGACTTTGAAGAAGGAAAGTAAGATAGATAGCACGTCAAATTGTCACGAAACACGATCAAAAATACTTCTGGTTTAAGCCCTACCCACTTCTGGTTTCTATCTGAATACAGATCATTTTGGGGGGTAAACAGAGGCATCTCTGTACACCCCTACTGGTTTCTAAAGTACTTACAACTTGTCCAGTGAAGGTTCCCCCAATTCCTGATTCCTTCAGAGAGGTAATGGACTTGATATTGTTCAAGAGTTTCTTATCTCCCATGATGCCTTTAGAGTCACCCAGCATCATCTTCTGAGGCAGGATGTTAGGTGTCTTTTCGGCAGGTTTGCCAAGCTACCGTAGTAAGACAGAACAGCCAGTTAGGTTTGATCAACAGAATATAAACAGGTCTCAGATTGGACGTACTGACCCCTTGTACTGCACTGATTCCTGACTTCAGAGAACAGATGGACTTCACATTAGTGAGAAGTTGTTTATCTCCCAGGAAACCTTTCTTGTCATCTAGCGTCACATTCCGGGGCTGAATCTGAGTGGTCTCTGGAGCCGACTTGAAGATACATATAGAGAAATATTTGTTAGAGTGGATTAACTGAATCTAAAGAATAGGATTTCAGGTGGAAAGTAGTTACCATTCGTCTTGCAAGAATGTCCCCAGTTCCTGATACCTTCAGAGTATTTATGGATTTCATACTGGTGAGAAGTTTTTTATCTCCCAGGAAACCTTCCTGGTGTAAGAGAGGGGGGGCTGTGGGGTATCTGGCCTGGGGAGGCTCCTCGGACTCTGGTTGCTAGAACAACAAAATAACTTGTTATGCCTTGATATGAGAATGATAGAGATGATAAAAAAAAGGATAAAACCGGATTCAAGTTTTTTTTGTTTAGTTTTTTTGGTCAAAGTGTTCTTCAAACCTTCAAGCTCTCCATCTCTCTACCACGGCTGTGACAGGCCCTTTGTGGGTCGCTAAGGCGATGGTAGTAGTCCCCTTTGCTGGGTTGCCAGGAGACAGCTGTCTTCCCCCTCACTTCCTCCTCTGCGGGGTCTGTTTCCTCAACGGGCTGGTCCGCAGCGAAAGGCTGTGCGACACAGGAGGAGAAAACCCAGTCAAGCTCTGGAGGGAGCGTGAGACACAGCTGGGTTAGAGCAGCGTCCTGGGTTCAGGACGGAGCTGGCACAGGTTCACACCACCACAGGGAGGCTGAAGACATGGAAACATTTACATCCCCCCCCTTAATGAACCTGTAACATCCTAATGGACTCCATGCAGAATGCATATCAAATGTAGCTCTCCAAGGACAGCATTAAACACACACACACGCACACACAACATCAAAGGCAGGGGCTGCTGCATGCTGTTGTGCTCAACCTCCGTGAGGTGGTCGGCCTCCGTGAGGTGGTCGGCCTCCGTGAGGTGGTCGGCCTCCGTGAGGTGGTCCTCGCATAGCACTTTGATGTCGAACACCAAATATGCTGTGACATCGCTCAGGCAGGGAGGAAACTTCCCAGAAGTTGTGTAATACATCACAGAAGTTGTGTAATACATCACAGAAGTTGTGTAATACATCACAGAAGTTGTGTAATACATCAACACACAAACAGAGAACAGGGGACTGAGGGTGGGAGGCGTGAGCGGGTGGAGCTGCGGGGAACCAAGTCCCTCTGCGACCTTCTCTCCTGCTCACAGCCTGCTGGTCTCTCCTGCTCACAGCCTGCTGGTCTCTCCTGCTCACAGCCTGCTGGTCTCTCCTGCTCTGATCCCCCCTCTCCTGCTCCAGGCCACACAGACGTGGAACAGCCAGAGCAGCTTAGAGATGAAGCCTCACTTACAGTGTTGCAGAAAAACAGGCTTAACGCCGTCAGGAACCCCTCTTACACTGAGCTACAAACTGCCAAGGGTCCGGGCTTGTTTGGCCAACTGATTAATTGGCAGTGGGCAGCGGTACAGACGAGGGTACTTACAGGTACTGTAAATGTAGAGCCACTTAATTCTTCATGGATAAACAGCATTCCTACTTATTACCATCCACATTAGCTGTTAAGAGTATACACATGTTTTTTCAGACACGATTACACCACTAGTAACCTGTCCAGGTGTCCTAAAGAGAGGCGATTCTTTGACACACTAAATCAAGTCCAGTACAGCGAACCAGCGTTGTACGATCCAGATAAGGAGGTTTATAGTGACGGATCGCCACGTGGAATGTATACAGTAAGGTGAGAATCCTACATAGGAGCTTCCAGATGTAAATACATGTCTTTTCACACCTCAGTGATCTCCCAGGGTGCTGGATCTCCACACCCAGGAGGAACAACTCACATCCATCCTGAGATCACAATTCATATGTTAACCACATAACTCAGTGGTTAGAGCATTGGATTGAGGTCACAGGATCAAATCCCCCCTGTACCTCACTTTGGGTAAAAGCAGCTACTTAATGAATATATTTGTAGTACTTTGCTATTATGATGTTCTTACTGTCCAGCTGGTGATCCTAGCAGCTGGCATGTATGAACCCTAACCCTGTATGGAGCTGATGAAGCCGGATTTCACCAAAATCAAAGCAACTATTAAGGAAAGCCCTCCGAGCCCTGTCATCAAATCTGAATTATTTTAGCCGCAAAAAGCATTGATCTTATCTGGTGCGTCAGGTGGCTGAGCGGTGAGGGAGTCGGGCTAGTAATCTGAAGGTTGCCAGTTCGATTCTCAGCCGTGCCAAATGACGTTGTGCCCTTGGGCAAGGCACTTCACCCTACTTGCCTCGGGGGGAATGTCCCTGTACTTACTGTAAGTCGCTCTGGATAAGAGCGTCTGATAAATGACTAAATGTTGTACAACCCCAATTCCAGAAAAGTTTGGACGTTGTGTAAAATAAAATAAAAAACAGAATACAATGATTTACAAATCTCATAAACCCATTATGTTATTCACAATAGAACATATAAAACAAGTCAAATGTTTAATCTGATGAAATGTACAATTTTAAGGAAAAAATAAGGTAATTTTGAATTTGATGGCAGCAACATGTTTGATGGCAGCAACAAGGCAGCTACTGAGTAGCAAGAATCCTGAATCAGACACAAAAGGGACAACATTCCTCTCCCACAACTCCAGCAACTGGTCTCCTCAGTTCCCAGACAGATACAGACAGTTGTTCAAAGAAGAGGGGATGCTACACAGTGGTGAACATGGCCTTGTCCCAACTTTTTGGAGTCGTGTTGCTGCAATCAAATTCAAAATTACCTTATTTTTTCCTTAAAATTGTACATTTCATCAGATTAAACATTTGACTTGTTTTATATGTTCTATTGTGAATAACATAATGGGTTTATAAGATTTGTAAATCATTGTATTCTGTTTTTTATTTTATTTTACACAACGTCCCAACTGTTCTGGAATTGCGTTTGTAAGTGAGAGATAAGTTATGGTGCAGATTCAGATGGTTTAGATGCTTAGAACAGCAAATAACAATCCTAACCCTGACCATAAAATATGAAATATGCCTTTAATTTAAATGTTTTCAATTTCAAGTCAGATTATTAAAGTGCTTTCTATTTCATATTTAATAAAGAGCAATAATGTATATGTATTGGTGTATTTACTTCATGATTTTGTGATTAACTGTGTGATGTCAGTATAGAAAACTCTAATATTCATTTAACAAGAAACACATGTCCTATAGAAGTAAACCCATACATGGAACAGCTACACATAAAACAACAGCACAACCCAGATCCAAAATGCTGAGACACAAACACAAACACAAATCTCAAACAAACCGATCCGACCTTCAGCAGCGCTCCCACAAGCCTCCAGAGCCGACTGGGAGCGGCAGCAGCTCCCCGGCGTCTCAGCGGTCCAGACAACTCCTCCGTTCCCGGGACAACAGCAGTCTGGTCTCAGGACACAGTCTGTCGATCAGCCTCCTGCCGTTTGACACCCTCATCAACAATCGCTCGTCTCTGACACTGACTACGACGGCCCCAGGCAATAAACAATAAACTCTGATCGGAGAATGCCGTTAATTATTAAGAGATGGGATTGGGTGGCTGGTAATGTCACTAATGCAGGGACAAACCAATGTCCATGTTGTGGCACAGAGAGGTAACAGAGGGAGGCTGTCAAAGCAGCCGGAACAGAAACACTTTATCCTGAGAAACACTTTATCCTGAGAAACACTTATCCTGAGGGTTAGGGGGCTTTTTCCACTCACGGTGAGTGGAAAGCTCTGCTCAACGCCTCCGAGATTTCTAGACATTTGAGACGATGGGGGGGAACGTGTGGTAGTTTCACCTGGTCCAGGGTTAGGGTGGGTCTCGGTGGGTTGACATCTAGTTTAAGAGCGTCTGTGAAACCCTTTGTGAAAATATAGAAAAAAGTAGAAAGGTCTGTTTAAAAATGCGAATTTAATCAGATTTGAACTGAGATGTCTCTCACGTCAAGTGGGAAAAGCTGCTAATTACATTAGGGGAGGTATGAGTTAATAGTCTGGTAAATCTCCTGTTGACATTATGCCTGCAGCGATGAGAAGAGATAAGTAGCAGATCCTGTATCAGAGAAGCTCATTAGCGAGAATGAGCAGTTCTGAGGACGCAGGCGGCTGTTGTGACAACTATCCACCGCATCCTGCAGGATCAGGTGGCACACACACGGGATGCACCTCCACAACCAACGTTTCACTTCCTCCACTCTGAGCTCAACCAGCTGACCTGCATCCTCCCAGGCAATACCCCGACCTCCGGGGAAACCAGGAGGAAACCGGATACAGCACAGACGAAAACCAGGAGACCGGACACAGCTGAAACACTTTCCACCTTCTGCCAGTTACTCAAACACAAATCACATTCGATATCCGAGACCTAGAGCTGAAAACAGAGAAATCATAATTCATTTAGAAGACGCTTTCATCCAAAGTACAGATGAGGATTCAAACCTGCGACCTCTTGATGTACTGAGCTACACCCACCCCTGGATTAGGCCTTTTAGATCGCCTAACACACAGATGAGTGGTGGAGAGAGTGAGACGGGTGAGTGGTGGAGAGAGTGAGACGGGTGAGTGGTGGAGAGAGTGAGACGGGTGAGTGGCGGAGAGAGTGAGACGGGTGAGTGGTGGAGAGAGTGAGACGGGTGAGCGGTGGAGAGAGTGAGACGGGTGAGTGGTGGAGAGAGTGAGACGGGTGAGTGGTGGAGAGAGTGAGACGGGTGAGCGGTGGAGAGAGTGAGACGGGTGAGTGGTGGAGAGAGTGAGACGGGTGAGCGGTGGAGAGAGTGAGACGGGTGAGCGGTGGAGAGAGTGAGACGGGTGAGTGGTGGAGAGAGTGAGACGGGTGAGTGGTGGAGAGAGTGAGACGGGTGAGCGGTGGAGAGAGTGAGACGGGTGAGCGGTGGAGAGAGTGAGACGGGTGAGCGGTGGAGAGAGTGAGACGGGTGAGTGGTGGAGAGAGTGAGACGGGTGAGCGGTGGAGAGAGTGAGACGGGTGAGCGGTGGAGAGAGTGAGACGGGTGAGCGGTGGAGAGAGTGAGACGGGTGAGCGGTGGAGAGAGTGAGACGGGTGAGTGGTGGAGAGAGTGAGACGGGTGAGTGGTGGAGAGAGTGAGACGGGTGAGCGGTGGAGAGAGTGAGACGGGTGAGCGGTGGAGAGAGTGAGACGGGTGAGCGGTGGAGAGAGTGAGACGGGTGAGCGGTGGAGAGAGTGAGACGGGTGAGCGGTGGAGAGAGTGAGACGGGTGAGTGGTGGAGAGAGTGAGACGGGTGAGTGGTGGAGAGAGTGAGACGGGTGAGTGGTGGAGAGAGTGAGACGGGTGAGCGGTGGAGAGAGTGAGACGGGTGAGCGGTGGAGAGAGTGAGACGGGTGAGCGGTGGAGAGAGTGAGACGGGTGAGCGGTGGAGAGAGTGAGACGGGTGAGTGGTGGAGAGTGAGACGGGTGAGTGGTGGAGAGAGTGAGACGGGTGAGTGGTGGAGAGAGTGAGACGGGTGAGTGGTGGAGAGAGTGAGACGGGTGAGTGGTGGAGAGAGTGAGACGGGTGAGCGGTGGAGAGAGTGAGACGGGTGAGCGGTGGAGAGAGTGAGACGGGTGAGTGGTGGAGAGAGTGAGACGGGTGAGTGGTGGAGAGAGTGAGACGGGTGAGTGGTGGAGAGAGTGAGACGGGTGAGTGGTGGAGAGAGTGAGACGGGTGAGCGGTGGAGAGAGTGAGACGGGTGAGTGGTGGAGAGAGTGAGACGGGTGAGTGGTGGAGAGAGTGAGACGGGTGAGCGGTGGAGAGAGTGAGACAGAGCCTCCCCAGTAGTGATAAACTCAGCGCTGCTTCATCAAAGGCTGTGTGATTCTACCAAGATGAATCTCTGGGGCTGGAACCCCTCTGTGATGTGAGAGATGATGAGGGTTTAACCAGAAACAGCCTGGGCCTCTCTGTCCCCCGCCAGGCTGAGCTGAGACAGGCTAGATCCTTACCCCCCTCTAGTGGAGACAATAAGCTTCAGATCCGAGTTGTTCTCCAACCCCCCAGAAGATTGAGCTCTCTCCCATCCAGCCGCTGGTAGACTTCACGGCCTGTTTACAGGCTTTGTTATTGACAGACAGCTTGGTCCTTTTGACCAACAACCTGAGACAATGACAACCCAACTGGAAGAGGATCTGTAAGTAGATTATATATATATATTATATACACATACTGCTATGTACAGTACATGGAGGCCAGCTTAAGGACGATCCAAGCTTTTCTGGAAACAACAGTCCTGCTTACAGAAACTTGTGTCATTTCCAAGTGCTTGTTGTGAATGGAGAGGGGAAGTTGTAGATGAGTGTAAAATAAACCCGGCGTCGCCAGCTGTTTATTTGATTGCAGCTGTTTGAGAGAGGCACTGAGAGAGCCATGCACAGGGAGGGCGACCTTCTCTGGGAACAAACCAGACATGAGGAGAAGCCAAGCACGCAACCCTCTGGACGCAGTCCCAAACAATCCATCAGAGTCCCAGTAAGGACAAGAGGCTGTCGTGCCGACTCTGTAGAAGCGGTCGAATGCTACAAAGTGCGATTGAAGCTTGCGAACATGCCAGAAAACCAGAAATGTGATTAAAATATGACACCTTCACCTCTGCGCTGAAGAACAGGAAGTTACTTGGGATAGGAAATCCTCCGCTGTCATGTGACTAACAGGAAGTAAACATTGTGTTAAAACACAAAACTCAGACAACAGCCTGGACTCGTCTCAGACAGAGAGGGCCTAAACCCTGACAGACTGCATCTCTAATTTTGAGGTGCAGAGTAACATAATACTGTAGATTCTACCACACACACACTCTAGAGTGCTCACTTTGAGTGACAGACTTGTCACTTCCAAGCTCTGGAAAATAACATGACACACAATCAAACGAGTGTTTGAAGCCAGTGACATCCTGCTCCCCAGGCTTCATAGAGGGATAGAGTTGCCCGTGGCTTCCAGGCATCAGAATGGTGAAAACGCTGAAACCGAAGCCTGCAGATCTCGTAACCCCACCGGCCCCAGGCCCTCCACCTGAGCCACTACAGAGAGGTAACCGATAGGCTCCCCTCTCCCAGCGGATCCATCCATGTCCCACAGCCAAGCAACCCCGCGGCTAATTAGCTCTCCACTGAGGAGTGAGGGAGGGGGTAGGTAGAGGAGGAGGGAGGGAGGGGTGGAAAGAGGGAGAAAGAGGAGGGAAGGAAGGAGGAAGAGAGGGAGAAATAGAGAGGGTGAGAAAGAGGGAGGGAGGGTTACTCTAGGTATAGCCTAGCAGCCTCCCACTCATCCTCAAATAAAAGATATGAACACTTCTGTCCTCTCCCTCCTCTCCCCTCCTCTCCCCTCCTCTCACCTCCTCTCACCTCCTCTCCCTCCTCTCACCTGTCTATCTGTGTCAGTCCACAGGGATATTTCTAGAATGTGGCTAACAGGTTAATGAGGGTCAGTTTGTTGACAGATCAGTCTGAGAAAGGTTTTCTCTAATTTTTGTTGTTGCTTGTTCCGCTTTTCCCATGAGAGAATCTGTTAATCTGTTTTTCATCTGCGTGTATAATAACATGGAGAAGGGGGAAAAAAGATTCTGTTGCAAATCAATGAACCAACATTGGATCTTTCCAAGAACAGAACTGCGTCTCTCAGGTCTACGTCTCTTTATTAGGATCCTCTCTGCTTTCAGGACGAGGCTAGGTGAAAAGGTGTCAGCCCTGCAATATTAACGATCCAGATTAAGGAGCGTCTTGCTTACACACACAATACAAAAGAGTCTCAGAGTGTTCTCATCTGCAACCGAACCGTCCCCGCCCGTCATCTCCAGAACACGGGCTTAGCAGCTTCCTGAGGTCCTGGCCTCCCACCCGCAACCTCCCTCACTCACGTCTCTCTCAGACTGACAGGTGAAGTTGAGAGGAAAAACAGGTCAGAGAAACTTCTCTCTCTCTTCCCTCTCTCTCTTGTGCCAGGGCTAGGCTAGCTAGCAGGCTGACAGGATGACTAGGTACCAAGGCTAGCTAGCAGGCTGACAGGATGACTAGGGACTTGGTACCAAGGCTAGCTAGCAGGGTGACAGGATGACTAGGGACTTGGTACCAAGGCTAGCTAGCAGAGGTGACAGGATGACTAGGGACTTGGTACCAAGGCTAGCTAGCAGGCTGACAGGATGACTAGGGACTTGGTACCAAGGCTAGCTAGCAGGCTGACAGGATGACTAGGGACTTGGTACCAAGGCTAGCTAGCAGAGTGACAGGATGACTAGGGACTTGGTACCAAGGCTAGCTAGCAGAGGTGACAGGATGACTAGGGACTTGGTACCAAGGCTAGCTAGCAGGGTGGAGGGAGCTCACACATCTCTCGGCGGTGCGCAGGACGCTGGCACAGTCGTAGTGCCCGTTGTACTCAGCCAGGTCAGCTGCAGTGAAGCCGTCAATGTCCTGCACCGACGCCTCCACCTGATTGGCTAACAGGATCCTGCAGCACTGGGGAGGGGGAAACAGAGCCAAACAACATTAAAATAAGTTTACATTCACAATTATTTCTTATATTCTATTTATGTACAGAACATACTATATTGTAGGGAATTCCAACCCTGTTCCTCGAGAGCTACAGTCCTGTAGGGTTTTACAGAAGTGGACTACAGGACTGTAGTTCTACAGGAGGGCAGAAGTGGACTACAGGACTGTAGTTCTACAGGAACAAGGAGAGTTCTGCTGACAGGTGACACAGCGTACCTCCAGTTCCCCATTTTCGGCAGCGTCGTGCAGGGGTGTTCCTCCCCAGCGGTCCCTGGTGAGGGCGGCCCCCATGCGGAGCAGCCTCTCCAGCACGCGATGGTGCCCCCCGCAGGCGGCGAAGTGCACTGCGGTGGCGCCCTCCTGGTCCTGGCTGGAGACACTCAGCTCTGTGAAGTTGGCCTACCAGAGAGAGGATGAGACTGAAAGGATCAGACTGAGCGCACACACACACACACTGACACACACACACACAGACCAGGGGAGACCAGTGGGGTGACTAGGGTGCAGTCCAGGGGGGAGGACCACTCACCAGCCAGACCACCAGTGCCAGATGGCCCATGCGTGCAGCAGCATGCAGGCCTGTCATGCCGTCCCTGGCCCTGCGCTGCACATCCGCCCCGCAGTCCCTCACCAGGTACTCCACCACGTGCAGACGGCCCTCCTGACACGCCAGGTAGAGGGGCGTGGCTCCCAGGGCTGTCTGCCGGTCCACACACCTGTCAGGTGGGGGGACAGGGTGACTACGGGGGAGGGATGTCCACGCTTAGATTCTTAGCAACTGTTATGTAACACAGAGGTCGAAAGGTCAGCGTCGACTCTCTTCTGTACATGTTGAGCTCTGGTGTGTCCATCTCTGCGTCACGGACATGTGATAGACATGGTGCCAGCCTGCATTATTCAGGCACTGCTGATGGTCACGTGATGCTGTGACCCTGTCCGTGTCATGCAAATACACCTCCTTCCTTCCGGTAACTCAGAGGGACCAGGCTGACTATGAGAACCTGACATGAGCGGAGACCCAACCAGGCCTGACGGTGTTTGTTACAGGGGGAGGGGGGAGAGGAGGGGAGGGGAGGAGGAAGGGAGGGGGGGAGAGGAGGGGGGAGAGGAGGGGAGGGGAGGGGGGAGAGGAGGGGAGTGGGGAGAGGAGGGGAGGGGGGGAGGGGAGGGGGGAGGAGGAAGGGAAGGGAGGGGGGGAGTAAGGGAGGGAGGAGGGGAGTGGGGAGAGGAGGGGAGGGGGGAGAGGGAAGGGAGGGGGGAGAGGAGGGGGGAGAGGAGGAGGGGAGGGGAGGAGGGGAGGGGGGAGAGGAGGGGGGAGAGGAGGGGAGAGAGGAGGGGGGAGAGGAGGGGGGGAGAGGAGGGGAGAGGGGAGGGGGGAGAGGAGGGGGAGGGGAGGAGGGGGAGGGAGGGGGAGGGGGGGAGAGGAGGGGGGAGAGGAGGGGAGAGGGGAGTAGAGGGCTTTCTGGTGAAAAGGTGGATTCTTCATTAATACTAATTTTGGTAGTTCTTCAAACTCTCAAAGTGTTACATGAACATGCCAGAGTATCTGGAAAAGACAGACTAACCCTAAACACAATATAAAAACACTACACTAACAAATATTAGTCAAAATCAAGTGATGAGTTGTAATCAGTGGGCTGTAAATGATAATAACCCAGATCTGGTCTCCAGTGTTTCCTGTTGTGATTAGCAGTAAAACCCGGGGTAGTTGGATATGTGGGTCATGCTGCTGCCCTGTCCTCTCCAGATCCTCTTCTCTTTAATTAGGCCCAGGTCACTGGCACTGTCACGGTGCCCTCACACACTGTGTGGAGAGATCTCTGCTGCTTCAGTGGGGCACGGACGGATGAAGCTTGAGTGTGTGTGGATCTGTGTGTGTACGTGTGTGTGTGTGTGCTCCCCATGCCCTGACGATCAGATGTCACGTCACCCAGGGCCAGGTTAGTGTCACAGGATAGCCCCGGGCTTTCTCTGTGGGTCACAGGAGTCATGCGAGGAGTAAACATGCCCCTAACCCCGTAGAGACACTCTAGTCCTCAAAACAAACAGATCTAAAGGTGTCTGGATTATTATCAACTGTGGTTTCTTTTACCATCTTGAATATGACCTCATCACCAGACACTAGTTATGGGTGATCTCTGCTGTACGTTCTACATTCACTCTTAGTAGGATGATTTGGATAATACAACAGTTGTCGTTGTTTGAGCTGGGCGGACAGCCTCTCTGCTTTGAAGAGAGACAGAGAGAGAGAGAGAGAGACAGAGAGAGAGAGAGACAGAGAGAGAGAGAGGGGGGGGTGGTGTTACCCAGGGGCCTGGTGCAGCAGTAGTTTCAGACAGGTGAGGTTGCCCATGGCAGCAGCGTAGTGGGCGGGGACAGCCCCGCACAGCGTCTCCGCCTCGGCCACGCCCCCGGCAGACAGCAGCCAATGAACGACCTCCGCCCGGCCGAACCGTGCCGCCAGGTGCAGAGCTGTGTTACCTGCTGCATCTCGGTCCTGAAACACAGGAACCATCACAGTCTGGAGAACAGAGGAACCATGACAGTCTGGAGAACAGAGGAACCATGACAGTCTGGAGAACACAGGAACCATGACAGTCTGGAGAACACAGGAACCATGACAGTCTGGAGAACACAGGAACCATGACAGTCTGGAGAACACAGGAACCATGACAGTCTGGAGAACAGAGGAACCATGACAGTCTGGAGAACAGAGGAACCATGACAGTCTGGAGAACAGAGGAACCATGACAGTCTGGAGAACACAGGAACCATGACAGTCTGGAGAACAGAGGAACCATGACAGTCTGGAGAACAGAGGAACCATGACAACCCATAACCCCATACCCCCCCCCCCCCCCCCCGGGGACCTTGATTCATATCACCTCCCCACCTCTCCTCCCTCCCTTCCCCACCCAGACCAACACTCCTCCCTCCCTCGCCCAGACTGACCCCTCCTCCCCCCCAGACTGACCTCCAGGCTGCAGCCTCCCTCCCCCCAGACTGACCTCCAGCCTCCATCCCTCCCCCCAGACTGACCTCCAGCCTCCCTCCCTCCCCCCAGACTGACCTCCAGGCTGCAGCGTCCCTGCTCCCTCCCTCCTCCCTCCCCCCAGACTGACCTCCAGGCTGCAGCCTCCCTCCCCCCAGACTGACCCCTCCTCCCCCCCAGACTGACCTCCAGCCTCCCTCCCTCCCCCCAGACTGACCTCCAGCCTCCCTCCTCCCCCCCCAGACTGACCTCCAGCCTCCCTCCCTCCCCCCAGACTGACCCCTCCTGCCCCCCCAGACTGACCTCCAGCCTCCCTCCCTCCCCCCAGACTGACCTCCAGCCTCCCTCCCTCCCCCCAGACTGACCTCCAGGCTGCAGCCTCCCTCCCCCCAGACTGACCTCCAGGCTGCAGCCTCCCTGCTCCACAAGCCACTCCAGCTCGCGGGCGTGTCCCGTGGCGGCGGCATCGTGGGCAGGGGTGGCCCTGTTCCGGGCTCGGGGGTCGGCCCGCATCCCCAGCTCCTCCACCAGGAGGCGCAGCACCTCCAGACGTCCGCAGCGCGCCGCGTGGTGCAGAGGCCCCGCGCCCTGGAGGTCGGTGATGTCCGGGGAGACGCCCCCGGAGGCAGCAAGCCCCCGCAGCACAGACAGGTCCCCACAGCCAGCGGCCTGTAGGGCCTGGTGGAGCACCATCCTCACTGTGCTGCTCACTGTGCTGCTCACTGTGCTGCTCACTGTGCTGCTCACTGTGCTGCTCACTGTGCGGCTGTGAAGCACAGGACAACTGGCAGCGCTCTCTCATACACATGCTCTAATACACATGCTCTCATACACACACTCTCTCATAAACATGCTCTCATACACACACTCTCTCATACACACTCTCTCACATATACACACCTCCTCCCCGGCAGGTAAGCGACACCGTGGTGGTGAACAGCTGGCGGCCGGGCCGGTGGGCTGGGGGGAGGGTCAGAGCCAGTGAGTCAGAAAGGTAATGACAGACGGGTAGAGACACAAAGCTGTGCTCCCCGCCGCCCGCCGCCCTCTTTGTGCCGAGCGCACGCTGGCACACGCACCGCTGACCAGGCCAGAGTCGCCACGGAAACCAGAGTAACGGGAGACGGCCGCAGCCAGCCACTGAGGGTTACAGCCAGAGAGATATATGAACAGCTTTTTTTATTTATTCATCTTGATCTCTTAAGGGCAAAGGGGATGGTCACTAAATATAATCCGGGAGATTACAACTCACCTGGGATTAAGACAAGTCGCTCTTTAACACATGAATGACAGTAAAACAAAAGGGAGATGCCACTACATATTTTATTACAGTAGATCAGATCAACATGTTTCCTTCTGTCTAAAGTCGTCAGGAACACGTCCTGGGTTATTCAGAGGCCGTGACGATGCAGGTGACGAGCGCTCTGTACCACCATCCCTCCGCCCACATCAGTCAAGCAGCAGCAAGGCTGTTTCCACCCGTCATGAGTACAATGTTTTCCTGAACAGCTGTCACGAGGTACACACATCTCAACATCCTTCACAGAGGAATGTCATTAATTTTAAATTATTTATGTTTAAATAATTGATTCACTCACATCCATTGTGCAAAGTGCACCCCTGGCATGCACTTCAGGTTATGAAAACTCCAAAAAGTGTTAGATAAATACTTTCTTATAATTGTATTAATGGAAGTGCAGATGGCCTGCACTGTGACCTTGCTTTATATACACACACAATGTCTAGGTATGTAACTACAGTATATACAGTATGGCTCCATTACTATTGGAAATACTGGCAGATACTTGGGCATGAGTGATTAGCCTCCCCCCAGCACAGTAACCCATGGATCAGACCTGTAACCGCCAACAGGGCAGCAAAACAAGTGCTCCTCATCTCCTCTCTACAGCACGTGTGACGGTGACGTCGTCATCCCAACATGGAGGCCAGCTCCAGCGTTGTCACGGCAGCCCTCAGGTCCTGCACCGCCTGCTCCACCTCCTCCCTCGACGTGTTTCTTCCCACGCTCAGGCGCACGGCGTTGGACGCCACCTCCGGAGGAACGCCACAGCTCAGCAGGATGTGGGAGGGCCTGCACACACACACACACACACACACACACACCACACACACACACACACACACACACACACACACACACACAGCCACAACCACACACCACACACACACACACACCACACACACACACACACGCCACACACACACACGCCACACACACACACCACACACACACACACACCACACACACACACACACCACACACACACACACCACACACACACACACGCCACACACACACACAGCCACAACCACACACCACACACACACACGCCACACACACACACGCCACACACACACGCCACACACACACACACCACACACACACATACGCCACACACACACAGCCACACACACACACCACACACACACACAGCCACACACACAGATGCCACACACAGACACAGCAGGATATAGTAATAGTCGGTGAGGCCGGTGTGGTAACCATGGTGTGGTCAGACTGGTAGTATCAGTGTGGTGATGCAGGGAGGATGTGGTTATGTCTCTGCTGCAGGGGACATGTCCTCTCACCTGTCTCCTCTGTTTGTGTGACAGGCAGCTCCCACACTGGCGAGCAACCTCTTACAGCTGGATAACACCTTCCTACCTGGGGGAGGGAGAGGAGGGGGGGGGGGAGGAGGGAGAGGGGGGACAGGTATAAATAATTCAGAGCTAGTTGTTTACAAGTTGCCCTGCTGGGGCAGGTCACGACCTCCCTGGGACCAGACTGGGAGCGTGGCTGGAGAACACTGAAACCCACCAATCACAATACAGGAAGCAAGGTTGGGGTCATGACCCGACTCACCCTCCAATCCGGGGCCCAGGATGGAAACGTTACACGTGTTGGGAAGACACTCGGAGCCAGGGAAGAGGCTGTTGAAACGGAGCTTGCTCTCCCCAAACACAGCCTGGTCACACAAACTGGATGTCAACTCAACGTGAGGCTAACAGGAAATGATGTACGAGGCTAACAGGAAATGATGTCATGAGTGTCTCACCTTGAGTCTCTGCTCCAGGTAGAGTCTGGTGCTGAGCATGTGGCTGCTGTATCCAGGCAGGTTGGAGTTCACCAGCTCTGCAGCCTGACAACCCAACAACACAGCTTAGCCTCCAAGCATGTCCAACATGCAGCACTACAGAGACCCTGGGCAGCCAGACCCTGGGCAGCCAGACCCTGGGCAGCCAGACCCTGGGCAGCCAGACCCTGGGCAGCCAGACCCTGGGCAGCCAGGCCCTGGGCAGCCAGGCCCTGGGCAGCCAGGCCCTGGGCAGCCAGGCCCTGGGCAGCCAGGCCCTGGGCAGCCAGGCCCTGGGCAGCCAGGCCCTGGGCAGCCAGGCCCTGGGCAGCCAGGCCCTGGGCAGCCAGGCCAGGAGGAGCTCCCTACAGCAGAGGACCTACCTTTCCCAGGCCAGCGATCATCGCTGTGTTCTCAGTTCTGGAAGAGAAAACAGAAGTCCTTCAAGACCCAGTCAGACATCCCAGTCTCCTCTGCTGCTCATTCTAAACCCTCAGCTTGCTGTATACATGGATGGTAGCTGTTCTAAGCTGTTACGATGGTAAAAGTATGATAGTAAAAGTCTGGCACCATAGCTGGTCTATGTTGCAGGAGTGCTGTATGTGATAGCTGGTCTACGTTGTGTTAGATGTCATGGGACATGGCAGCTGATGAATGATTAAACATAATCGGACATAAGAGGCTCAAGCTGGCATGAACGGTACCCTGGTCTGAAGTTTCTCTCCTGGCCTCCTCCGAACAGCAGGGGGTACAGCGGGGCGGAGCTTCCAGGGTCGTTCACATACAGGGCTCCAATCCGGGGGCCGTAGAACTGCAACAGACACCAGCCCTTCTGGGGTTACATCCACCAATCACAGCGTCTGAATCGAATATCTGGTTAAACATGGCTGACGAGCAGCGGAGTGGGAGCCAGTCTTAAAGGGACAGCGCTCTCTGTGCTCTGATGTCATCCTCACACAGCCAATGAGAGCTGCTGACCTTGTGACCCACGATGGTGAGGTAATCCACTTCCAGGTCGCGGGCGTCCACAGGCACCTTTCCTATAGCCTGGGCTGCGTCCGTGTGCAGAAGGATTCTGGGATACTGGTGCCGTTGCTTGTTGAGGGCGCGTACCTTCTGACCAAGCTCTCTGATTGGCTGGGGAGGAGGGGCGGGGTTAATATGGTCATACATGAACAGATGATGTTTTAGTATGTTATATAATCCTGCTCCTCTCACAATCAAGACCCCTGTTGTTGTTCTGATGCTGCACACTGAGCAGAGGAACTGCTGTTCTAACCTGAGCTAACACTGCGGCTTCCTGGTAACCCAAATCCTACAACCCGTTTCAACCAATCACATTCATCCTCCTGGTCATTTTACTTTACAGGAAGGCTGATCAAGGCCCTGTCTGGTCTCTCCTGTCTGGTCTCCCCTGTCTGGTCTCCCCTGTCTGGTCTCCCCTGTCTGGTCTCCCCTGTCTGGTCTCCCCTGTCTGGTCTCCCCTGTCTGGTCTCCCCTGTCTGGCCTCTCCTGTCTGGCCTCTCCTGTCTGGTCTCTCCAGTCTGGTCTCCCCTGTCTGGTCTCTCCTGTCTGGTCTCACCATCAGGACCCCCGTCTCGTTGTTGGCCATCATGATGGAGATGAGGCAGGTGGAGGGACGCACGGCGGCCATGACAGCCTCCACCTCCACCTGGGCCGTCACCTTGGAGACGGGCACAAACGTCACATCTGTGGCAAAAACCAAGCGAGGACTTTAGAGCGACTGTCAGGGATTCAGAAAGGACAACTTGAAGATGTAGGGTTAGGGTTGGGTTAGTACAAGACAGAAAGTATCTCAAGTGTTATTTTCGGCAGCTACAACCACTGGTGTTACAACTTTCATAAATGGAGGGTTTGTGTCCAGCCTGAACAGTTACAACACGGTAAGCATCGACCCACCTGCCCTCCCCTCCTTCTGCAGGTGGTTGGCGATCAGGGTCACCGAGTCGTGCTCCACGCTGGAGGTGATGATGTGGGGGATGATGTGGGGGATGTCTGGGGCCCCGTTGAGGGGCCGTCTCCCCCCCACAGAGAGATCCTCCTCCCTGCAGCTCCTGCTGAAGTGCTCCACCGCCGTGTGGAACACCAGGTTGTTGGCCTGCGAGGTGAGAGGATCACACGTCACTGACCGAGTAAACCCCAACGCTGCACTGCACAGGACACGCTGGACTGAAGAAATAACAGATAAGAATAGTGAATAAATGATCAATAATGTTATAGTGATGTCAGTGAAGCTGTGTCATGTCTTGAACACCTCCGTTCCTCCCGAGGTGAAGATGATGTCCTCTTTGTTCCCTCCCACCATGCGGGCCACATCCTCTCTGGCCTGGTCGATCATCTGCCTGGCTTTTACACCTGGGGTGAGAAACCAAGATGTGGATCACATCAAGCTAGTCAGGCAGGGTTCTGAAATGAACACCTGGACCTAGTAAAGAGGGATGCAGCAATTTTTTACATTGAAATTCATTTATATTTAAATTTTAAAGAGGTGAATTCAAAACCAAAACATTTGGTGGTGTTTACATGTCAATATGAAGTATTTAATGCCTTCAATTCAAAACATGATGTCACTGATTTGCTTCCATAGACCAGCTATATCAACAGGACTGGACGGAAGCTAGGTATCACAACCTGCTTCTTACCGGCAGCGTAGCCGCTACTGGGGTTCCCCCACGCCTCCAGAAGGGCATCAGAGATGGCCTGGACCACCTCAGGTTCGCAAGGGGTGGTGGCGTTGTAGTCCATGTAGATCCTGCATGATGATGGTTATTGGAACGGGTGATGACACCGGTAAAGAAAACGGACAAGAATAAGCCAGAGTTAGCGTTAGTAAACGTTTCTGATCAAATACGCAAACGACTGAGTTGTTTACAAATGTGGATTAATTTGGTCAAACCTATCGACATCTGACGGATGATCCAGTGTATGGTCATGATATGCGTGATGATGGTGGTGGTGGCCTTTATTGCAGCTCGCGCCCGGGTCAGTCATCATAAACTATTGAAAAAAGTCACAAAGACAATTGCTGATTTTGTTACAGAGAATGTGTAGCAAAGAAAGTTAGATAGCTAACTGTTTAAGTTATGTGCTACACTGTGACTGAGTGAGCGTGAGACAAAATAAACGTAGATAATGCCTAGCTGAACATGACCAAAGTAACAACAGTAGAGTACAGTAGTTCCTACCTAGCCAATAGCTAGCTAGCTAAAATATTGTGCGTGTCCATCCATGGACACAAGCAGTTTACTAGCTAACGTTAACTGTAGCGGGTGCTAGCAAATCAGTTTACTCATGTCCTAAACAGGCTGTTTAGAGAAAAGGATGCTTGTTTCACCAACATCAGTATCACAATAAAAACAGACACTTCAAGTTTACGACTGTCTAACCTTTGAGACACGAAGGTGGCTGGAAGAAAGCTTGTCAATTATTTGCTAACCAGCTTTCGAAATGATAGCTTCGATGAGACTCCGCTCTTATTTACGTTTCTCGGGCCATCTCGCGGTGCACCAGTTTGGTGCCGCCGATTCGAAACACCAGTGTAGCAAGAAGTTTGAGTCGTGATGATACAGGTAAGACCCACAGCCAACAACGGCTATCTATGATGGGAAACAATGATATACATATATTGACGTTCCTTTATATTTTAGCACTGAGGAACGACCTGTCGACCGGCCGCGTTGAGACAAAGCGATGTGAATCGGGATTCATTATTTATCGTATAAAACATGTGGACCTTTTAGTTCAACACTGACGCTTCTGGAACCGGAAGTGCCATGTTGACATCTCGGTTAACCCTTACAGTTCTGTGCTGTTCCATATCAGTAGTTCCCTCTAGTCATGCAAGAAGCAAAGAAACAAACTGGCAGACATTGATAGTGTTGCATAATGTTTCACGTTTATTTCATATCTGACAATGTGTTTAGTGTACACAAACATTTGACGCTTAACTCCAACACTCAAATAGAGACATTGATTGAACTACTGCCCATTTAAGATGGTATAAACGGGTTACGGCTTTATAATACATCTTTCACAGCAATCATGTCTATATACAATGCAAATGAACATGACAAAAATAGAAAAAAAGGATTATGTGTGGAGTTCGACAGAGCTAATGACAAACAGTTCTGGTTAAATATGGAAGCACACATATGGAAACAGAGGTGATGGTTAGAAAAGGTTCTGCTTTGCAAGGCTGTCAGGGTTTAGTGAAGGACGCTGTGGCCAGAGGAACAGTGATAGTAATATACTGAACACTAACACTGTGTAACAATGTCTACGGGGGCTAAATTAAATACTACTTCTTACAAATAGTCTTATTGACTGAGTTATTGACTGTATCCGGCACCCAAACCAGTTAAATAGGTTTGCAATCGACAATCCAATATAGCAATAAGTTTGATAGTTTGTTTCTGTTACATTCAGTGTATTTGTTCTGTGTTGCACAAGTGGAACTTTGGTAGGCAGACAGTCAAACGAGACGTTCAGAGATCAGACGATGCCTGATACACACAGTGCACCTCAAGGTGTTTCTCCTCAAATAACAAAGCTAGCGTCCCATTTTTCAGCTGAAAACAAAAACTACAGCCAAGCATCAAAACTGCCTGCATGGCCAGACACCACATCACAAAGACTTACATACAGCAGAATACACACACGAACACACACACGAACACACAGACCATGAGCAAACTGAGCCAGACATGTCTTTGATACTGTATATGATGTTCCTTATGACATCATCTCAACTGTAATATCCTACAGCTTCCACTCCAAGAGAATTATAATAGTTTCAAAACACACAATAGCTGTATGCAAATACAACGTAGTTCCTTTTTTGATCCAATATCACTTAGTGGTTTTACAATACATGAAGATTGGAGATTTTGAACCAGTGATCCATGTTCATTCATGTTCAGCCTAATATCCACAGCTTCCCACAACACACAGAGCACTGTCAAACAGGTATATGCTCAGGTATGGATGGTTTACTGTAATAAGCATTGCTCAGAAGTGCTGTAAATATTTCAAATGATTCCCAGCCCTTAGTCTTGACAGAGGTGTCTGGCAGGTTCTGCATCATCTTGTCAACCCGACACGCCTTATCGTCCTTGCTCTCTGACACTCGGGTCATGTCATGGGACTGGTGGTGAGGGATGAGCCTTACAAGGGCTCTCTGATTATCCAGTTTTTCTGTCAAACCATCAATAAAATCAGCCTTGAAAATGCCTCTCTTTCTCTAGAAGGTGAGAGCTGTGGTACTGTCCAGATCACAGTGGTCAGAAAGCATCCAGGGAGTGTCTAAACTGACATGACAAGTCTAGGGTGAGCTTCCCTCCTAAAGACAAGGCTTCCTGCTTACATGTCAGGAATACACAGGAAGTGTCTGGGAGACAGCAGTCCGTAAGTCGGTTGTCAGTAATTCAATATTAGTAGGTTTCTAAAGAAACCAATATTTATACTGTCACTAGATATGTTTAGAAAATACCGTACTGTATGGGATCATACTAGGTGTATAACATTTACTGTACAGTCTGGCTTGAAATACAGTATATTTGCTTGTGCACACACAAACATACGCACACGCTCACACGCACAGTTGAAGGTAATCAGAAGACAGTCATGTATGATGCAGAGTCATGTATGATGCAGTAGGACTGGGAGACAGGGGAAGTATCCATGACAACAGCAGCATGATAATGAAGTAGAATCAAATGATCTGATGCTGATGGTGTATGTTGAAAAGAGAGGCACTACATTAATATCAATGTACAAACTTAGTTTTGTCTTGTGTGCTACAAACAGACTCTGTTTGACATGTTTTCTGTCCATCATGTAAGAGCCTGCTGACTCAGTACTCCAGCTGGCTGTACTCTGTCCCAGTCACACATCACAGGTAACAGTGCCTCCAAGCTCAGGTACAACTACTCAGATTATATATAAGTAATGACAGAATTCAAGTAATATTCAGCATCAGGACAAGCTGGCCCTGTGTAAGTTGACGTTGTTGTTGTGGTGTTTTGGGGGCTAGCGTTTACCACACTCAAGGGTTGGTGGGGGGGGTCCAGGTCATGTTTATCAAAACGTTTAAGGAACTCATAGTAAAAAGTGCCATGTGCAGAAATTGCACTGTACTACCATATAAATATAACTGTCTATGTAAATAAATACATGCAGAAATAAATAACGACGCAGCTGAATATGTAAATATCTCACATCTTAATAAAAAGGAAAGTCAGGAAAGACGGTAATGATTAAATTTCGGAGGATCTTCAGAAATGTTAGTCTGATAGCAGATTAGAGGAAGTGGTCAGAACTACAGCGGTCAAAACTACAACTCCCAGGCAGATACAGGAGGAAGTAGCAGGAACTGGCTTCACTAGAACGCCAGAGGGTTGTGTGACCGTTTGACACCTGCCTTTCTCGGTCATGTTGCCATGGCTGCAAGGATTGACCACTCATAGCAACTCAAGATGGCCGCAGGATTATTGTATCAGTACTGTTAGATGCACTCCAGGGCTCGCTAACCAACAGCTGAGACTGCCGTAGAGATGAGAGACTAGAGAGACTGTCTACAGCACTGATTACCAGCCAAGCTAAAGCTATCTCAACAAGATGTGTTTGAATGGACCTGTTTAATGTAGCTTTGTGCAGCAGTCCAATATAACTGTATAGGATCATAAGAGCAGCATTGTGATCCAAAAACCACCTATCTGTTCAGTAGACGTGAAAATGTATTAATGTGATTCATGTTGACATTTATTTACTATTATTATTTTACTATCATGGTTTTGTTTGTTTTTGTTCTCTGAGGAGATTTCAAGCTAGTTTCAAGCTAAATGTGTTCTTGACATCTACATTACGGTTTACTATGTTAAGCCTTTTTTAAACAAGGAACACCTACTTATTCCTCCCTTTCTCTCTCTTTTTCTCTCCCTCTCTCTCTTTCATTCTGTCTGTTTCTCTTGTGGGGATGTCTGGTAGAGGCCTGTCACATCGCAGCACAAATCCAACAACTGTGGTGTTCCAGCCAGGAGGAAGCTGGTGCCCTGCACCCTGGTGATCAACTGAGCGTGTGCGGGGTGTGGTGTGTGGGGCTAGGGTTGGTGTTGGGAACGTTAACTACAGTGTCAGAGATCTATGTACAGTACAGGTCAGTCTCTGTGTTCCAGATCTTCTCTGAGGATGCGTTCTGCTGACGATCACATCCTGCTCAGCCCTGCTCTTCTTCTGGACAGCTTGGATCTGATGGAGAATCAGAGATTGAGACACTCAATTAAGGATTCAATATGAACGAATCATGAAAAACTTCACTGTAAATTATTCATTACATATGTGAAGGAATCATTGGTTATAAAAAACAGGACATTTCAAGTTGACGCAGACGTCAGTGAGATCTGTTCTCCTCCAGCGCGGTTGTGAGGTGAGATGTGAGCGTGTGTCACCTGATGGTCCCAGCCAGCAGGGGGTTGAAGGCGTACAGCCAGTCCTGCATGTCCTTGTCATTGTTGGCCTGCAGCAGGATGCCTCTGTGCTCTGTACACACGGCAAACGTGTTGGGGCTCTGAGAGGGAACAAAGGTTATCGCAGGTTATCGCAGGTTATCGCAGGTTATCGGAGGTTATCGCAGGTTATCACAGGTTATCACAGGTTATCACAACGTCCATCGGCTCTCTGCTTTCAGTACTGTCATGGCAAATCAGAGCGGAGAGGGACTGCACATTACTGTGAGATTGAGAAAACGTTATGTTCATGGAAAAATTATAGATTAATATTTCAAGGCAAAAAAGTGTTTGTACTATTTGTACGTTGCTTCGGATAAAAGTTTCTGCTAAATTAATCAAATGTAAAACGCTAAATGTTATTGTAAGTGAACGTTAAAACCATGAAAAAGGGGGATAAACACAGTAGAAAATGTTACGTTTGTCAAGTTCTAAGGGCAAAACCACCTTGAGCATGGCCTGCTGGTCCTCGCTGTATTCCACCTGGGCGGAGGAGAGGTTGAGGATGGCGCGCTCCGCACTGTCCCTCTCAGAGTTGTAGATGTAGACGTAGGGTCGGCGCACGACCACGTAGCGCTTCACCCAGCCGCTGGTGTTGGGCTCCAGGAAGTGGAGGTAGCCCTTCTTAGACACGATGGGACTGTGAAGAAACACCACAGAGACCAGCTCACTAAATGTTGGATCTGAAGTTCGAACACACCGGAGACATCTACCAAGTCCAACGCGACCGGGTTTGGTCTGCTGTTCGTCCAGTGGAGGGGGGGGAGGGGCAGGGGTCCTTCTGGATCTTCTCACCTGACGCGGATCTCCTGGATGTCCGGTACGAAGCGGCGTATCCTGGGCTTGGCCTCCGCAGCCCCCTGCTGGGCCTTCCTGGCCTCCCCTGCCAGCTGGGGGTCCGGGCTGGGGGCCCGAGAGCGGGGGGCAGGGGGTCTGGAGGAGGAGAGGGGGGGTGGGAGCAGAGGGGGAGGAGGAGAGGAGGGAGGAAGGGAGGGGAGCAGGAGGAGAAAATAAACAACTGTCACTCTTCAGCCAGGTTAGTTACCCTTCCAGTATGACCTGACTGAACCCTGACTACTTCAGAGGGCCGGCTGTGTCTGGTGAATGTACGCTGGGACAGACACGCAGACTGAGCCTGGCTGAGTTCAGGAGCTAGCTGTGCTGCAGGGCTCTGCAGCGTGTCACTAGTCGAGCGTGACGGCCAGGAGACTGACCTGAGCTCGGTGTTGCTGTAGCAACCCTCCACCAGCGAGGGGCAGGTGGAGGAAGGGGTGAGGGTGTTCACAGGCGAGGCCGAGGTGGACTCCCTCAGCAGAGTCACGGACATCTCAGAGAGCTGGGACACACACACATAAACACGCCTTTCAAAACACAATCTGGAGAATCTCACAGTAAAACTTGAATTAGCCTTTATGTAACGACACCCAGTGTTTTCAGACAAACTGAGGTCTGGTCATGACTGAACTACACAGAGACTCCGAACAAACGTTTAGGACTAAACACACAGTTGTGACTGAGCTGCTACAGGATGTAGGGTACTACAGGAAGCAGCGTACTACAGGAAGCAGCGTACTACAGGAAGCGGCGTACTACAGGAAGCGGCGTACTACAGGAAGCGGGGTACTACAGGAAGCGGGGTACTACAGGAAGCAGCGTACTACAGGAAGCAGCGTACTACAGGAAGCAGCGTACTACAGGAAGCAGCGTACTACAGGAAGCAGCGTACCTTGCTCTCGCTGGCACTGACACACACGTGGCTGTAGTCTCTGTTGAAGGAGTGACTGAGCAGCCTCAGACACTGCAGGAAGACAGAGGAAGAGAGGCAGGAGGACAGAGGAAGAGAGGCAAGAGAGAGGCAGGAGGACAGAGGAAGAGAGGCAGGAGAGAGGCAGGAAGACAGAGGAAGAGAGGCAGGAGAGAGGCAGGAAGACAGAGGAAGAGAGGCAGGAGAGAGGCAGGAGGACAGAGGAAGAGAGGCAGGAGAGAGGCAGGAAGACAGAGGAAGAGAGGCAGGAAGACAGAGGAAGAGAGGCAGGAGAGAGGCAGGAGGACAGAGGAAGAGAGGCAGGAGAGAGGCAAGAAGACAGAGGAAGAGAGGCAATCAGTTAAGCATGAAGGACATCAGGACAAACAAACACAACTCTATCAAACAATACACATTATTCAGAAAACATCACTTATCCGGCAAGGATCAATGTTACTTTGTTTGGTGGATGATAACAATGAGGTCCATATATATAGAGAGTTCTGTGACTCAGATCGTGAGGGTCCGGCCTCTGACCTTGGTGGCTAGCTCCCTCTGCCTCTCGCTGTGGAGGTCGTCTCCGGGGTCGAGGCCGGGGTCGGAAGGCTGGGGGCTAGCCTCCTCACTGATGCCCAGCAGGGAGTCCTGGCCCAGCAGAAGGGTGGACTCTAGCTTCTCTCTCAGCAGCAGGTAGTGGCGGGTCTTCTCCACCTGAGGACACACACACACACACACACGCACACACACACACACGCCATCAGCACCCAGATAGACCAAGACTGATTATAGTTTAGTATCTAGTCAAGAAACATTTTAGTGTTGAATTCCTGGTTCTGTTTCTCTATTTATGCTAGCTGCAGTACTGGTTGTGTCCAGTAGGGGTCTAGCTGCAGTACTGGTGTGTCCAGTAGGAGTCTAGCTGCAGTACTGGTGTGTCCAGTGGGGGTCTAGCTGCAGTACTGGTTGTGTCCAGTGGGGGTCTAGCTGCAGTACTGGCTGTGGCCAGTGGGGGTCTAGCTGCAGTACTGGTTGTGTCCAGTGGGGGTCTAGCTGCAGTACTGGCTGTGGCCAGTGGGGGTCTAGCTGCAGTACTGGCTGTGGCCAGTGGGGGTCTAGCTGCAGTACTGGCTGTGGCCAGTGGGGGTCTAGCTGCAGTACTGGCTGTGGCCAGTGGGGGTCTCAGCAGGTGTGGTCTCACCTCCTGCAGCAGGCTGAGCTTCTCCAGCTCCCACTGGTGATCCAGGATGAGGCTGTCGCTCCGCGGCCTCCAGCCCGCCAGGTTCTCCTCCCCGCGGACGTACGCCACCGAGGTGTCCAGCACCCGCCGCCGCCGCCGCTGCATGCCTACACGCAGGAGGCAAGGGTCAGGGGGTAGGGGTCAGGAGTCAGGAGGCAAGGGTCAGGGGGCAGGTTAGTGTTGTGATGCCGCATGGCTGGATCAGTCTGGCCCTGTGCCGCCCCTGTGGGAGGACCAGAGTGGCGCTGCACAGCAGGAGGACAGAGGCTCACCTGGACTTCCTGCGTCCGCCAGGTGACACAAGCTGACCTCGTACACGCCAGTCACACGGCTCCTGAAGACGAGAGATTGAGATTAGCTGGGCTAGGCTCAGTCCCAGTGGAAACCAAAGCCCAGAGGACCCAGAGAGGGACCCAGAGGGACCCAGAGAGGGACCCAGATGGACCCAGAGGGACCCAGAGGACCCAGGGGACCCAGAGGGACCCAGAGAGGGACCCAGAGAGGGACCCAGAGGGACCCAGAGAGGGACCCAGAGGGACCCAGAGGACCCAGAGAGGGACCCAGAGGGACCCAGAGGGACCCAGAGGACCCAGAGGGACCCAGAGGGACCCAGAGGGACCCAGAGGACCCAGAGAGGGACCCAGAGGGACCCAGAGGACCCAGAGAGGGACCCAGAGGGACCCAGAGGGACCCAGAGAGGGACCCAGAGGGACCCAGAGAGGGACCCAGAGGGACCCAGAGGACCCAGAGAGGGACCCAGAGGGACCCAGAGGGACCCAGAGGACCCAGAGGGACCCAGAGGACCCAGAGGGACCCAGAGGGACCCAGAGGACCCAGAGGGACCCAGAGGGACCCAGAGAACCCAGAGGGACCCAGAGGGACCCAGAGGACCCAGAGAGGGACCCAGAGGGACCCAGAGAGGGACCCAGAGGGACCCAGAGAGGGACCCAGAGGGACCCAGAGAGGGACCCAGAGGGACCCAGAGGGACCCAGAGGGACCCAGAGAGGGACCCAGAGGACCCAGAGAGGGACCCAGAGGGACCCAGAGGGACCCAGAGGGACCCAGAGAACCCAGAGGGACCCAGAGAACCCAGAGGACCCAGAGGGACCCAGAGGACCCAGAGGGACCCAGAGCGACCCAGAGGGACCCAGAGGGACCCAGAGGACCCAGAGGGACCCAGAGGACCCAGAGGACCCAGAGGGACCCAGAGGACCCAGAGGGACCCAGAGCGACCCAGAGGGAGGTGTGGTGATGGCCTCACCCCTCCACGGCCCGCAGGCTCCCAGAGCCAAACAGGTTCCTGAGGGAGCGTGAGGCGGGAAGCTTGGCGTCGCGGGAGTAGAACACCATGCAGAAGTCTTTGGTTATGACGGTGGGCTGAGTGCAGTTCTCCATCTGCAGATGAGGAGAATCGGATTAGAAACTTCCTTAACGCATAATCCTAACCCTTAATTACTCACTACTGTGAAAAGGGTGATACAAAAAACTTTAATTGTGTTGTTTAAAACATTTTTATTTTATTTTATTAGGATAATGGTTAGGTTCATGGTTAGGTTAGGTTCCCTCCAGGTTGGGTTAGGTTAAGAGTGAGGGTTAGTGTCATGGTCAGGATCATGGTCAGGTTAGGGTCACGGTCAGGTTAGGGTCATGGTCAGGTTAGGGTCATGGTCAGGTTAGGGTCATGGTCAGGTTAAGGTCACGGTCAGGTTAGGGTCATGGTCAGGTTAAGGTCACGGTCAGGTTAGGGTCATGGTCAGGGTTAGGATCATGGTCAGGTTAGGGTCATGGTCAGGTTAGGGTCATGGTCAGGTTAGGGTCATGGTCAGGGTTAGGGTCATGGTCAGGTTGGGGTCATGGTCAGGTTAGGGTCATGGTCAGGGTTAGGGTCACGGTCAGGTTAGGGTCATGGTCAGGTTAGGGTCATGGTCAGGTTAGGGTCATGGTCAGGTTAGGGTCATGGTCAGGTTAGGGGGAAGTTACCTCCAGGTAGGCAGACAGGGTCATGTAGATCTTCTCTCCGTAAGGGGTGACACGGTTCAGCAGCAGGGAGTTGTGCATGGAGCTGTCCCAGGCTGCCTCGAAACGATAGAACGTCCTAGAAGAGAGGAGAAGAAACAGAGAGAGGAGGACAAAGAGGAGGAGGAAGAGGAGGAAGCGGAGGAGGAGGGTTAGAAATAGAAAGAGAAGTTGGAAGGAGAAGAGAAGGAGGAGGAGCCCAACACAGGACAGTTAAGGAGGCTTCTCAATGCTCATCTGACTCTACCTACTATCTCTGTTAAGTGTCTGAAGTATTTACAAAGAATAATTGAGAGACAACATTGATTTGAGACAGAAAGTATTATAATATGGAAGTCGCTTTGGATAAAAGCGTCTGCTAAATGCATAAATGTATGTAAATAATAAAGTGACACTGTTCAGAGGACTGACAGTAACCGCATGCAACACTTGGAGGAGTGAGACCGTCACAGAAGAGAGAGGAATGATGAACAGCACAGAACAAAAGAAGGGTGGAGCTGGGAGACGGATGAGGGGAGGAGGAGAGAGGGATGAGGGGAGGAGGAGAGAGGGATGAGGGGAGGAGGAGAGACGGATGAGGGGAGGAGGAGAGAGGGATGAGGGGAGGAGGAGAGAGGGATGAGGGGAGGAGGAGAGAGGGATGAGGGGAGGAGGAGAGACGGATGAGGGGAGGAGGAGAGAGGGATGAGGGGAGGAGGAGAGAGGGATGAGGGGAGGAGGAGAGAGGGATGAGGGGAGGAGAGAGGCATGACAGATACCTATAGAGAGGAGAGAGCAGCACAACAGTTTAAGTGAGAGGGAAGAGGAGGGAGGTGCTGGTGAACTCTGCTCTTCCACGTCCCTGACGACTCACTACCACCACAACAATCACCTGGACTTTCTTTTCCTTTCAGTGAACATGCTGACTTGTTGACTGTAAACCCTGACAACTGCTCAAACTAGTTTGCAGTTCTCCCGGCTCTGTCTGTGTCTTGTTCTCCCAGTGGAGAGGGGGCAGCTAATAGCACATGGTTCCTGTTTAAGAAGAGCCCCGCCCCTCCTTCCTCTCATCCTCCTTTATGATTTACCCCCTACATGATATACGAGGTCCTGCCCTTCCTCCTGAGCAAATAACCACACATTGAAACCAGTTTCACTTCTGGACGGACGCCCAGCAAAGGCCTTAAATCTGAAAGAACTCATCCAAGCAAGAAATGTGAGAGGAAACGAATGTTTCTGTAGAGAGAGAAGAGGATGGACGCTTCATCAAGGTCAGATGTTGAGGCCCTCGGTTCTGGACTGGGATGACCCAGTGGGGAAGAGAACTTGGTGTCACTCGGGGGTGAGGAGGGGGGGAGAGATGGAGGGGTGGAGGGAGAGGAGGATGGAGGGGTGGATGGGTGGAGGAATACTGACTAGCTCCATCCCATAGTGATCAGAGCAGAACATCTGTCTCCGTGGGAGGAGAGGACCACGTGTTTGGAAGATGTGAGGAGGAACCCTCATCCTGAATACTGACCCCAGCACTCTGCACACACACACACACCCTTACACACACACACACACACCCTTACACACACACACACCCTTACACACACACACACACCCTAGCAGGAGAGCGCCGAGGCTCTCTAATATACATTCTGGAAGAAGCAGTTTCTCCCCCTACACCCCCTCATCTTCCGCTTCTCTCAGTCCCTGGGAGCCTGAAGTCATTCTGCTGCTGCAGCCTGCCAGGAAACATGTCGTCTCTGCCGTTTGGCCCAGACTCACCGAGGCAGAAATGAGATTTGAAAGATGTCACAACAGCAGCGAGTGAAAGGAAAGGCCTAGAGCTGACGTAATGCTTCCAGGATCCCTGTTTAATGTTCCTGAGCAGGTCGCCAGCGAGGAGCCAACCACAAGCTGTTCCTACCAGAGCAACAGGAGTTAGGGAGAGAACAGGAGTTAGAGTCTATTTCTGATTGTTTGAGTCCCAGTTCGACACACAGCTCCGATAAAGCCAGGAACATTTAACTGCATTTTGTGGTGATGAATCTCTACTGCCATCTGGTGGTGGAGCACGATATTAGCCTTCTCAGCTGTGGTACACAGGAAGCAGCCCCAGAGGACCCTGGCAGACAGGTGGGAAACTGCCGCCCCACAACACCTTCAGCACACACATACTCAGTCTACAGGAAGCAAAGCCAGCCCCAGCCCTCAACCCCTGCAGCCCTCAACCCCTGCAGCCCTCAACCCCTGCAGCCCTCAACCCCCCCAGCCCTCAACCCCTGCAAGCCCTCAACCCCTGCAGCCCTCAACCCCTGCAGCCCTCAACCCCTGCAGCCCTCAACCCCCCCAGCCCTCAACCCCCGCAACCCTCAACCCCCCCAGCCCTCAACCCCCGCAGCCCTCAACCCGCCCAGCCCTCAACCCCCACCCCGAGACTCACAACAGCTCAAACACGCAACCAAAGAAGCGAGGGGAGAGGGAGCACTGGAGGAACACCTCCCCGGAAAGACAACCCAGCAGGAAGCAGGAAGCAGGAAGCAGGAAGCGGGAAGCAGGAAGCAGGAAGCAGGGGAACGACAGACAGACAGACGGACGGACGGACGATGGGAGGCAGGGATTCGTCCACATGAAAGACAGTCAGAGATGGAGTGAAGATGGTAAAGAGGTAGAAAGTGTTGACAGAAGAGGAGAGGGAATCTAACTCTACCAGAATGAGTAAAGAGAGAGGTTGTCAATAAAAATAAAAATAATATACCTAGGCATGTCCGAATCAAGAAACTGTCTGTGAAAACACAAAACAACATTTTGTTAGTGGGCTGGAGGGAGAGAAACAGCGGGGCGAGCAGGAGGTCACTGGGTTTAAACTGATTCATCTTAACATTTAACAACTATTATTCAAATATGCATCCTTCTTATGTTCACACAAGATAAAACGTTTTATTTTGATAACATTTGATAACAGAGTGAATGCACACACCCTCCCATACAGATGGGTGTAGTGAGCTGATGCACACACTCTCCCATCCCTCCTGAATGAGGGAGTGAGTGAGTAGTCCAACATAGTTAGGGGTGATGGATGAGGGAAGTGGTGAGGGTGAGGGGGGAAGCAGTTAGGGGTGAGGGGGAGGGGTGAGGGAGGAGGGGTGAGGGTGAGGGAGGAGGGGTGAGGGTGAGGGGGGGAGGGTGAGGGGTGAGGGAGGAGGGGTGAGGGGTGAGGGGTGAGGGAGGAGGGGTGAGGGAGGAGGGGTGAGGGCGAGGGGTGAGGGTGAGAGAGGAGGGGTGAGGGGTGAGGATGAGGGGTGAGGGGTGAGGGAGGAGGGGTGAGGGAGGAGGGGTGAGGGTGAGGGCGAGGGGTGAGGGTGAGGGAGGAGGGGGTGAGGGGTGAGGGGTGAGGATGAGGGGTGAGGGGTGAGGGTAGACGCTGGTGGAATGACAGACATCCAGAGCACAGATCAGCACCACAGTGAGGGATATTCAGCCAGCGTTAGAGGCAGCCATGACTCCAAAACAGCTTTCAAACACACTCACAGTACAGTACAGTCCGCTTATCTAACCAGCATTATAACGGTGAGATGCAATTTGAATCTTTCTGCTGCCAATTATTATAAGAAAATCCCGATCAGAACATCCTAAATGTTTCCTTCCTTCATCTAAACATGTGACCTCCTGCAGTCCATGATGGAACCACAAGCATCCAGCGAACCAGGGAGAGATGAGCGGTGGTGCTTGGAGATGCAAAACAAACATTCCCATTAAAAGCTCATCCATAACAGAGTGGACATGCTTCCCCAGCCCAGAGCTGCCTCGCTGTGCTACCATGCCCAGCCAGGGGTCACACCTGGTGCACCAGCCAGGGGTCACACCTGGTGCACCAGCCAGGGGTCACACCTGGTGCACCAGATATGGCAACACTACACACATCCTTCACTCAAGTAGAAGTATAGATACTATAGATGTTTAAAAAGACTCTGGTCAAAGTTGAAGTACTGACTACACCTTTTCTTTTTTGACGGCGACCATCTCCCTCATGGCCATGGTTTTATCCAGAATGTCTCTATTCTCAGTCTTGTCCACATCGCTAACTTCCTCTTTCTCATCCATAACATACCTTTGTTTTTGCTTTTTTTGTTTTTTGTTCAACCTTTCAAAACTATTTTCCACACAGTGAAATGAGAGGAGAACAGAGAATCCTAAAACAGAGTTGAGTAAAGCAGAGTACAGTAGAGCACAGTAGAGTCCTCATCAAGTACTCATCAATGATGAAAACCTATTTATATAAAAAATATATTTTTTCAACCCTTCAAAACTTTTTCTGATTTCTTTTTTTAAACCTTTCAAAAATGTATTTGAAAAGCTTGCGGCATCTCCATGGCAACGGTTTCGGCTTAGAATTCCTGGCAACCACGCAAATTCAAACACAGGAGAAACACATTTGGGTAGGAGAGCTGGAGTTTTCCTAGTTCATTCACTCATTCACACGTTAATCATGTATGTCTGTGTGTGTGTGTGTGTATGTGTGTGTGTGTGTGTGTGTGTGTGTGTGTGAGTGTGTATGTGTGTGTGTGTGTGTCCTGCAGACCAAGCCTCCTGATGCAGCAGGGTGATGTTTACCACATACCTGTCATCCTGAGTGGGCCTGACGTATCCTGCAGACAGGATGTTGAGGGACAGGATGTTGGGGTCGAGGATCGTCTCGTCTGACTCAGGAGTATTGCGGAGACGCCCTGTGAGGAAGGCAGGAAGTGATGGGGAAGTGAGACAGGAAGTGAGGTTCTGTCTGTCACATCAGTAGAGCATCTGAGCAGGACTCACCAACAACCAGCTCGCTCACATCCTTCCACTGGATGTCACCACCTGTCTCATGCACGATGGTCACAGTGACTCTCCTCTGGATACCCTGTGGAGAGAGGGAGAGGGAGAGGGAGAGGAGAGGGAGAGGGAGAGGGAGAGGGAGAGGGAGAGAGGGAGAGAGGGAGAGAGAGAGAGAGAGGGAGAGGGGAGAAGAGAGAGAGAGAGAGAGAGAGAGAGAGAGAGAGAGAGAGAGAGAGAGAGAGAGAGAGAGGAGAGAGAGAGAGAGAGAGAGAGAGAGAGAGAGAGAGAGAAGTTATAGCTCCACTCGTGTCAGATAGTTTTCTGTCATTGTTCCTTCCCTCTTCTCCTCTGTGAATAGTTGAACACAGTCAGTCAGTTCTTTATCCTGGTGGTGTAAAGCAGAGAGCCCGAGGCTGACCTACCTGGTGGAGCATGAAAGTACCGTGACACGGCATTCCTCCTCTGTGGTCCACTGCCGCTGGGATGTAGCTGGACACACACACACAACCATTAATGCCTCTGTTACTACCACCATCGGCAGTAAAGCATTCATTGATGTACATGAAGCTACATATGGATGATGCCAGTGTGGATGATGTTCCTGCCCTCTCTAGCCCATCATCAGGAAGAGGAACATCTCAGTCGCTGCTCTCCAAACAAGATACTGGACTGATGAATGATGTCATCATGTGTGTGAAGATAGAGACAGGCGTATCTGAGGACGGCCGGGGGGCCGCGGGGCTGGGGTCCTGCAGGGTACT
This sequence comes from Thaleichthys pacificus, assembly GCA_023658055.1. Classification (NCBI taxonomy): domain Eukaryota; kingdom Metazoa; phylum Chordata; class Actinopteri; order Osmeriformes; family Osmeridae; genus Thaleichthys; species Thaleichthys pacificus. Next base: position 370,037 of record CM042878.1, on the reverse strand, counting down.
CACTCTCCGTTGGCCTCCAGCTCACAGATCTCAAACAGAACCATGAGGTCGTACTTGCAGTGGCACGGCCCCGCGGAGGGGCGCGTCATCGCTGTGAGCTTGGTGGCAGGAACTGGGAGGGAGGGAGAGAGAGAGAGGGAGAGAGAGAGAGACCAAGAGAAGGTTAGTGCAAGCCAGGGTAGAGGGCTGGGCAACACAGTGAGCTATGACCAGCCCAATCCTTAAAGGATGAAAAGAGAGAGTGAAGAGAGAGAGAGAGAGAGAGGAGAGAGAGAGAGAGAGAGAGAGAGAGAGAGAGAGAGAGAGAGAGAGAGAGAGAGAGAGAAAAGGGAAGCAGAGTGCAGGGAAAGAGGGAAAGAGGAGACCTCAGTTCTGTAGAAGCACAACCATCACCTGAGCAGCACACAGCAGTCCTCCCTCACCTGACACCCTCTCCTCAACACCCTCACCTGACACCCTCTCCTCAACACCTCCCTCACCTGACACCCTCTCCTCAACACCCTCCCTCACCTGACCCCCTCTCCTCAACACCTCCCTCACCTGACCCCCTCTCCTCAACACCTCCCTCACCTGACCCCCTCTCCTCAACACCTCCCTCACCTGACCCCCTCTCCTCAACACCTCCCTCATCTGACACCCTCTCCTCAACACCTCCCTCACCTGACCCCCTCTCCTCAACACCTCCCTCACCTGACACCCTCTCCTCAACACCTCCCTCACCTGACCCCCTCTCCTCAACACCTCCCTCACCTGACACCCTCTCCTCAACACCTCCCTCACCTGACCCCTCTCCTCTAACACCCTCCCTCACCTGACCCCCTCTCCTCAACACCTCCCTCACCTGACACCCTCTCCTCAACACCCTCAAGTCAGTGATCTCTAAATGTAATCAAGGAAAAGACTTAATGACTGGTAAGGAATAACTGCCTTGCTCTAATGCAGCACAGGTCCTGAGAAAGAACCAAAGAGATTAGAGGGGATTTAGAGGAACCACAAGCACATAAATACTTTACAGTTCAACTCAGCTTCTGAAGACAGCAGGAGTCTGGAATCCCAGGGGTGTGTGTGTGTGGTACGTGTGTGTGTGTGTGTGTGGTACGTGTGTGTGTGTGTGTGAACATGGTACGTGTGTGTGCACCCGTAAAACCCCGATGACAGGGGAGACCACAAGGGGAAGCGAGGGAGAGTGACACTGACAGAACACACACACACACACCGAGATGATCCAAGCACAGCGTCCTGAATCCCACCTCCCTTTTCATGTCAGCACACTGGGACAATCTGGGCATTAACTCAATGATTTAGGAATATCAGATTCTGACAACAGTGACCTATATAATCCAAATATTGTCTCTATGTGTCTTAGTCATAAATACTTTTACTACAATTGTCATAATACAAGCGCAGTACATACGTACAAGCATAACATCAGGGGGAATTTGAACCTAAACCAACTTAATAAGCATTATTTATGTAGCTCAGTGACTAACCCTAACCCATAGCATAGGCACCAAACCTGACATGAATAGAGGAGTGGTGTTCAGGGCTTGTGTTTGGTCGACCGCGTGAACCAACCAGGCTTCTGGGCTCTAATAACAGAACTGATAGAGATGGGCGGAGCTGGGAGGCTGGCTGGCTCCTCCCCCTCCAGGAGGAAGGAGGCGGCCAGGCCGGCAGCAGAGAGGGCGTGGCCTGAGAGAGAGTCCACTAGCATCCCATTGAACACCTCCGGGACCAGGTAGCGAATCAGTTCCAGCGATTTCTCCCGGTCGGGGGGTGTGTCTGAGTCCGCTGCTTCACAGCCAATCACACGGAGCCCAGGTGACATGATGCATGGTACAGTACGCTAACACACACTAACGCACACATACATATACACATACACTAACGCACATACACATGTATACACACATGCATACATACATCCACACATACTAAGACACACGCAACTTGAGCATTATGCACCACCATAACATAACATACAAAATCAAAACGTGTTCTTGTTTCTGGAAGATTCTGGTGCTTACCTGGCTTGGACAGGGGCATGACTCGAGGGAATGGTCTTCTGCAGGGGCGCAGAGGGCTAGGGGAGAGAGAGACGTCAACATCAGCCTGTCAACACACAAAGACTGAACTCTTCCAGGTGAAGATGCTGGGACAGGTTCTGCACCTGATGAGGTCTTTGCAGAGCGGAGTGAAGGGCTGCTTCTGGTAGTGACCGAACACCTCGAACACGATGGGCTGGGTCTTGATGTACTCCACAAACGACTTGGTGACTTCAACAGCAATCTGGAAAAGCAACGTTTTATACGTGTTTGAGAGAACCATGTGAGCCTGTTCCTCTGGGTTTGGCAGTGTGACGGCTCTGGATGGAGGTTCTTACGTTCTGAACGTGGTAGAACCCCAGAGGAGGTCCGCGACCCGTGTTCTTCAGGGGTTCTGTGGAGAACGCCTCGTCATGCCTGTGGATGAAGCTACGCAGAACAACACCTGTCAGAGAACCTGCATCTGCGAGAGACAGCCGACCAACAGGCTCTACCCGGCTCCTCCCACCACAACACTGTTAGAAACATTAGAAAACCCAGTGTGAGGGGTGTGAATCTCTTACTTGAACTGGCAGAAGATGTCTGCGTACTCAGCAGAGATGCTGGAGGCCTGCAGGATGGTAACTCTGAAGGTGAACACGGTCCCGATCCTCAGGTGCTCCAGCGCTCCGTCCACTGAGCCGTGCACACCTGCCTTCAGGGGGCTCTCGCCCTCATCGGCACTGGCTGTGGAGCAGGGGAGCACAGGGGTCACGGTCAGGGGTCAGGGGTCAGGGATCTTTATTATCTCACCAGCCTCTTGTTTCTACCACCCAGAGAAACTCACCACAAGCAGAGTGAGACCCTGATCTCCCACTTCCACACAGAGTCTACATGCCTGATTTTCAACCATTAGACCAAGATGAAATCATATCAGTCTCCACTACCCCCCCCCCCCCAGCTCTTAACGTACACGTGTTGTTGTTGACCTCATCCGCTGAGGGGCCGGACTCTGCGCTCTGTCCCTCTGCGCTCTGGACCTCTGCGCTCTGGACCTCGCCCTCCACAATCCTCAGCTCCTCCTGGGGCGGGGCGGCCCGGGACACGACCACGGGGCTCGACTCTTGGAACTGCAACCCAGCACAAGGACACCCCCCTGTCAGTGTGAGAGGTGACTCGCTGCATGCTCGTCCTGTCCGGCCGGGGCGGGGCGTCGTACCTGCTGGAACTGCTGGTCCTCAAAGGAGATCTTGGCGGTGCCGGACTGCCGGACGCCGGAGCCGTAATCTGGAGCCTCCTCGTCCGCTGGAGGGAAACACAGAGCACCTTCACTTCACTTCCTCTAGCAGTCACACAAAGCCTGTCCCTCCAGACACACCACCCTCACCTGCCTTCTACCACCCCCACCTACCTTCTACCACCCCCACCTGCCTTCTACCACCCTCACCTGCCTTCTACCACCCTCACCTGCCTTCTACCACCCCTCACCTGCCTTCTACCACCCCCACCTGCCTTCTACCACCCCCACCTGCCTTCTACCACCCCTCACCTGCCTTCTACCACCCTGCCACCTGCCACCTGCCTTCTACCACCCCCACCTGCCTTCTACCACCCTCACCTGCCTTCTACCACCCCTCACCTGCCTTCTACCACCCCCACCTGCCTTCTACCACCCCCACCTGCCTTCTACCACCCCTCACCTGCCTTCTACCACCCCCACCTGCCTTCCACCACCCCCACCTGCCTTCTACCACCCCCACCTGCCTTCTACCACCCCCACCTGCCCTACACCCCCCCTCCCCTGGCGTCTGCAGGTCCAGGTCTTACCTGAGATGGCCTGGACTGCCACCCTGAGGAAGCCCTTCACCTCCCCCTTCTCACTCACGACAGCTACGCGGTGCACCAGGGGCACGGGGTACAGCAGGTTACTGAGGTACACGAAGGATCTGGAGGGAGGGGAGGGGGGAGGGAGAAGGAGTGAGGAGGAGAGGGGAGGGATGGAGATGGGGGAGGTTTGGTGGGAGTGAGGAAGAGAGAGAAAGAGAGACAGTGGGAAAGAGAGGGAGAAAGGAAGAAATATTAATAGAGAGAATTCGAGAGAATAAAAACTAGGAACATTTTACAGTGAGGTTGTAACACAGCACAGGACAAACACGACATCAAGCTGCAAAGCAACCAAAGAGAAGCTGGACCTGTTCTCACACCAGCTGCCCTGACCTCTGACCTCTGGGGGGCTAGGTCCTGATGAGGATGATTTACTGGGACGCATACAGGCTGTTTACTAGAGGAAGAGTGTTGGTGAGGCTGGTGAGGCTACGGAGCTGGTGTTGAAGAAGAAACTGTCTTCTGTGTGTCCTGTGGTTTATGTGATTGCAGATCTTCTATTGAAACAAGCTGGGATGTCTGTAGCTAGCGTCTGAAACAGGACAGGAGAGTTCTAGAGGGATGCTGTAATGGGGTGAGGAATCATTCAGTATACATGTAGAAATTTGTCAGGTTTTGAATATCAACAGGAGTAGATTAGATTAATTAATTGCTGATTCTGTACAGGGGGGACAAAATGTTAACAAGGACTGACAGCATAAGTTTTAATTTTTTGGTGTGTTTTGTCAGATACTTAGCTAACACCTACATGCTGACTTCATACTAAACCACTGTTCTGTGTTGCAGTCTGAAACTACATTTCCCAGAAGCCTCATTAGACATGTAAGGGTCAGGGGGTGGTAGGAGAGGGAGGCGACAACAAGACTGGTGAGGTGCAAAGAAGACATGCTCGAGACAAAAAGGTGAACGAAATATGCTTTCAGCTTCTTGACTCAAAGGAATCAAAAGCAAATCAAAGATAAATAATGACATGGAACAGGGCTGAGCTAGTTAACACAGCCGACAGCTTCAGGTATGCTACACCAAAAACTAAAAGTACACACAGGATGAAGACAGAAACCAGATGAGCCCATGAAGCCCTCTGCTGATCAGAAAATCCAAGTAAAATTTGATTTAAAAAAAAGGGTAAAATAAACAACAAAAAGGACTTGTGCTCTGGCATGCCAAGTAGAAACCAGCTCTTTCATCTTGAGATAACAAGTCTTCTGAATCACCTTGCGGTGTTTCTCTCCTTCAGAGAACACTGATGTCGTGGCAGAGAAATAACGCCACCAGGAGGTTCAAATAAACCAAGTATCGGAGATACATGTGAGGCAAGTACTGTACTTCAGCAGATCGTGTCCTTGAATGGGAGCTTCTATGTAGCATTTAGATGTACAAAACAAATGTGTGACACACCTCAAGCAGGTGTTGAGGTATTAACGTTGCTTGGATTAGGATCCAAACAGCTGGCATGAGTTGAGTGACCACAGGCTGGCTGACGAGGTGGTGTGAGCAGTCTGGTCACTGTCCAGGAAGGGGACTATAGCTCTGGTCTGGGTTTCAGACAATCAGGTGACTGTGTAGCTCAAGGTATGTGCTCACAAGAATAGTCAGTCACTTTATTCAGAGGGACCCTAATGATCGCCTGGAGATGTTTAACAACTATTACCATCAGCAAGCTGTAAACTGTCCTCTGGTGGTAAAGATAGTGTTAGGGTTAGTGGAGGGAGAGGAGTTAAACATCTACAGGTTCTCTGTGGTAGGGTTAGGGTTAGTGGAGGGAGAGGAGTTAAACATCTACAGGTTCTCTATGGTAGGCCTCTCAAAATAGTGTTACTGTCCTGTCTTGTTTTGTGAGATACGGCATCAAAATGATAAGAGACAAGCGGAAAAAGCGGTTAAATGTAAAACAGATCTAAATGTTTGGTCACAGCTGATGTCAGATGTTTAACCCTAAACATTTCAGTTGGACAGCTGTGGAAAAATGTAAAAGTGTGTGTGTGTGTGTGGGGAGGGGATCTAATGAGGTGTTAATGATTACACGGTTTTATGGGGGTTTATTTCTTAAAGCTTCTGTTAAACGTGTGCTCATTAAAAGCCTGGAGAGGCGTGGATGAGAGCAGACTGGTTCAGAAGGCCTGGTGAGAGGCAGGGAGGGGCTCTGGACAGATGACAGGCAGCTGAAAGAGAGACTGGGGATGCTGGTTTTGGATCTAGATCCAGCAGGCCGTCATTATGCCCCCTGTCACGTGTTGTCACGTGGAGTCTGAGGTGAGGACTTGGTACCCCTGCAGAGATATTAAACAGCCTTCCGACCACGGTCGCCACGGTGACAAAACCATCCAGGAAACTCCCAGTTCTTGCAAGCACACACACACACATCCCAGTTGTCAGCTGCATGTTCACAGAGAGTGTGTGTCGCGTATGAGAGTGTGATTGTCAGCGTATGTGCGTGTGTTCAGAGAGGCAGATCCTGTGGTTGTCAGCGTGTGCGTGTGTTCAGAGAGGCAGATCCTGTGGTTGTCAGCGTGTGCGTGTGTTCAGAGAGGCAGATCCTGTGATTGTCAGCGTGTGCGTGTGTTCAGAGAGGCAGATCCTGTGTCTCAGAGTGAAAGAGCTAGTTTCCTCCCCAGCCCGCTCCTGAAGCCTCACCAACCTGCCCACTACACTGAATATGGGGGAGCGGTCGTAAAAAGGGTCCTGGCCTTCACTGGCGCCTTGGCAGACCCCTCTCTCCTCCTCCTCCTCCTCCTCCTCTCCCCCCAGCTCCGAGCACGAGTCGTCCACAAAGATATCATCGTCCAGGTCCTCCAACTCCGCCAGCTCCTCCTCCTCCTCTCCCCCTCGCCGCGAGTCAGCAAGCTCGGTAATTTCGGAGGTGGAGAGGGTGGGGGAGGGGGTGGGGTCGCTCATGCGCTCGCTCATGCACGTGTTGAAAATGGGGTTGCTGGGGCAACCAGAGACATGGGAACCAGGTTAGTACAACAGAGAGAAACACACACCGCCAAGCCCCGCCCCCCAGGTCACATGCCGGGGCAGGGGGTCAAGCCCCGCCCCCCAGGTCAACATGCCGGGGCAGGGGTCAAGCCCCGCCCCCCAGGTCAACATGCCGGGGCAGGGGTCAAGCCCCACCCCCCAGGTCAACATGCCGGGGCAGGGGTCAAGCCCCGCCCCCCAGGTCAACATGCCGGGGCAGGGGTCTAGTCAGAGAGGGTGCGTTGGGTTTAGATGACCCTCCTTCCCCCCACATCTGTGTGACTACAGGACGACAGGTATGCAGGGGTGGAGTCTGCTTAGGCATACTTCATACCCCCACAGGGTTTCCCATGGTAACAGGCAGTGATAGATGGTGGGGGGGGGGGGGGGGGGGGGGGGCTTGGTAGGGTTAAAGTACGCCCCCCCTTCCTGCTAGACAGCAGGTGTGTTTAGCTTTGGTTGTGTTGATACTGCAAGCCCACGTTCCCTCAAAAATACAGTTTCTGATCAGAACATTATCAAGGAACCACAATAAAAAATTACATTAATCTGAAACTGTACAGTCATTCTGTCTCCACCCTAAACCCCTCAACAACAGACGCTAAACAGTATTCAGTCACTACATTACCCAGAATGCTTGTGTACTGGTATCAAAACCATGCATCGTGATCCTACAGGAGAATCGTGGTGGACTCTTCCTGATGTTGAAACTTTCCGATCCAGACAGTTTGTGTGACCGACCATGAGCATGCCTTTTCACTTTGCCCTGACCAGGACCATGCGGTTGTGTTCACCCTTGACCAGGACCATGCGGTTGTGTTCACCCTGACCAGGACCATGCGGTTGTGTTCACCCTGACCAGGACCATGCGGTTGTGTTCACCCTGACCAGGACCATGCGGTTGTGTTCACCCTAACCAGGACCATGCGGTTGTGTTCACCCTAACCAGGACCATGCGGTTGTGTTCACCCTAACCAGGACCATGCGGTTGTGTTCACCCTGACCAGGACCATGCGGTTGTGTTCACCCTAATTAGGACCATGCTGTGCCTCTGTGGTTTGTTTACCTGCCAACCAGCCGGAACCAGGGGAAGCGGTCGTAGAAGGGTCTCCTCCGGTCATTATGTTCTCACAGTCCTCGATGGTGGAGCTGGGCATGTCCGCAGCCCGGTCATACATGTCCCTCATCAGATCCAGCCTCTGTCTGTAGGGGGCAGCACCACAAACATGTGCCAAAAATACTAGGATGTCCTACCTGTCCCACTATTAAAAGTAAAAGGTAAAAAGTATGGGATTTCCTACAGCAGAACTTCCTGTCTGTCTGTGGTTGTAGAACCACCCTGACCTTCCCCAGGGTCCAGTAGAACCACCCTGACCTTCTCCAGGTCCAGTAGAACCACCCTGACCTTCTCCAGGTCCAGTAGAACCACCCTGACCTTCTCCAGGGTCCAGTAGAACCTACCTCAGCTTCCCCAGGGTCCAGTAGTGTGTGGCTCCATTCTTCTGGTCCTGCACCTCCACAGCCACCACAGTGCGAGGGAAGGGGCTCTGCTCCCTGTCCTTAGACGCCTCCGAGGGAAGCAGGTCGGGGGGCAGGGGGGAGTACAGGGTGTCCGTCAGCAGCACAAACTGGAACTGGACCTGAGAGAGAGAGAGAGAGAGAGAGAGAGAGAGAGAGAGAGAGAAAGAGAGAGAGCAAGGGATATTGTAAGATGCAGAGATAAAAAAGTTTACATGGATAGACAGGCAGATTGATTGATTGTTGTTTAGCCAGGAGATCAAGTAGTGGTGATATTCTGGAACCTTTTTCTTGAGCTCCACGCTGATGGCGTTGGCTTCCTTCAGGAAGATGGCGTTTCCCCATAGCAGGTCTCTCAGGGAGGTGAACTGGTAGCAGCGCCACTTACGGAAGCCCCACAGGGCCATTTCCCTCTCTCTCTCTGTCCACGGGACTGGGGGGCAACAGAGGTCAGAGAAGTGTTTTGGTTTGTGAGAAGTCTCAAAACAACTCTACTGATGCACAAACAAGGTGTTTAGGGATGTATGCTGTAGTACTAGACCCACGTAGACACAGTGTGTTTCCTGGTGGAATGACTGTGTGGTCCGATAAACCTTTTTGCATACTACCCATGGACTTTATATCTGATACTGTGTGAATGACAGAGAGAACAGTAGTGACTGTTGACATCATCTATGGAGCAGATGTTGTGGGGACCAAGCAGAAGGAAGTCCTGGTGTGTTGGCTGTTCAGCTGAGCCGTCAGGACGTTCCACCCACCTTCCTCCTCAGGCTCCTCCTCTTCCTCCGCAGCGTCAGGGTTACAGCGGTCCACCTGCTTCTGAAGAGCTTCCAACTTGCTCTCATAATCCTGTGGGATTACAGGTCACTGGGATTACGGATCACAAAAGTCATGATCTGGCCTACAGTACTGTTGTTGTAGGAGGTGAACCTGGTCAGGTACCAGGTATGATACAGTTCCTAATCATGGTTAGGGTCAGGGGTCAGGGGTCAGTCTCACCAGCCTCTGCTGCTCCAGCAGGTTGTTGGCCTCCTCTCTCTCCCTGCGGTACTGATCCTCCAGCTCCTGCAGCCTGCCGACACAACCACAGATAGAACCATGGAACCATAGATGGAACCACAGATGGAACCACAGATGGAACCACAGATGGAACAATGGAATCTCCTATATTTTCCTTTCCTCTCTCCTCTCTCTCTACACATATCCTCTCCTCTTTACATGCACCTCCATCTGGTCTCTGGCCTCCTCCTCTCTCCCTCTCCCTCCTCCTCTTCTCCTCTCCTCCTCCTCTCCCTCCTCCTCTCCCTCCTCTTCTCCTCTTCCTCCTCCTCCTCCTCCTCCTCCTCCTCCTCTCTCCCTCTCCCTCTCCCTCCTCCTTTTCTCCTTTTCTCCTCCTCTCCCTCTCCCTCCTCTCCCTCCTCCTCCTCCCTCCATACCTCTGGTCCATCTCCTGCTTCATGTCGATACCCTGCTTGTCCAGCAGCTCTCTCTGGGCGAAGGCCCAGTCCACGGCCTCCGCGGGGGTCTCTGCGCAGGGCGTCTTCTCCCGCTCCTGCCTCGCCTGCTCTGGGTGGTTGAAGCGGAACACGTGGCTCTTCCCCAGGATGATGCGGTTCCCTGGAGAAGGAGAGGAGGATCCGACACACAATGTAGCAAAGGGTTAGAGAGAGAGAGAGAGAGAGAGAGAGAGAGAGAGGAGAGAGAGAGAGAGAGAGAGAGAGAGAGAGAGAGAGAGAGAGAGAGAGAGAGAGAGAGAGAGAGAGAGGAGAGAGAGAGAGAGAGAGAGAGGAGAGAGAGAGAGAGGGAGAGAGAGATAGAGAGAGAGAGAGAGAGAGAGAGAGAGAGAGGATAGAGGAGAGAGATAGAGAGGGAGAGAGAGAGAGAGAGAGAGAGATAGAGAGAGAGAGAGAGAGAGAGAGACAGAGAGAGAGAGAGAGAGAGAGAGAGAGAGACACACTCACCAGATTTCAGGATGGTGGGCTCAGAAACTCTCTTCCCGTTGACGTAGGTCTCTGCCTCGTCGCACGGCTGCAGCACCACCGCTGGGGAGGACACCATTGCTGTGAGCTATGGTCTCCATAGCAACATACTTGTAATGCTTATACTACGATGTATAGGTATAGTGTACTATAATGTGCTATGCTATTTTTATGCTATGTTATACTATCTCATGCTATGCTATGCTATGTTATTCTATACCAAACACCTAGCTCACCTTCCCCCATGGGGCCAGTGGTACTGGTGAAGGTGCAGTGCTCATCCTTGATAAAATGGCCGCTGAGCACAATATCCTGTCGACTGTTAGCATCCACACGGCCCACCCTGCAAGACAAGAGGCAGGGAGGAGGAGGAGGAGAGGAGAGGAGGAGGATGGGAGGAGGGAGGGAGCGGGAGGGAGGGAGGGGAGGGAAGGAGGGAGGGGGAGGGAGGAGGGAGGGGGAGGGGAGGGGAGGGGAGGGAGGGAGGAGGAGGGAGGAGGAGCAGCAAACAGAAGGCCTGAATATAGGTTCTTCTAATCATTAATAAATTACAAATGTAAAAGTTCTTCAAACAAATAACTGAGACAGTAAATAAATAAGGATCAGATCCTCTTTCCTCTACCTGGTAATCCCATCTTTGATGTAGTAGAGGAGGCACTCAGACATCAGCGGATCTTCATTCAGGTTCACCAGGTGTGGAGTCTGGAACACACAGAATGATGTTACATCATGTTCTGTATGACACAGACACAGCTCACGCGTAGATCAAACCAATAGAGACACACAGAAATGCACTCAGTGGAAGTCAGAAACAGACCCTGAAGATATAGAAAATCAGGTGTCTTGTACAGGAACAGGAAACAGCTCTCTACTGCCCTCCAGCAAACAGAGGAACAGGAAACAGCTCTCTACTGCCCTCCAGCAAACAGAGGAACAGGAAACAGCTCTCTACTGCCCTCCAGCAAACAGAGGAACAGGAAACAGCTCTCTACTGCCCTCCAGCAAACAGAGGAACAGGAAACAGCTTCTCTACTGCCCTCCAGCAAACAGAGGAACAGGAAACAGCTCTCTACTGCCCTCCAGCAAACAGAGGAACAGGAAACAGCTCTCTACTGCCCTCCAGCAAACAGAGGAACAGGAAACAGCTGTGCTTCATGCCTGCAGTCTGTCTTGACCAGACCACAGCCTGGTCTGTGTTTGCTGTCAATAATAATGATTTAACAATACATAGACTAGCCATTCCCGACCTTTTCCAATTCGCGGCCCACTTGCATAGCTCAAATATTTTTGCGGCCACCCAACACATCCATAAATGTTCTGCATGCTGGAATATTAAATCCAACATATTCTTGAGAAATAACATGTTTTATAAGAAATATATCAAAAACACGTTAGTGATAATAATGTGAGAGAGTAGAAAAGGGGAGAAAAGTCCGAAAGGTGGAGTTGCTTCAGACACTCAGAGAGCAACGCTGTGACATGCTGTGGCACAGACCTCGTTAGGGGAGAACAGGCCCACAGTGTCTATAAACACAGCCTCCGGCTTCCTCAGGGACTGCTTACAGCCAGACCAACACAAACACTTCACGTTAAGGATTATAGCAAACTGAAGATGCTGTCTGATGTCCTGATGATGTTTTATCTAGCAGGGATTCATGTCTATGATTGGAGGAGGGTCGTCTGTTGAACCTGCTAATCTCCTTTACTGTTATTCCTTTTGGGTGCATTTGATTTGCTACACCACGGGTAACAACACCAATGTATCAGCCTTCTGACTACCAGCTGAGATGCAAATCAAATGCACCTGAATACCAGGTAATGACACACCTGTAGCTGTTCCTGTGGGACTGGCTAGATTTACCTTCTTGGGAGAGAACACGCCCACTGTTCCTCCATCCTCGCGCATGGCCACGCCCATCTCCGCAAGCAGAGCCTCCCTGAGACACACACACAGACACACACACACATCTCAGAGGTCAATGGCGCTTTACTACAGACTCTCCACTACATATCCGACTGAACAGACGTTTTCGCCCTTTGACCTTTACAATCCTGCTTGTAAAAAAGTAGTCTGCAGAAACAGCATGAACCACAGTCGATGTGTGGACCAGTTCAGTGCTGAGTGAGTCAGTAGTGTAGTCTGTGTTCCTCTGGTCCAGACCCCGCTCAGGGTTAGGGTTAGGCTCACCTCTCCATGCGGATAGCCTCTGTCCGCCTCAGTTTCTCCTCCCAGGTTTCGTTGAGCTCAGCAATGATTTTTTCAGTTTCCTGGCGTGAGGAACCACAGAGATAACTGTGTCAGTCAGCCTGACGGGAGCAGGGTGCTGTGACAGTACTGCTCAGAGACGTCAGGATCACTGACATGAATGAAACAGCACGAGCAGGGCTGTGTGTTGGGTTATTCCCTCGTACAGAGGAAACACACTCTCACCGTGTGTGAGAGGGAGAGGATGCACAGCTTGTTGCGTGAACTATGTTACTAACTAAAGATGCGTGTATTCAGGAAAGGGCGGTGTGTGTGTGAGTGTGTGTGTGTGTGTGTGTGTGTGTGTGTGTGAGGCATGGCGTCCTGTCCCCACCTTCAGCCTCTCGATGGCCTCCTCGCTGCCGGGGCTGAACATGATGCGGTCATGGAGGCTGGCGATGGAGCCGGCTCGGCTGGAGAGGGCCGACAGCGATGGAGACGGACTCATCCCTGTCATGGCATTGGTCACTGTGGAGAGATCACCCCTTTGATTGACAGCTTGGTCTTTATCATTATTGTTCTTGTAATCGGACAGGTCTGTCAGGGAGGGGCGGGGGCCAGGGGTATAAGGTCAGGGAGGGGCGGGGCCAGGGGTGTAAGGAAGTGGATGGGAGATGTTGGGGGGGTGGGGGGGGGATAAGTGAACCAAACAGAAAAGGAGGAAAAGAGAAGAGAAGGAGAGAAGAGAAGAAAGAAAGAAGACATGTAGCTTGTAAACGAATCTGAAATACAAAAGCGTAACTTCAAGTTGGACAGCGTGCGAGGGTGCGGAACAGTGACGAAGGAGCAGGAGCAGAAACAGCCAATCAGCCGCGAGGAAACAGCAGCTCCTGCCGTCAAGCATCAAGCAAGCATCATCAGTAGGGCGCTCCTAACTCCATCATGTCTGGAGTCTCTGCCCCGTCACAAACATGCTGTAAACCTAATCACCTCGACCGGCCTCATTGTGCCCATTCATGGTCCTGGAGATAATAAACCAGCCCTGAATTATCCATCATGGACATGTCCTTCCCATCATGTCTCTAGCATGGCCGACTGCGTCTAAGGCAGGACAGGGTGTATGGTGCAGCTGTGTCTAAGGCAGAGGACAGGGTGTATGGTGCAGACCAGTGCTTCAGATGGCACTGTTGAGATCAGGTTACAGATGAAAGCTGCTGGATGTTCATTAAGCACCCAGACAGCTACTGTAAAACCAGCATTACCAGATCCATTACTGTAGAAGCCACATCCATTCTGCGGCAGAGCAGTGGGTCTCTGTTTGAAAGCTACCATTGTAGGATCTGGGCCGGCACAGGGAGGAGTTCTGGCTGTAGTTAGTATCACAATCTCACAGTGATCTTCACTGAAACTGGGTGGGGATTTTATGTCCTGGCCTGACCTTTTTAAATATTCTTTTGTAAATTGTGTCGCAGTGTGAATATTGAGCTTTCAATAACCTTCCTCAAGACAAAGACAGGTGCCATAGCCACCTGCAGGTGCTGCTATGGCAACGCAAAGCAATAAACCGGAGCACGATATCACACCGAGACATCGTTATGGAAGCTCGCTGTCACCGGCAGAGACTATTACCAACGTCATGGTAATAACCAAGCTAGCGGCCATCTGATTCAATAAAGTTATATGGATGTTGGAGCCTCTATCTGCATGACTGAAGGAAGAGGGCTGCAGTTCTCCTGACAGCCAGCAGGGGGCTGAGCAGATGATGGAAGTGTTAAAGCCAGCTGCTGATGGCGTTCAGGTCCTGTCACTCGAGACATCAATCTGAGAGCAGCTGGCGTTGATGAGCTCCTCAGAGCTAACAGCCCCCTTCACCATCAGAGGCGTGGGGTAATGAGCTCTGGAACGCTCTGGAACGCTCTGGAACGCTCTGGAACGCTCTGGAACGCTCTGGAACGCTCTGGAACGCTCTGGAACGCTCTGGAACGCTCTGGAACGCTCTGGAACGCTCTGTCTGCCAAGCGACACGAGACATCAAGATCACGTACTGCCTCGTATGATCACATGATTACCTCAGAGCCAAAGCTTTGAGCTCAGAGACTCTCCACAGCACCAGGGCATGTTATCTGTGTACCTGGGTTACCAACTACCCACAAGCCACCTACAAACTATAAAGATGTTAAAGGTTAAAAATATATTAGAGTGCAGATATATTTTGATCAACCAAGCTGACATCTACCGTCAACTAATGACTGAAATACTTGTTATCCTTTGCTGTGATAATCTATCACGACTGCTAAAGTACCCTGGTGCTGAGGATGATGGAGCTTGTGAGTTAGCTTGTGTTAGCTGAATTAGCCTGTGTTAGCCATGTTAGCTTGTGTTAGCGAGTGTTAGCTGCAGGGGTAGCAGAAATATACACACATTTCAAACCAGCTATCTCAGCGATGGGCCCTCGGTATGCTGAGAGAGGAAGAGAGACAGGAGGAGAGACAGGAGGAGAGACAGGAGGAGAGACAGGAGGAGAGACAGGAGGAGAGACAGGAGGAGAGACAGGAGGAGAGACAAGGTCACACTTTCAACACTGAGGAAGGAAGGGAGTGTGGAAATGTGTTCACCAGGGTTGTGAGACAGTGAGAGCTGTTTGTGTTCACCAGGGTTGTGAGACAGTGAGAGCTGTCTGTGTTCACCAGGGTTGTCCTGTATCAAGCTGAGCTGGTGGAGGGGAGCTGAAGGTTGAACCCTCCCAGCCTGTGTGTGATAGGTTGCATCCTCCCAGCCTGTGTGTGATAGGTTGAACCCTCCCAGCCTGTGTGTGATAGGTTGAACCCTCCCAGCCTGTGTGTGATAGGTTGCATCCTCCCAGCCTGTGTGTGATAGGTTGCATCCTCCCAGCCTGTGTGTGATAGGTTGCATCCTCCCAGCCTGTGTGTGATAGGTTGCATCCTCCCAGCCTGTGTGTGATAGGTTGAACCCTCCCAGCCTGTGTGTGATGACGGTGTTATCGTTGGCGTGGGCAGGACTTACTCTCGATGATGTCCCCCAGGCCCTGGGCGCACAGCAGGTCCCTCAGCCGGCCCACCTCCTCCTTCAGCTCGCGCACCAGCCGGTTGCTGGGGTCCTCGTTGATGACAGCGTTGCAGCGGATCTGCTTGGCTCTGTCTGCATACCTGGGGGGAGACGGGGAGGAGGAGGTAAGAAGGATAACCACACACACACACACAGAAATACACACACATACGTACCAACCAACACACACTCACACACTCTACACACACACACAGACACAGAGCTGCAGCCTCCAGGAACACAGAGCTCAGCGTTCTGACTGAGCAGCTGTGCCCTTGAAGATCTGAAGAGCCCACAGCTTCTCCTGGTGTTACGCAACACTGAGGTCTACATGATGTCGTCCTTCAGCCCAACATTCAGACACAGGTCTGAGGGAGGGAGAGAGAGAGAGAGGACAGAGGAGAGAGGGAAAGAGAGAGAGAAATAGAGGCAGAGAGGCAGAGAGAGAGAAATAGAGGCAGAGAGAGAGAGAAATAGAGGCAGAGAGAGAGGCAGAGAAAGAGGCAGAGAGAGAGGCAGAGAGAGAGAGAAATAGAGGCAGAGAGAGAGGCAGAGAGAGAGACAGAGAGAGAGGCAGAGAGAGAGACAGAGAGAGAGACAGAGAGAGAGGCAGAGAGAGAGACAGAGAGAGAGACAGAGAGAGAGACAGAGAGAGAGGCAGAGAGAGAGAGAGAGAGAGAGAGAGAGAGAGAGGCAGAGAGAGAGGCAGAGAGAGAGAGAGAGAGAGAGAGAGAGAGAGAGAGAGGCAGAGAGAGAGGCAGAGAGAGAGGCAGAGAGAGAGGCAGAGAGAGAGAGAGAGAGGCAGAGAGAGAGGCAGAGAGAGAGGCAGAGAGAGAGAGAGAGAGAGAGAGAGAGGCAGAGAGAGAGGCAGAGAGAGAGGCAGAGAGAGAGAGAGAGAGAGAGAGAGAGAGAGAGAGAGAGAGAGAGAGAGGCAGAGAGAGAGGCAGAGAGAGAGAGAAATAGAGGCAGAGAGAGAGGCAGAGAGAGAGACAGAGAGAGAGGCAGAGAGAGAGACAGAGAGAGAGGCAGAGAGAAAGAGAGAGAGAGAGAGAGAGAGAGAGAGAGAGAGAGAGAGAGAGAGAGAGGCAGAGAGAGAGGCAGAGAAAGAGGCAGAGAGAGAGGCAGAGAGAGAGAGAAATAGAGGCAGAGAGAGAGGCAGAGAGAGAGACAGAGAGAGAGGCAGAGAGAGAGACAGAGAGAGAGGCAGAGAGAGAGACAGAGAGAGAGACAGAGAGAGAGAGAGAGAGAGAGAGAGAGACACAGAGAGAGGCAGAGAGAGAGAGAGAGAGAGAGAGAGAGAGAGAGAGAGAGAGAGAGAGAGAGAGAGAGAGAGAGAGAGGCATGAGAGAGAGGCAGAGAGAGAGGCAGAGAGAGAGAGGTTCCATCAGTATTGTTTTCACCTGAGTGTGCTCAGGGTCTCATCATAGTTGATGTCAGCAGGACTGAGAGCCGCCACCATGGCGGTGCGAGAGTTTCCTCCTGGAGAGAAGAGAGCAGTCAACACAGGCAGCAGCCACACACAGGCTGGATGATGAGCAGCAAGGAACATGAGCAGGGTTAGATGGTGGAGGAGGAGTCACACCTAGGTTCTCCCTCAGCAGCCAGGTCAGGACAGAGTCTCTGTACGGGATGTGATTCTCCACCTTCTTCTTCTTCTTGTTCTGCTTGAGAAGTAAAGAAATCAAACAGGAAGTCAAAACAGGAAGTCAGAACACCTGTGTGACTGGGTCAGCACACGAGGGAGAGCTCAGGCCCATCTCATGTTCCCATGACAACACCGTACCTTGTTTGGTCCCGAATCCTGAAAACAAAACAGAAAATATTCATCTGATACTTCATAGAACGAACATAGTAAATGAATACTTGGGTAATAATACGTGTATCTGTACCACTTCAGCCAGGGCAGAGATGACCTTCCCCAGCGTGGTCAGAGATTTATTGATGTTGGCTCCTTCCTGTCAGAACAGGAAATGGAATGACATCAGAACAGGACACGCTTTTCAGTAAAAGGTAGAAACAGAGAGAGCATACAGAGCAGTCTCACCTTCAGCCTGGTCCCTTTAGCTCCGGTGGAATCGGCCCTCTCGCTCCCAGCCAGATCCACCAGGCTGATTTTGCTGACCTGTGACAGAAACGTCAATAAAGATGGATGGTACAGACTCACATCTTCATGTTTCGCTCACAGTCTCTACAGCCTGGGTTAGGGTGAGGGTTAGGGTGAGGGTGAGGGTTAGGGTGAGGGTTAGGGTTAGGGTGAGGGTTAGGGTGAGGGTTAGGGTGAGGGTTAGGGCCGGGCTGACTCAGGTTGCGATGGCGCCCCCTACCTTTTCGGAGGTGTTGTCTGAGTCTGTGTCGTGGCGCTTCTGGGTGAAGATGATGTTGAAGACGGCATGAGATCGGCTGCTGGTCTCGTTCATGTTGGTGGCCGCCACCGTTCTGTAGAGAGCAGAGACATCATCCTTAACATCATCCCAACCCTCATCCACACTCCTGCACAGAGTACACATTTAATTTCCAGAATACACGGGAAGACTCATTTATGATCCACTTAGCGACAACAAATAGCGATTAGCGATTAATGACACAAAGAAAAGAACAGAAGGGCCAATTAGAACTGTGCTCCCCCTCAAGCTAAGAAAACAACACTCAACAGACACATAACTGCACGTTACTCTAATTTGGTGTGGTTCATCGTTGACTGTTAGCTGGGCTGTGTAACAGCACGGTTAGTTAGGGCGTAATGAGAGAGGATGGGGGGGTGAGCAGCAGGGAGCAAACAGGAGGAGGAATTAACTTCCAGTAAGAATAAACAGCTCAGAGGAAGAGGCATGAGCAGAGGAGGAAATAGCCTCAATGTGTCAATAGTGTCTTTTAGCAGACAGGACGAAGACACTGACACCAGTGTGACCACGCTATTGAATTTCAAAATAACACAGGTTCAAATAAATGTGATTCTTTGAAGTTGATATCATCATCTTTTCCCCCCAGAACAGCAGAATTGTGACCTTCCTAGAGTGTCCTAGTTTCACCCTGCGCCTACGAGCCCTGTGGTGTACGAGTGTTTCACCCTGCGCCTGCGAGCCCTGTGGTGTACGAGTGTTTCACCCTGCGCCTGCGAGCCCTGTGCTGTACGAGTGTTTCACCCTGCGCCTGCGAGCCCTGTGGTGTACGAGTTGCTTGGTCTCAACCCCGTCTATTCTGGTACTTCATTACCAATTTTCTCATGTAGTGAATTCCCCTGATGAGAACACGAGAAATGTTCAGAATGATTCTATTCATCCAGTGTGTTCATTCATGGCATGCACGGTATCCTAGAAGGCCTTCTGGGAATGCAGGACTTACTCTGGAGTTTAAACTCAAACATTTGACAAATCAAAATAGTTTTATTGTACGACTGTTGTCGTGTGTGTGTTTGTGTATCTGTGTTTGTGTCTGTGTGTGTTTCTAGCTGAGGCCAGGGCCTTTCTGGGCCAGTCCAATTCTGTGAGAGGGGGACAGGGGGGGTGAGAGGGGGACAGGGGGGGTGAGAGGGGGACAGGGGGGGTGAGGGCACCCAGGGGGGGTGAGGGCCTACCGGGCCTTGTTGCCAGAGTCCATGAGGTCCTGGATGTCGTTGTAGGAGGTGACAGCCAGCTTGGACAGGTCCTCCACGTAGGGCCCCAGCAGGGGGTGCTCTCGCACACGCAGGTTCCCCTTGTTCTTGGGGTTCAGGAGGTCACGCACGCGCTCACAGTAGATCTCCATGTAGCTCACCTGGGGGGGGGGGGGGACGACAGGTGGTTAAGGAGAGTCCAGACAGACGGGTCGACAGACAGACAGGTCGACAGACAGACAGGCAGGCAGACAGGATGCTCACCTCTACAGAGTAAGACAAGTTGTTGTCAGTGTTGCTGCCGTTGATCTTGGTGAACAAATCTTCACACAACTGATCAGAGAGGGGAGAAAGAACCAGTTACATTCTCTGAACTAAGATGATGTCTAATCTGGGTACAGTACCAGGAGAATGTGGTCTGAGAGATAGTGTACCAGGGGGATGGTGTGTGTGTGTGTACCAGGGGGATGGTGTGTGTGTGTACCAGGGGGATGGTGTGTGTGTGTGTGTGTACCAGGGGGATGGTGTGTGTGTGTGTACCAGGGGGATGATGCCTTCCTGATCCTTCTCCTGGCGTCCCATCATGGTGTAGCTCTTGCCTGCCCCCGTCTGACCGTAGGCGAAGATGCAGACGTTGTAGCCCTCGAAGGCGTGCTGCAGCATCTCCACCCCGATGTCCCGGTACACCTGCAGCTGGGAGGCGAAGTTCAGGTCCTCCGGCTGGGGAGGCAGGGAGGCAGGGGGGCAGGGAAGCAGGGAGGCAGTGGGGCAGGGAGGCAGTGGGGCAGGGAGGCAGGGGGGCAGGGAGGCAGGGGGGCAGGGAGGCAGGGGGGGCAGGGAGGGAGGGGGGCAGGGAGGCAGGGGGGCAGGGAGGCAGTGGGCAGGGGGGCAGGGAGGCAGTGGGGCAGGGAGGCAGGGGGGCAGAGACACTACTTAGAGATACTAATTAGAGACACGAGTCAGACGATTATCCATGTTGTGTTCCATACGGAATATAAATCTATCCTTAGAGAAGTAGGGAGGCCGGAGGGGAGAGGAGGTGTGGCCGGAGGGGAGAGGAGGTGTGGCCGGAGGGGAGAGGAGGTGTCCAGGTCTGCTCACCGTGGTGTGTGACCAGTAGGAGTAATCAAAGTTGAAGCTCTTGTTCTCTTTGGGTTGCTTGGGGTTGATGATGGCTGAAAGACAGGAGACAGGACAGGGGTCAGGGGGAGGGGAGGGATACTCTGGGTGAAACCCAACCTGGCCTGGGTCACTGACCCTGGGTCACTGACCCTGGGTCTGGAGACACACAGACAGGCTGGCCTGGCAAGTCACACCTGCCTGCCCTCAGACAGGTAGACAGGTAAGTAGATGGGACAGACAGACAGACAGACAGGCAGACAGGCAGGTAGACCGACAAGACAGATTGGAGGAGGGTTGAGCTTGGATCTGTGAAGCTTTGAGAACTGTGGGCAACAGCATGTTGACATTTCTTTTCAAAAAGGCCTTGACTAATAAAGTTGTTCTTGGATAGCTAGGTAGCAGCAGGAGCCATGGGGTAGGAGCAGGGCAGGAGCCCTGGGGCAGGAGCAGGGGCAGGAGCAGGGGCAGGAGCAGGGGCAGGAGCAGGGCAGGAGCAGGGGCAGGAGCAGGGCAGGAGCCCTGGGGTAGGAGCAGGGCAGGAGCCCTGGGGCAGGAGCAGGGCAGGAGCAGGGGCAGAGGAGGGGAGACACTCCAGGAAAACATTATGATCAGCGAGCTTCTTAACATTCTGACAGTCCAGCAGACCTACACACCTGACATCATCAGACCTGACATCATCAGACCTGACATCATCCAGATCAGAGCTGCAGTGACTGATCAGGCTACGTCAGCTACGATGCGTCACCATGGCAGCTCTAAAAATCTCATCTCCTTAATGGATCTGTTCAGAAGCATCTAGTGACTCAATTATATTACTCTCTCCATCTAACTCTCCCTCTCTTAATCCCTCTCCTTCTCTCTCTCCCTCCCTCCCTCCATTCCTTCCCTCTTTCTTTCTCTATCCCTTTCTCTTTCCCTCCCCCACCCCTCTCTCTCTCTCTCTCTCTCTCTCTTTGTCATCACTTCCTCTCTTCACTCTGTTTCTGAGTGATCAGGTCGTACTGTATGTGACTTGAGGTTGAGTTGAGTCACGTCCCGTCCCACTCTGAGCAGGTGGCAACGCCACGCCCCACACACGCCCCACACACGCCCCACACACGCCCCACACACGCCAGGGTAGAGATGAGGAGCAGAGAGGAGGAGAGAGGAGGAGAGAAGAGGAGGAGAGAAAACAGAGGAGGAGAGAGGAGAGGAGAAGAAAAGAGAGGAGGGGAGAGGAGGAGAGCAACCTTAAACATACAGAACCACAAAAATAATGAAGCACTCCGATCCTTCAACAGGCTTGTAGCTTCCTCTACTAGCCCATGTTTGTGATTCCATTGATGATTTCATGTCATGACAGCACTTAAAAAGGGAGAAGGAGAGATGAGGAGGGAAGGAGGAGGAGGGGGTAATCTCAAAAGGATCGATCTGGTGAAATTAGATCTATGAACGAGGCGAGGGCGATCTGTTTTCCCTGAAGGCCAGCAACCAATGAGCAGCATTTCCTGTGCTGGGTTCCAATTCCAGGCAGGAGGAGATGACCCACAGACAGGCAGCAGGAGATGACCCACAGACAGGCAGGAGGAGATGACCCACAGACAGGCAGGAGGAGATGACCCACAGACAGGCAGGAGGAGATGACCCACAGACAGACAGGAGGAGATGACCCACAGACAGGCAGGAGGAGATGACCCACAGACAGGCAGGAGGAGATGACCCACAGACAGGACAGGAGGAGATGACCCACAGACAGGCAGGAGGAGATGACCCACAGACAGGGAGATACCACAGACAGGCAGGAGGAGATGACCCACAGACAGGCAGGAGGAGATGACCCACAGACAGGCAGCAGAGTTAATCTCAGAACCACCAAAACACTGGAGAACTCTTCTGATCCTTGACCTTCTGCTGTACATTACTGCTGTACAGTATATGTACGTTACTCTCTCTCTCTGTCTTTCTATGTCTCTCTCCCCCTCCCTCGCTCCCTCGCTCCCTCCCTCCCTCAGTCCCAGCATGGAAGAGGCCCCGAGGGCAGCACTGCCCATTATAACCCTGCTGAGTAGACAGAGGGGAACTAAGTAAAGTGTGTGAGGGGAGTAAGTGTGTGTAGTAAGTGTGTGTAGTAAGTGTGTGTGAGAGAGAGAGCAGAGGATGTGTGTGGGTATGACTACAACTGAAGAGCCGTCCGTTGCTAGGCACCCTGAAGGTTTCGTGTTGCCCTTGGGGTGGAAACTGGGAAGGGATGGGCGGCTGAGCCGGGTGGAGCACAACAGCTGATCTGAGGGAGTACCTGTGACAGGGTGTGAATATTTCATCAGCCCCTAGCCCCACTTAGAACCTAGCCCTGCCCCTAGCTAGCCCCACTTAGAACCTAGCTCTGCCCCTAGATAGCCCCACTTAGAACCTAGCCCTGCCCCTAGCTAGCCCCACTTAGAACCTAGCCCTGCCCCTAGCTAGCCCCACTTAGAACCTAGCCCTGCCCCTAGCTAGCCCCACTTAGAACCTAGCCCTGCCCCTAGCTAGCCCCACTTAGAACCTAGCCCTGCCCCTAGATAGCCCCACTTAGAACCTAGCTCTGCCCCTAGATAGCCCCACTTAGAACCTAGCCCTGCCCCTAGCTAGCCCCACTTAGAACCTAGCCCTGCCCCTAGCTAGCCCCACTTAGAACCTAGCCCTGCCCCTAGATAGCCCCACTTAGAACCTAGCCCTGCCCCTAGCTAGCCCCACTTAGAACCTAGCCCTGCCCCTAGCTAGCCCCACTTAGAACCTAGCCCTGCCCCTAGCTAGCCCCACTTAGAACCTAGCCCTGCCCCTAGCTAGCCCCACTTAGAACCTAGCCCTGCCCCTAGCTAGCCCCACTTAGAACCTAGCCCTGCCCCTAGCTAGCCCCACTTAGAACCTGGCCCTGAATTCTCCCTGGGTAAACAACACACTCCAGCTCCAGTCACAAGCAAGCCCACAAGGACCACAGGATAATCCCCTCACACTCGTCCTCAGAGATACAGAAGCCGTCCCACCGTCACCTAGAAACACAGTCTCCCTGCTCTGTCCTCTCCTCTCTGATAGAGCGGGGATTCATGTTCCTCACCCCACACACAAACATGAGGGCCTGTTAGACACAGCCATGACATCAGCAACTGATGTGATGGAGAGGAGATAAGGAGAGGAGGGGAGGAGAAGAAGAGGAGAAGAGGAGAGGAGGAGAAGAGGAGAGGAGAGTAGAAAGGAGAAGAGGAGAGGAGAAAGGAGAAGAGGAGAGGAGGTGAGGAGAAGAGGAGATGAGGAGAACCATACTTATTGTTCCAGTGTTCCAGCAGAGCAGGTTTTTAATCACATTTGGCTCAATCAATGATCCGCACAAGTCGTTTGTGTGTGTGTGTGTGTGTTGAGAAAAGGTCACTATGTCCCTGTATTCCAGGGGCTGTATGGGTAATTGTGAGCTGTTGAGTTTCTAGATGGCGCCAGGTCTGGGTATGACAGGGCCAACTTAATTAGACAGCTTCTAATAAAACCTCCTTTTAGTTCTGACAGCAGGTGCTGTTTGCTCCTTCCCGGCTGTATGTGTACACCACGTCACACTGTCGCACCTTCTCTCACACACACACACACTCACACACTCTCTCACACACACACACACACCAATCTCTTTCAGTCTGTCTTATGCCACGTCATGGACACTCATCTCTCAAAGCAGCGTCGGTGACCAGTGATGCTGAGGAGTCAGCCTCTCTCTGGAGGTCATGTCTCCCCCTCCCCTTCCTGCTGCCCTGCCCTGTCTGCAGGCAGAGTACCAGCTGAACCGTGACCACTCCTTCAGCACCTGCATGACTCACTGACCAATCACACAAAGAGGAGCACCCCGTTCCTGACAGCTAATTACAGCAGCAGGCCATGAAGCTGTCAGACCTAAATGAGATGCATGGAGATGTATGCAGCCTATCACCCTTGCTCACTGAGAGGATAATCAGCAGACAAAACATCTATTTTCTCCCGTCTCTCCTCCAGGTTCTCGGCCCCTCGGCCCCCCGGCCCCTCGGCCCCCAGGCCCACAGGCCCCTCGGCCCCCCGGCCCCTCGGCCCCCAGGCCCCTCGGCCCCCAGGCCCCCCGGCCCCTCGGCCCCCAGGCCCACAGGCCCCTCGGCCCCCCGGCCCCTCGGCCCCCAGGCCCCTCAGCACCTCCACCCTGCTGCCCTCCAGCCAGGCCTGTCACTCTCCGCTCCATTCTCCTACTGTGGGAACCAAGCTGCTGTCGGGCTGGATGGAGGAGGAGAATGAAGAGGGGGGAGGGAGGGGGGAGGAACACAAAAGCACCCCCACACCCACCATCTCACTCCCCTCCTTACTTGCTCTCTGTCACAGACACCCACAAACAAGGCTCCATTTAAACCCCTCTGGGCCCCAGGCCCATTCAGACACTGCTACCTCGGGGTATTCATGACATCACCCCCCCCCCACCCCAGAGCCCCATCTTCCCGGGCCAAAGCAATGCTATGAGGAGGCTGTGCTGCAGGGCTGCAGGGCTGCAGCCTCAGAGGAACACCCCAGGCTGGGCGGCATCCATCTCTCTCCTGTCTGGTCCTGGACGACTTCATCTACCAGCCTGCTACGGCCTGGATGATTCACTGCTTTAGAAGGAAACTCAATCTAACTTGCTGAAACTGGCTGACAGTATTTTCCCCGGCACACATGGGATGATGAAGGAGCTGGCTGTGTCGATATGAGCCCAGTGCTGTCAGGTGGTGCTTAGAAGGGCCTCGGCCACAAACCTAATGTTCTCCCAGGTAATGTTGTGTTTGAAATTTATTATCTCACAGCCATCGGAGCTAAACTCACCTCAGCTGAACTTACCATCTGTGCTGCAACACAACTACCAATCTGACACTGCCTCCGCAAGGCACTGCCTCAACACTGCCTCAACACTGCCTCAACACTGCCTCAACACTGTCTGTATGCACTTTTGTAAAGCTCTTTCTTAGAAGTCGCTTTGGATAAAAGCGTCTGCTAAATGAATAAATGTAAATGTATATTAAACACCCTCCAAGGCTGCAGGGAAGATAAACATCATTAAACATCATCTTATCATGATGTTGCCAGTGAGGTTCTGTGCTCTGTGAAGTCCAACTCTCCAACTCAGCATGACTCTCTGGTCTCAGTCTTCATGCAGATTACAAACTAAGATAGGCTCCCAGAGTTACATCACTTCAGTCAGGAAGCCTTTCAAGGGCGTTCTGAAGGTAGAGTGCTACAGACACACAGCCAGCACACAGCCTGCACACAGCCTGCACACAGCCAGCACACAGCCAGCAACAGCAGCACAGCCTGCACACAGCCTGCACACAGCCAGCACACAGCCAGCACACAGCCAGCAAACAGCCAGCACACAGCCAGCACACAGCCAGCAAACAGCCAGCACACAGCCAGCAAACAGCCAGCACACAGCCAGCACACAGCCAGCACACAGCCTGCAAACAGCCAGCACACAGCCAGCAAACAGCCTGCAAACAGCCTGCAAACAGCCAGCACACAGCCAGCAAACAGCCAGCAAACAGCCAGCAAACAGCCAGCAAACAGCCAGCACACAGCCAGCAAACAGCCAGCAAACAGCCAGCACACAGCCTCCTTACACTCCTCAGTCCTGAGCCAACCGACAAGGGAATTAATAAGTGTTGTGTGTGTGTGTAGGCATGTGTGTGTGTAGGCATGTGTGTGTTGGCTCGTCAGGAGGGGGGAGAGGCATGCATCTGTGATGTCTGGGGGCTGCTCACGGTGCATCTGTGATGTCTGGGGGCTGCTCACGGTGCATCTGTGATGTCTGGGGGCTGCTCACGGTGCATCTGTGATGTCTGGGGGCTGCTCAAGGTGCATCTGTGATGTCTGGGGGCTGCTCAAGGTGCATCTGTGATGTCTGGGGGCTGCTAACGGTGCATCTGTGATGTCTGGGGGCTGCTCACGGTGCATCTGTGATGTCTGGGGGCTGCTCACGGTGCATCTGTGATGTCTGGGGGCTGCTCAAGGTGCATCTGTGATGTCTGGGGGCTGCTAACGGTGCATCTGTGATGTCTGGGGGCTGCTCACGGTGCATCTGTGATGTCTGGGGGCTGCTCACGGTTGTCTACGGGCTTGAAGGAGTCTGAGCATCCTATCAGAAGCACTAACAGACATGTGCTCCTCCTCCTATGTGTGTGTGTGTGTGTGTGTGTGTGTGTGTGTGTGTGTGTGTGTGTGTGTGTGTGTGTGTGTGTGTGTGTGTGTGTGTGTGTGTGTGTGTGTGTGTGTGTGTGTGTGTGTGTGTGTGGACTGATCCAGCTGCAGCATATAAAACTGAATCTAGATGTCAACAAGTTTCTAAAAAGGCAACTCTTTTTGTCTCCAGTCAACCTTAAGCTCAGAGGGGAGAGAGAGAGAGAGAGAGAGAGAGAGAGAGAGAGAGAGAGAGAGAGAGAGAGAGAGAGAGAGAGAGAGAGAAGAGAGAGAGAGAAGGCTAAATTAGGCCAAACTGTAAATATTTTAGGAAGCCTCATTCATTATTGACCAATGGCTTTACCTTGCAAAGCAGGCTAGATATCCTATCTGCCTCCAGTCTCCTCACGACACAGACTGACATCCCAAGGAGCAAGGGCGCCCACGCAACAGAGGAGACAAATACAGCATGTTGTTCACACACTCACACACACACATACAGAAACACACACTTACCAAGCAGTGTAGGTTAACGCATCCATGGTAGGAAGTTTGGAGACTTTCAAACCTTTCAAATCAATTTGGAGGAAGTAAAGATAGACCAATACTGTCCATCCAGGATGATTCAACACAACACAAAAACTCCTAAACCTAGCCCTAACCCTAACCCTTTGGAGTTACCAAAAAATCCAGAGAATGTGACTGAATGACCCGTCAGGTCAGATTTTCTCCAGTTCCGGTCCAGTCCACTGGCTGCATGCAGAGCCATACACTAACAACAGGACAAAATGGCTGCCGACTCACTCTGCTGACACAAGCTGCTCTGAGAAGCATATGAAAACACAGCCAGACACACAGCAGATGAACATCCTAGCAATCTCTGTGTGGAGGTGGGATAGACAGTGGTGTGGTCTAGTGTGAAGTAGAGTGGTTATCCTGTCACTCTAACAGGCCTATCCCCCCCCCCCCCGGGTTATCCTGTCACTCTAACAGGCCTATCCCCCCCCCTGGTTATCCTGTCACTCTAACAGGCCTATCCCCCCCCCCCCGGTTATCCTGTCACTCTAACAGGCCTATCCCCCCCCCTGGTTATCCTGTCACTCTAAAAGGCCTATCCCCCCCCCCTGGTTATCCTGTCACTCTAACAGGCCTATCCCCCCCCCCTGGTTATCCTGTCACTCTAACAGGCCTATCCCCCCCCCCTGGTTATCCTGTCACTCTAACAGGCCTATCCCCCCCCCTGGTTATCCTGTCACTCTAACAGGCCTATCCCCCCCCCCCGGTTATCCTGTCACTCTAACAGGCTTATCCCCCCCCCCCTGGTTATCCTGTCACTCTAACAGGCCTATCCCCCCCCCCATCCCCCATCCCCCCACCACCACCACCCCCCAAGCAGGCTGGTTACAGTACTTACTGGTTGTGTTCCCAGACATCTGGATGATGCACCTGCTGTCCTTGGCCATCTCTCTGGAGTTGAAGGGTCGAACCCTCACCGCCACCTTGACCGACGCCCCCGCCATCCTGAGGCCTTCCTCGCTCCCCTCTGCCCCTCTCACACCTGGGCCAAACCACGCCCTCACCTGCAGAACACACGCAACGCTCAGTTGACCATCCCAACCCATCAACACACAGCAACATCTCTTCTCAGGACTGACAGGAACATTGATTTTGGTTTGATTTTAAAACCACATGTCTGCCTCAGTCTGTTAGTACAGTAACAGTCGTTAATTCATCAACTCATCAAGTCATTGTTATGAGGACATGTTTTGTACATTTGTGATTCTATACCCCCAGGACACGATTGTTATATTTGCATTTCTGTTTTTCGACAACGAAGTTGACCTTGAGTGCTGACTCCCAGGTCATCTTGGTGTAACTCTGCATCTCCGTTTTGATAAGCCAACTCAAGTATTGATTCAGGAAGTCATTACCAAGGAGAAAGCATCGTAAATTACATTACTTTAGTGAAGGAACCGATGGCTCTCAAAGTAGGCCTACTCATTCCCATAGCAACCGAATCCATGGACACTAATCATATCCTCTCCTATCTATAAATCGGTTTGAAAGAAACAGCCCAGAACTGCTGATATCAAGTCAAACAACAAACTCCCTGACAAACATGTCATCACCCAACCACAATAATACACTATGTATTTCAGTATAATAGAGTTTGTCGGAGTGAGTTTGGTGTGTCTGGTTCCAGTGAACGCCTACAGTAGACGATCCTGTGGCCTGAATAGAGCCTGCATGGTCAGCCAGTGCAGGCTGCAGGAGGGCAGGGCAGCCTGGCAGGAACAAAAGAAGTGCGGCCGCAGCTAAACGTTGGCCGCTTCCTGGGATTACTCTGGTCCAATAACACAGAGCCCTGCCCGGGGTCGACGCGGCCTGAGGGCAATGCGGCCCGCGGGCAACGCGGCCCGGCACCTGAGCAGGACAGGCTGCTGAAGAGGCCGACAGCTCTCTGTCACATTCATGCTGTTTGTCGGAGGAGCCTAAATGCGTCATTAAATCGTAATTGTAATGGGGGTGGCCTGGTAGGACGACCAATGACTCATCAATGTCAGAAATAGTCAAATCACATTCATTTCTCTCCATGCAGGTACATTATCTGTACAGAAGCCAGTATCAAATATAGGCTACAAAAGGGCAGATATTGAGTAGATGGAGATCAGGTTTGTTTTATTCTTATGCTAGTTCTTCTGCAATATACTGACCTAATGACAAGTATGACCAAACACCAGAATTATTTTGTTGGATCACGTTGAAAGGACTTTGATGAAGCCCGCAATGTCTCAGTTACTCACGTCGAAATTATTACATTAATTGCGGTCATGTGACTTTTAACTTGTGTGAAAACATTAGGCCATGTCACAATTGGATTTAGGTTGGAGGAATTTATGCAAAACGGGCCTCCATTTGTCGGACTGAAGAGCATGAACCTCATTATGGAGATGTGAGTGGTCGCCGCTTTACATTTACATGTAAATGCTGCGTTGGTTCTCGTCAGGTCAAGCACTACGTCAGGTGAGAGGGTCTCGGTTTACCGTCAATAAAAACATGCCTCTATAGTTCGGTTGTTTCGTCATCTACCGAATTGTTCCTTATTTCTCTGGCATTTGGGAAGTCTCATTCGTGTATGTTGGCGGGGATTCTTCTTAACATCGTTAATAAGAGAACGTCAGGTAGCTAGGCCTACCTAGCCGTTCTTCCTATCCGAGATATGAAATGTGCCGTTTTAAGGAACGGTGCTTGTTTCCTGAGTAAAAGTAGGTCCATCATTTAGATGACATTATTCCCAATTGGCTTTGATGTTTCGATTTGTTTCGAAAAGATTTTCCAATTGACATCTGTCCTTGCTATGTTGGGAAACATATAGACGAGCTGTAATCTTAAGGTTATCGCTTGCTGTCAGATGTCTAGTCCACTTTACCTGCCTTTAACTACCCAGTGATGACAGAGCAAATTTCTTTCTATCTTTCTACTAACACTGGCAAACAACCCAAAAGGTCTATCAATTTGATAGCATCTCTTTGAGAATTTAGCTGTCACAGACATTTTAAACCTCCTGTTTTCAACCCCTCAGACAGGCTGTGAAATGTTGACATCTTCTCAGTAGCCGCACCCTCATAGCAATTCCCTCCCAGGAGACCCAGCACCGAACAAACAAACGCGGTCTCATTAAAACTGCATTATCACCAGGACAATGGAGACCGAAAACAGACGATCTCTTACTACTGTCATATATCTGGGGATGATAAAGTCCGTTGTACCTGTTTAGAGCCCGTTAGCTCCCCTGTCTGCTCCCGGTCCTCCTAGTCTTGTCCCCGCCTCAGTCGCTGCCGCGCTCCCCTCCTCCGAGCTGGAAGACCCGGGAAACGGCTCCGACCAGAATCTTAGTAGACCGATGCCTTTCTCAGCCCTGCTCCGGAGCGGATCTGGATATCAAACAGAACTCCCTGCGCATTCCACCAGCCCGAAAGTCAAAATGGCTCTGTTGTCTCTGCCTGTGGTGAGGATGCTGAGCCGGAATGAGCCGGTGACATCACCACTTAGGGAGGTAGCAGCATCGATGCAGCAGCCGAGAGACACACAGAGACAGGGAGGGAGAGAGAGAGAGTAGGAGAGGGGAGAAGAAGGAAGGGGAGGGGGAGGGGATGAGTTTGCCAGCCAGGCAGTGACAGAGAGCGAGAGGGAGAGCAAGAGATTAGTGTCCTCAGGGGAATAATACTCACACACAAAACAGCTCTCAGACCAGCGTTTTTTGAAGAAACTGGGACCGTCTGCCTGTAGAGCAGCACGTGAGAAATACAGAAGGAAAATTACATATAACTAATATGCTTAGAGATCACCTTAGTTAGAAAAATCAGCAATACATCTGCTTGAATTCTGCTTTAGTAGGTCACGTCTGGACTTACCTCTGTAAGGCCCAGAGACACAAAGCTGCTCTCGGTACCATGGAAACCGTGAGAGACCACCGGGCCCTGCCAGACCATAATAAATCACAGGAGCCCAGATCTTGTGTCTTGGATTCAGGATATAATCAACTGGCCCTTGAAGACCCAAGCGCATATTGCCAAATGAATCATTGGCTGATTCATGCTGTTGGCTTCATAGGCCCATTCAGGAAGTGGACCTGAGTTCTGACTGGGAAGCAGGAAGTGGACCTGAGCTCTGACTGGGAAGCAGGAAGTGGACCTGAGTTCTGACTGGGAAGTGGTATAAGGAAGTGTGAGGAAACTCATACACCAGGATGAAGTCTGGGATGTCATGTGATCATATTCGTGGGCTTTTGATAGAGACAGTCCCTTTTTACTCCACGTCCCACAGTGTGAGGGGGGGGGGGGGGGTGTTCAAGAGGATTATATTTAATACAAAATATTGTGATCGAGAAAATCCCTCTCTCCTCTCAGGCTTCTGCAAGTCATCCCCTGTGACACGCTCAGTGCAGAGTGACATCACACTCAGCACTTCCTCATTGAGCCAGCTGGTCTTAGCCAGACACAACGCCACAGAGCCTTTATCAAAACGACATCCTTTTATAAGAAAACAGAGATTTAATTGGATATAATTTTTTTAAATTCAATATGTACACTGTAAGTTAATGAGTGGCCTATGAGATCACAGTATCACCATATTCCTGTTGAGGCCTGGGTAAATACTGTAGCTTGTCAAGGGGCTGGACAGACCAGCACATCTCACATACTCACTGTACTGTAGCAAACACTGGAATGATATTGTGTTATTTGTGTAGATGGAACTTGGCATATGTACAGTCTATTGTGAATGAGCTTTACTCACAATAGAGGCTGGAGGGTGGAGGCTTGAGGCTGGAGGCCTGTGTGTGTGGCTGCTCTAGAAGCTTCTATGACGAGGCAGGAGGGTGGAGGCTGGAGGCCTGTGTGTGTGGCTGCTCTAGAAGCTTCTATGACGAGGGTGGAGGCAGGAGGCCTGTGTGTGTGGCTGCTCTAGAAGCTTCTATGACGAGGCAGGAGGGTGGAGGCTGGAGGCAGAAGGCCTGTGTGTGTGGCTGCTCTAGAAGCTTCTATGACGAGGCAGGAGGCTGGAGGGTGGAGGCTGGAGGCCTGTGTGTGTGGCTGCTCTAGAAGCTTCTATGACGAGGCAGGAGGGTGGAGGCTGGAGGCAGGAGGCCTGTGTGTGTGGCTGCTCTAGAAGCTTCTATGACGAGGGTGGAGGCAGGAGGCCTGTGTGTGTGGCTGCTCTAGAAGCTTCTATGACGAGGCAGGAGGGTGGAGGCTGGAGGCAGGAGGCCTGTGTGTGTGGCTGCTCTAGAAGCTTCTATGACGAGGCAGGAGGGTGGAGGCTGGAGGCAGGAGGCCTGTGTGTGTGGCTGCTCTAGAAGCTTCTATGACGAGGCAGGAGGGTGGAGGCAGGAGGCAGGAGGCCTGTGTGTGTGGCTGCTCTAGAAGCTTCTATGACGAGGCAGGAGGGTGGAGGCTGGAGGCAGGAGGCCTGTGTGTGTGGCTGCTCTAGAAGCTTCTATGACGAGGCAGGAGAGGGCTGCTCAGGTTACACCCCTCCTGAAACACAATGCAGAACACTGACCTTCTCTGCATAGCTTCACTGCGGCCAGGGTAGCTACTGGTCTCTCTCTCCCTCTCTGCCTCCCTCCCTCTCTCTCTCTCTCTCTCTCTCTCTCTCTCTCTCTCTCTCTCTCTCTCTCTCTCTCTCTCTCTCTCTCTCTCTCTCTCTCTCTCTCTCTCTCTCTCTCTCTCTCTCTCTCTCTCTCCCACTCTTCCTCTCTCTAATAGAGGGAAAGATAGAGATAACCCCTCTCTATCTCTATCTTTATA
This sequence comes from Thaleichthys pacificus, assembly GCA_023658055.1. Taxonomy (NCBI): domain Eukaryota; kingdom Metazoa; phylum Chordata; class Actinopteri; order Osmeriformes; family Osmeridae; genus Thaleichthys; species Thaleichthys pacificus. The sequence continues at coordinate 337,233 of CM042878.1, read as the reverse complement.
TTCTCTCTCTCCCTCTATTACTATTCCTATTGCCCTCTTCTCTATCTCTGACTCACACCGTTTCCTCCCTGTGTCTGATGCAAGAGCTTTCTTTAATCCAGCAGGGTGTCTATATGGAGCTAGGGAAGTGTCCATGGAGACGATGTATGTAAAATGATCTTACAGCCAGTAAACGACAAGCTCTATCAAGTCCCCTCACAACATCACAAACCATGTGACATGATTCATGTGTTTACCGTTCTAATAGTCCATGTGTCTGGGAATAGGTCACTGGTGTCTAGCAAACATATAAACTGTTATAAAGGGCTCTGTCTGGCATGTGTGATAGAATGTCAGATGTTCTGTTGTAGTGGAGGATGAAAGGGGAATACGGATTAAAGGAAGACAGACGGGAGGAGAGGAAGACAGGAAGAGAAGTCGTTAAGTTGGGTCTGAGCAGTCCTCTCCTCCCTCTTCTCCTCCATCCATCCTTCCTCCTCTCCTCTACTCTCCTCTTCTCCCTCCTTCTCCTTTTCCTTCCTCCTTTCCTCTCCTCACATATTATTTCCCTCCTATCCCATCCTTTCCTCCTTTCCTCCATCCTCTCCTCTCCCCCTCTCCTCCTCTCCTTTCCTCCATCCTCTCCTATCACCTCCTCTCCTTTCCTGTGTTTCTGAGTTTATGGCACAGAGAGCTGAATTATTGATGGGTTCAGTGAGTTGTTGCTGCAAGTCTTGACATGTTTTCTTAAAGAGATGCAGGCTGTCTCCCCTCCACACCTGGGCTCCAGGACAGGCCGTCTCCCCTCCACACCTGGGCTCCAGGACAGGCCGTCTCCTCTCCACACCTGGGCTCCAGGACAGGCCATCTCCCCTCCACACCTGGGCTCCAGGACAGGCAGTCTCCTCTCCACACCTGGGCTCCAGGACAGGCCGTCTCCTCTCCACACCTGGGCTCCAGGACAGGCCGTCTCCTCTCCACACCTGGGCTCCAGGACAGGCCGTCTCCTCTCCACACCTGGGCTCCAGGACAGGCCGTCTCCTCTCCACACCTGGGCTCCAGGACAGGCCGTCTCCTCTCCACACCTGGGCTCCAGGACAGGCCGTCTCCTCTCCACACCTGGGCTCCAGGACAGGCCGTCTCCTCTCCACACCTGGGCTCCAGGACAGGCCGTCTCCTCTCCACACCTGGGCTCCAGGACAGGCCGTCTCCTCTCCACACCTGGGCTCCAGGACAGGCCGTCTCCTCTCCACACCTGGGCTCCAGGACAGGCCGTCTCCTCTCCACACCTGGGCTCCAGGACAGGCCGTCTCCTCTCCACACCTGGGCTCCAGGACAGGCCGTCTCCTCTCCACACCTGGGCTCCAGGGAACGGAAGCAGTTAAACACATGATTTACATTCAGTTACATTTACATACTCCTGATGGACACATGATGCACCATAACAAGGCAATCAGGAAGTTTAACTGCTGATTTACCTGTCAGGACTAAGAATAAAGACTCTCGACTTCTTCTCGCTGCTAGCATGCACTGATCGGGTGTAAAGACCAAGAGTCAACAGACATGTTTTTAAAGAAGCCATAATGTGACGCAAGACCAGTCAGAGAGGCGGAGCTTCACCCATAGAGCACTGACCCACCGAACAGCTGAGCCTCTTTGAGCACAAGGGAACAGGAGCAGGTCTGTTCAGCTGTCCTGCAGCCCCCCAGACAGTAGCATGCAGCCCGGAGACACAGTGAGAGCCGTGAGGAGCAGCAGGGTGCTTGTGGGTGATCATATCTTTCCTGCTGTTGTGGTTCTGAAGGAGGGGAAGATCCATGCCATTCTTCCAAACCCCAGCCCCGCCCTGGACCCTGCCTGCCAGGTAGGCCCTCTGTCTCCTGGGCTGCACACGCCCCCTGCTGGAGGGAGAGAGGACTCACCTGCCCTTCAAAACAAACTCTTTTTTATTTAGCTTGTCATGTAGAGTTTGATGCTAAATAAGAGCTGAAATTAATGGTGTCACAGATCATTAAAGGTGATGGGGTTTAGAAACTCATGTATTTTATCTATACTTCAGAAGTACAGAAGTAGACCTTTTCAAAAGGTGTCTATAGTTATTAACAGGCTACAAGTCCCTGAAGGTGTTCAGTCCAGTTCCTGGAGAGCTCTAATTTAGCTCAGCAGATTCTAATAATTAGCTGGTTGACAAGCTGAATAATTACTGTTAAAACTGGGGTCAGAGGGGAAACCTACAGGAGGGTATCTCTCCTACAGGAGGGTATCTCTCCAGGAGCAGGGCTGGAGAGCTGTTGTGATGTCCTGGGTCTGCAGGTGGTGGACGTGGGGGACAGCCTGGTCATGCCGGGCATCGTGGACGCCCACGTGCACGTGAACGAGCCAGGCCGCGCCTCCTGGGAGGGGTTTTGGACGGCCACACGGGCCGCTGCCGCTGGGGGGGTCACCACCATCGTGGACATGCCCCTGTGAGTCTGGGTCACATCCCCACTGGGGTCAGGGGTCAGGGAGCATGGTAAACATTACGTAATGTTTTTTGAAGATTACCTTGTGTAAATATCATATTTTCAAAGAAGACGCAGAGGTTGCTATGTTAGGAACAATGTTAGTCATGATGCTGATCGTGGATGTGCTAACTCATTTTTGACAAAAACAAAAAAAAGTTGAATAAATATTATATATGCGATGGGCCGTATCCATTTCCAGGTTCTTACCCTAACCCTGTCTCCGTAGCAACAGCATCCCTCCCACCACCACCCTTGACAACTTCCGTGAGAAGATGCGGGTGGCTGAAGGACAGTGTTTTGTGGACACAGCCTTCTGGGGAGGCGTTGTCCCTGGCAACCAGGTAACCTGCCGTGTCCTACAGGAGGAGCTCATGCAAACACATCCTCAGTAGCTTCAGTATAACAGCTTTCCTCAACTACTTCTGTGAAAAATTCACAGTTAATATCCATGAATCTATGTATGTATGTATGTATGTATGTATGTATGGATACATGTATGTATGTACTGTATATACTTACATATGTTTGTATATCTGCGCGTACGTATGTATGCGTCTCAGCGGGAGCTGCGGCCTCTGATCCAGGCGGGCGTGGCGGGCTTCAAGTGCTTCCTGATCCCCAGCGGGGTGGAGGAGTTCCCCCACGTGGAGGAGAGAGACCTGCACAGGGCCATGCAGCACCTGCAGGGCACAGGCACTGTGCTCCTGGTAGCCCCCTCTCACCACACCCAGTCTATTCACCACAGGCACTGTGCTCCTGGTAGCCCCCTCTCACCACACCCAGTCTATTCACCACAGGCACTGTGCTCCTGGTAGCCCCCTCTCAACACACCCAGTCTATTCACCACAACAGACAAGTCTGCAACCGTACAATACGCTGTCATCGCGACAGACAACATATCACGAAACAAGTCGAAAAGAGCGCAGTAAGAACTGCAGTGTGTGTGTTCTCAGTGTGTAAGCGACATTATGACTGTGTTCTGCTGCCCCACCACAGTTCCATGCTGAGACAGCTGTGGAGCCGGCAGAGCAGGGGGAGGAGGAGGCGGGGGGGGCAGAGGAGGGGCCAGACCCCCGTGAGTACACCACCTTCCTGAGCTCCAGACCAGATGTGATGGAGCTGGAAGCCATCCGCACTGTCACAGAGCTCTGCCTGCAGTACCAGTAAGACCCTCCTGACTGCATGTAGACTCTAGAATCTTCTAGACTTCTGCTGTCATGTGACTGGACGTTGACCATGTTCACCTCCCATAGCCTCTGGAGGTGGAGACCCCCCCAAACTGCTCCCTCTTCCCCCCACACTGTGTCTCCTCTGGGCCTCAGTGATCTAACCCTGACCCCTGGTCCCTCTGGTCCCCTGCAGGGTGCGTTGCCACATCGTGCACCTTTCCTCGGCCCAGCCCCTGGCTCTGATCCGGGCCGCACGCCAGGCTGGAGCCCCCCTCACTGTGGAGACCACCCACCACTACCTCAGCCTGGCCGCGGAGGACATACCCCCCGGGGCCACCCAGTTCAAGTGCTGCCCCCCCATCCGGGGCCTGGCCAATCAGGTACGCCTGGGAGCGGGGCGGGTGGGGGAGCTTTACAGTGCTCAGGTATCGACAGGACCTCCCCCCCCCCTCTCCTCCCTTCCTGCCTGAGAAGTGATTCAATCCAACATAAAGTCAGCAACTGAGTTTATTTTATTATGATGAACTCTTCACTGCTACTAACCCCTCTGATCTGATGATGGGCAGTTTCACCCAGATGTGCAGATCAGCACAGGTCTTACAGCAGACTGGTGTCATGGACAGGGTCATACTTCTGCTGACCTTTGACCTCTCTGTGCCGTGGCCTCCAGGAGCAGCTGTGGTCGGCGGTGAAGGCCGGGGAGATCGACATGGTGGTGTCGGACCACTCGCCCTGCACCCCGGACCTGAAGAGGCTGGACAGTGGGGACTTCACAGCAGGCCTGGGGGGGCATCTCCTCACTGCAGTTTGGTAACCCCCCACTCTCCTGCCTGTCTGCCTGTCTGCCTGCCTGCCTGCCTGTCTGTCTGTCTTCCTGTCTGTCTGCCTGCCTGCCTGCCTGTCTGTCTGTCTGTCTGTCTTCCTGTCTTCCTGTCTGCCTGCCTGCCTGCCTGCCTGCCTGTCTGCCTGTCTGCCTGTCTGCCTGTCTGCCTGTCTGTCTGCCTGTCTGCCTGTCTGTCTGCCTGTCTGTCTGTCTGTCTGTCTGCCTGTCTGTCTTCAGTCAGTGACCCAGGCAGAGGCTGTGTCAGGAGCAGCTCTGACTTGCCTGCTGGTCCTGAACAAAGTTCACAGGAAGGTAAACAAGCTGGGAGCCGAGTTTACACGACGGTCTAATTATTTACTGCTGATGTCTGGCTAGGGGTCAGGTCAAAGTCTCTGCTCTGACGCAAGCGCAAACAATTCAATCATACAGAATTTCTCGAGTCATACAGAACACATACTGTGGAAGATACTGAAGGCTAGCACATTGTTACTATATCTTTCAGACTTGGGTCCCTTATCTAAAAGTTGGGCTAAGATTTTCACCTAGTTAGATGTTACTGTAAAACCATAGTTCTGCCTCTTCATGTTACTTCCTAGGACTTCATGAGTGTACATTTACATTTTTACTAATTTAGTAGAAGCTTTAATCCAATGCCACGTACATCTCTCACCTCCATCTCTCTCCTCCATCTCTCTCCTCCATCTCTCTCCTCCATCTCTCTCCTCCATCTCTCTCCTCCATCTCTCTCCTTCCATCTCTCTCCTTCCATCTCTCTCCTCCATCTCTCTCCTTCCATCTCTCTCCTCCATCTCTCTCCTCCATCTCTTCTCCTCCATCTCTCTCCTCCATCTCTCCCTCCATCTCTCTCTTCCATCTCTCTCCTCCATCTCTCTCCTCCATCTCTCTCCTTCCTGGCCCCTCCGTGCCCCCCAGGTCTGCCTCTGTTCTGGACCGCGGCGCAGGGGAGGGGCTTCACCCTGCTGGACGTGGTGAGGCTCCTCTGCCGCAGCACTGCCCAGCTCTGTCGCCTTGACAACAGGAAGGGCAGCCTCGTTCCTGGTCACGATGGCGACCTGGTGATCTGGGACCCTGAGAAGGAGTTTGAGGTAAGTATCTAGTGGACTTGACTGGTAAAGGTCATGACAAACACAGACTCTCATTAGACTGTAGAAGGCTTCTCTGTTTGAGGGATTTGTGGTTGAGGGGGGTGGCGGGTTTGAACAGCACAAAAGTAAAAAAGATATTTCTGCAGACATAACACAAAGTGTTATTTTAATATCTGTTTCATGGGCGCAGATAAAAGAAGATGGAATTCACCACAAGAATAAAGTAAGCACATACATTTGCGTTTTTACACTGGTATTACAGTTTTTACACTGGTATTACAGTTTTTACACTGGTATTACCTGCAAACTCTACTTTCTCTGTCTCCCCCCTCCCTCTTTATGTCTTCCCCCTCTCTTTCTCTCTCTCTCTGCCTCTCCTCCTCTCTTCCTCCAGCTGACCCCCTACCTGGGCCGGAGGCTGCGAGGGGAGGTGCGTGCCACCATCGTGAGAGGCCAGGTGGTGTACAGTCAGGGATCCTTCTCCTCCCAGCCCCTGGGGACCCTGCTCCTCCTCCCCCAGGACAACACCTCCTCCTCCCCCCTGTCCCAGCTCTGAGAGTCCTCAAGAAACACGTGCAGCAACTGCCAATGTTATTAAACATTTCTATTTTTCAAGAAGCCAATAAATGATTTTTTTGCTTCACACCCTTTTTTGAACTCTTTCATTGTCTGTGTAGCTGTGGTATAACGTCACACAGCAACAGTGCTTTCTGTCTCTCCTATAGACGTGTGGAGTCAGTTAACTTGTTGAAAATGAGAACAGACTCATGAGAGTAGATTTTTGATGGAAGATTGGTTTCCCAGATACAGTATCTCAGAGGAGGTGGTTAGAGGAGAGAGGATTCAAGTCTGCTGGCAACAATTCACCAGTTAGAACAAAGTGCAAAGTGAACGCTCTCTCTGGGTCATTCAGTAATCCCTGACCAAACAGTCAACCAACTACTGGAGGAAATCTATTAACCCTGGAGATCAGGTCAGTTTGGAGGGGCTTGTCGGTTAATTAAGTACTAAAGTATAAATCTGAACACAAATCTGAATACATTTAAGAATCAATTTAACCATTTCATGCTCTTTAATGAAGTCGGGTAGAGCGTCACTAGAGATAGTGTGACATTCTGCAGCCACAGTGGTCAATGATTAACATTTGACGGTGATCCTACTATACAAAAGTGCAACATAATATATGCCCCATTTGATAGATGTATCCAGTTTAAGAGAGCTTGTAGCATGGTGTGACTTTACTATCACAACGATATATCACATTTGAGGATTATTCAATGTTGTTGTCATATATTAGTGTGCAGATAAGTAACAGAGCCAGCGCTGATGTTGTCTCGTTGGTCAAATGTTGGGGGGTGTGCACCTTAGAGGCGATCCTACTAGTCAGGTGCAGCTCAGTAGCTGTTCAGCTCAGCGGTCTTTGCGTTCATATTCGCTATCCCTCTGAGCGTCCAGTCTAGCGCCATGTCCTTCCTCACTGTCCCTCCACCAAAATGCTTGGAGAAACCGTTTGTCGCTCCCCACCGCTACATGTTTGGGCCTGGACCTTCCAACGTGCCCCCTCGGATATTAGCGGCCGGGGCGAATCCAATTGTGGGTCACATGCATCCAGAAATGTTAAAAGTAAGTGAAGTCTGTATCCACACTGTTGAACAATTTATATTAATACACGCCACTCATAATTGATTTACAGTTACAGTATTTTTCCGCTTTGAAAAATGATTTGTATATTTTGTATTACATCATAAACGTAATAAGTAACTGCGTTGTAAGAAGTGTGTTTGCCCAAATACTTTGTCTGTTAGCCTACACTAAACGGTCCTTCAAATTGGAACTTGAATTAGGTTATATGGAACTGGGCAAACTCGTTGCTGATGGATGATGATAAAGTGAGACCCAAATCTGTTTCAATATTCTACAGTGCTGCTTTTGTGTTGTTGTTTGTAGGTGATGAGTGACATTAAGAGCGGCGTCCAGTATGCCTTCCAGACCCAGAACAACATGACTCTAGCCGTGAGCGGCACGGGCCACGCGGCCATGGAATGCGCCATCTTCAATGCCTTGGAGGCAGAAGACAGGGTTGTTGTCGGCGTGAACGGGATATGGGGAGAAAGAGTAGCCGAGATAGCAGAGAGAATAGGTACTCCATCTCACAGTAGTTTTCATAGCACACTGACTGTACACATGGTAGCTGTGTCAGAAGGCACCTTCTCAGTTGTCATTGATGTTCAAATAAATGTAAATTAATGTTATTTGTGCTGAACTTTAACAGGTGCCATGGTAAATACGATTGTGACACCAGCGGGTGGATACTTCACAAATGAAGAAATAGAAAAGGTATTAGAACTAACATGCACTGTTATCCAGTCATCCTCTGACCCTGCATCCTCAGCTGATATCTGATCACTGTTAGTCTCTGCAGCTGGGTGGGTGGATGGGTGGGTGGAGGGGTGGGTGGGTGGATGGATGGGTGGATGGGTGGGTGGCAGACAGACAGACAGGAGAGTGTGTTGCTCATGTGTGTGTGGTGTCCTAGGCTCTGTCCAGACACAGGCCGGTTCTCCTGTTCCTGACCCACGGAGAGTCCTCCACAGGGGTTGTTCACCCGCTAGACGGCATCGGGGAACTGTGTCACAGGTGACATCCCCCCTCATCTCTCTGTGGCTTACATACACTGACGTTCACAGTAACTGTATTGGTCCTAAAAGGGGACATTTAAACATCGGTTCTGTCTCTCGAAGGTATGACTGTCTCTTCCTTGTCGACTGTGTTGCTTCCATGGGAGGAACACCGATTCACATGGACAAACAAGGTCAAAAATCCTCAGAATTCATCTCCCAACTCACTCAGAGTAGCCACAGAAACAATTCACGAAATCTTAAATCATTCAGTTACCTGCAATGTATGGATGTTTTCGACTTACATAACATTGATACTGGAGGTGATGTGTTTTTGCATCCATGTGTTTGCAGACATAGACATCTTGTACTCTGGTTCTCAGAAGGTCCTGAATGCTCCCCCGGGCTCAGCCCCCATCTCCTTCAGTGAAAGAGCATGGTAAAGAGATGTTAAAAACATCATGACTTTAGAAATGGTGGCATATGGATCGAGTAGGTATACTTTTCTTTCTTTTTCAATTCCAAATTATTTTCCGTTCAGTCAGAAAATCTTCAACCGGAAAACCAAACCTGTGTCGTTCTACCTGGATCTGAGCTGGCTGTCAAACTACTGGGGCTGTGATGGCAAAGACACGAGAACGTGAGGCTTTTCTGTGACTGGACAGTCATCATCATTAACTAAGACATGTCTCACTCAGGGCTCCAAATTAACGTTGTCCCGGGGACGATGAAAAAGATGTCTGGGACAGTTCAACACAGACTAGATGTCTGGGACAGTTCAACACAGACTAGATGTCTGGGACAGTTCAACACAGAATCTTTAAAAAACCTTTTTTTTCAAAACCTTTTTTTTCAAAACCTTTTTTCAAAACCTTTTTTCAAAACCTTTTTTCAAAACCTTTTTTCAAAACCTTTTTTCAAAACCTTTAGAAACTTGTGAAAACCTCTTTTTGCACTTCGGGATGGTGCTGGGACAGTGACGAAAAAAGTTAGTTGCGAACTCTTGTCTCACTGTTGTACATATTTAATTGTGTTTCAGAGAGTTATGGGTTAGACAAAAAGGCAAGTCAAATATTGTAACAAATCTCAAAATAAAATCCAAACCATGCCTGTAGAGGGGACTCTGATGAACAGGCCAGGCCAAGTTTGGGGCTTGTAGGAGCTTCCTAGGCAGAGTTATGGGCCGGACAAAAAGGCAAGTCAAATATTGTAAAAAATCTCAAAATAAAATCCAAACCATGCCTGTAGAGGGGACTCTGATGAACAGACCAGGCCAAGTTTGGGGCTTGTAGGAGCTTCCTAGGCAGAGTTATGGGCCAGACAAAAAGGCAAGTCAAATATTGTAAAAAATCTCAAAATAAAATCCAAACCATGCCTGTAGAGGGGACTCTGATGAACAGGCCAGGCCAAGTTTGGGGCTTGTAGGAGCTTCCTAGGCAGAGTTATGGGCCAGACAAAAAGGCAAGTCAAATATTGTAAAAAATCTCAAAATAAAATCCAGACCATGCCTGTAGAGGGGACTCTGATGAACAGACCAGGCCAAGTTTGGGGCTTGTAGGAGCTTCCTAGGCAGAGTTATGGGCCAGACAAAAAGGCAACCCAAATATGGCCAGAAATCTCAAAATAAAATCCAAACCATGCCTGTAGAGGGGACTCTGATGAACAGGCCTGGCCAAGTTTGGGGCTTGTAGGAGCTTCCTAGGCAGAGTTATGGGCCAGACAAAAAGGCAAGTCAAATATTGTAAAAAATCTCAAAATAAAATCCAAACCATGCCTGTAGAGGGGACTCTGATGAACAGGCCTGGCCATGTTTGGGGCTTGTAGGAGCTTCCTAGGCAGAGTTATGGGCCAGACAAAAAGGCAAGTCAAATATTGTAAAAAATCTCAAAATAAAATCCAAACCATGCCTGTAGAGGGGACTCTGATGAACAGGCCAGGCCAAGTTTGGGGCTTGTAGGAGCTTCCTGGGCCGAGTTATGGGCCTGGACAAAAAGGCAACACAAATATGGCCAGAAATCTCAAAATAAAATCCAAACCATGCCTGTAGAGGGGACTCTGATGAACAGGCCAGGCCAAGTTTGGGGCTTGTAGGAGCTTCCTGGGCCGAGTTATGGGCCGGTCAAAAAGGCAACACAAATATGGCCAGAAATCTCAAAATAAAATCCAAACCATGCCTGTAGAGGGGACTCTGATGAACAGGCCATGGCCAAGTTTGGGGCTTGTAGGAGCTTCCTAGGCAGAGTTATGGGCCAGACAAAAAGGCAAGTCAAATATTGTAAAAAATCTCAAAATAAAATCCAAACCATGCCTGTAGAGGGGACTCTGATGAACAGGCCAGGCCAAGTTTGGGGCTTGTAGGAGCTTCCTAGGCAGAGTTATGGGCCAGACAAAAAAGCAACCCAAATATGGCCAGAAATCTCAAAATAAAATCCAAACCATGCCTGTAGAGGGGACTCTGATGAACAGGCCTGGCCATGTTTGGGGCTTGTAGGAGCTTCCTAGGCAGAGTTATGGGCCAGACAAAAAGGCAAGTCAAATATTGTAAAAAATCTCAAAATAAAATCCAAACCATGCCTGTAGAGGGGACTCTGATGAACAGGCCAGGCCAAGTTTGGGGCTTGTAGGAGCTTCCTGGGCCGAGTTATGGGCTGGACAAAAAGGCAACACAAATATGGCCAGAAATCTCAAAATAAAATCCAAACCATGCCTGTAGAGGGGACTCTGATGAACAGGCCAGGCCAAGTTTGGGGCTTGTAGGAGCTTCCTGGGCCGAGTTATGGGCCGGTCAAAAAGGCAACACAAATATGGCCAGAAATCTCAAAATAAAATCCAAACCATGCCTGTAGAGGGGACTCTGATGAACAGACCAGGCCAAGTTTGGGGCTTGTAGGAGCTTCCTAGGCAGAGTTATGGGCCAGACAAAAAGGCAAGTCAAATATTGTAAAAAATCTCAAAATAAAATACTTTTTTTCTCAAAACTTTTTTTCTCAAAACTTTTTTTCTCAAAACCTTTTCTCAAAACTTTTTTTCTCAAAACCTTTTCTCAAAACCTTTTCTCAAAACCTTTTCTCAAAACCTTTTCTCAAAACCTTTTCTCAAAACCTTTTCTCAAAACCTTTTTTCAAAACCTTTAGAAACTTGTGAAAACCTCTTTTTGCACTTCGGGATGGTACTGGGACAGTTCAACACAGAATCTTTAAAAAACTTTTTTTCTCAAAACTTTTTTTCTCAAAACTTTTTTTTTCAAAACTTTTTTTTCAAAACCTTTTTTCAAAACCTTTTTTCAAAACCTTTTTTCAAAACCTTTTTTCAAAACCTTTTTTCAAAACCTTTTTTCAAAACCTTTTTTCAAAACCTTTTTTCAAAACCTTTTTTCAAAACCTTTTTTCAAAACCTTTTTTCAAAACCTTTTTTCAAAACCTTTTTTCAAAACCTTTTTTCAAAACTTGTGAAAACCTCTTTTTGCACTTCGGGATGGTGCTGGGACAGTGACGAAAAAAGTTAGTTGCGAACTCTTGTCTCACTGTTGTACATATTTAATTGTGTTTCAGAGAGTTATGGGTTAGACAAAAAGGCAAGTCAAATATTGTAAAAAATCTCAAAATAAAATCCAAACCATGCCTGTAGAGGGGACTCTGATGAACAGGCCAGGCCAAGTTTGGGGCTTGTAGGAGCTTCCTGGGCCGAGTTATGGGCCGGACAAAAAGGCAACACAAATATGGCCAGAAATCTCAAAATAAAATCCAAACCATGCCTGTAGAGGGGACTCTGATGAACAGACCAGGCCAAGTTTGGGGCTTGTAGGAGCTTCCTAGGCAGAGTTATGGGCCAGACAAAAAGGCAAGTCAAATATTGTAAAAAATCTCAAAATAAAATCCAAACCATGCCTGTAGAGGGGACTCTGATGAACAGGCCAGGCCAAGTTTGGGGCTTGTAGGAGCTTCCTGGGCCGAGTTATGGGCTGGACAAAAAGGCAACACAAATATGGCCAGAAATCTCAAAATAAAATCCAAACCATGCCTGTAGAGGGGACTCTGATGAACAGGCCAGGCCAAGTTTGGGGCTTGTAGGAGCTTCCTGGGCCGAGTTATGGGCCGGTCAAAAAGGCAACACAAATATGGCCAGAAATCTCAAAATAAAATCCAAACCATGCCTGTAGAGGGGACTCTGATGAACAGACCAGGCCAAGTTTGGGGCTTGTAGGAGCTTCCTAGGCAGAGTTATGGGCCAGACAAAAAGGCAAGTCCAAATATTGTAAAAAATCTCAAAATAAAATCCAAACCATGCCTGTAGAGGGGACTCTGATGAACAGGCCAGGCCAAGTTTGGGGCTTGTAGGAGCTTCCTAGGCAGAGTTATGGGCCAGACTAAAAGGCAAGTCAAATATTGTAAAGAAATCTCAAAATAAAATCCAAACCATGCCTGTAGAGGGGACTCTGATGAACAGGCCAGGCCAAGTTTGGGGCTTGTAGGAGCTTCCTGGGCCGAGTTATGGGCTGGACAAAAAGGCAACACAAATATGGCCAGAAATCTCAAAATAAAATCCAAACCATGCCTGTAGAGGGGACTCTGATGAACAGACCAGGCCAAGTTTGGGGCTTGTAGGAGCTTCCTGGGCCGAGTTATGGGCCGGATCAAAAAGGCAACACAAATATGGCCAGAAATCTCAAAATAAAATCCAAACCATGCCTGTAGAGGGGACTCTGATGAACAGGCCAGGCCAAGTTTGGGGCTTGTAGGAGCTTCCTAGGCAGAGTTATGGGCCAGACAAAAAGGCAAGTCCAAATATGGCCAGAAAATCTCAAAATAAAATCCAAACCATGCCTGTAGAGGGGACTCTGATGAACAGGCCTGGCCAAGTTTGGGGCTTGTAGGAGCTTCCTAGGCAGAGTTATGGGCCAGACTAAAAGGCAAGTCAAATATTGTAAAAAATCTCAAAATAAAATCCAAACCATGCCTGTAGAGGGGACTCTGATGAACAGGACCAGGCCAAGTTTGGGGCTTGTAGGAGCTTCCTAGGCAGAGTTATGGGCCAGACAAAAAGGCAAGTCAAATATTGTAAAAAATCTCAAAATAAAATCCAAACCATGCCTGTAGAGGGGACTCTGATGAACAGGCCAGGCCAAGTTTGGGGCTTGTAGGAGCTTCCTGGGCCGAGTTATGGGCCGGTCAAAAAGGCAACACAAATATGGCCAGAAATCTCAAAATAAAATCCAAACCATGCCTGTAGAGGGGACTCTGATGAACAGGCCTGGCCAAGTTTGGGGCTTGTAGGAGCTTCCTAGGCAGAGTTATGGGCCAGACAAAAAGGCAAGTCAAATATTGTAAAAAATCTCAAAATAAAATCCAAACCATGCCTGTAGAGGGGACTCTGATGAACAGGCCAGGCCAAGTTTGGGGCTTGTAGGAGCTTCCTAGGCAGAGTTATGGGCCAGACAAAAAAGCAACCCAAATATGGCCAGAAATCTCAAAATAAAATCCAAACCATGCCTGTAGAGGGGACTCTGATGAACAGGCCTGGCCATGTTTGGGGCTTGTAGGAGCTTCCTAGGCAGAGTTATGGGCCAGACAAAAAGGCAAGTCAAATATTGTAAAAAATCTCAAAATAAAATCCAAACCATGCCTGTAGAGGGGACTCTGATGAACAGGCCAGGCCAAGTTTGGGGCTTGTAGGAGCTTCCTGGGCCGAGTTATGGGCTGGACAAAAAGGCAACACAAATATGGCCAGAAATCTCAAAATAAAATCCAAACCATGCCTGTAGAGGGGACTCTGATGAACAGACCAGGCCACGTTTGGGGCTTGTAGGAGCTTCCTAGGCAGAGTTATGGGCCAGACAAAAAGGCAAGTCAAATATTGTAAAAAATCTCAAAATAAAATACTTTTTTTCTCAAAACTTTTTTTCTCAAAACTTTTTTTCTCAAAACCTTTTCTCAAAACTTTTTTTCTCAAAACCTTTTCTCAAAACCTTTTCTCAAAACCTTTTCTCAAAACCTTTTCTCAAAACCTTTTCTCAAAACCTTTTCTCAAAACCTTTTCTCAAAACCTTTTCTCAAAACCTTTTCTCAAAACCTTTTCTCAAAACCTTTTCTCAAAACCTTTTCCAAAACCTTTTCTCAAAACCTTTTCTCAAAACCTTTTCTCAAAACCTTTTTTCAAAACCTTTTTTCAAAACCTTTAGAAACTTGTGAAAACCTCTTTTTGCACTTCGGGATGGTACTGGGACAGTTCAACACAGAATCTTTAAAAAACTTTTTTTCTCAAAACTTTTTTTCTCAAAACTTTTTTTTTCAAAACCTTTTTTTTCAAAACCTTTTTTTCAAAACCTTTTTTCAAAACCTTTTTTCAAAACCTTTTTTCAAAACCTTTTTTCAAAACCTTTTTTCAAAACCTTTTTTCAAAACCTTTTTTCAAAACCTTTTTTCAAAACCTTTTTTCAAAACCTTTTTTCAAAACCTTTTTTCAAAACCTTTTTTCAAAACCTTTTTTCAAAACCTTTTTTCAAAACCTTTTTTCAAAACCTTTTTTCAAAACCTTTTTTCAAAACCTTTTTTCAAAACCTTTTTTCAAAACTTGTGAAAACCTCTTTTTGCACTTCGGGATGGTGCTGGGACAGTGACGAAAAAAGTTAGTTGCGAACTCTTGTCTCACTGTTGTACATATTTAATTGTGTTTCAGAGAGTTATGGGTTAGACAAAAAGGCAAGTCAAATATTGTAAAAAATCTCAAAATAAAATCCAAACCATGCCTGTAGAGGGGACTCTGATGAACAGGCCAGGCCAAGTTTGGGGCTTGTAGGAGCTTCCTGGGCCGAGTTATGGGCCGGACAAAAAGGCAACACAAATATGGCCAGAAATCTCAAAATAAAATCCAAACCATGCCTGTAGAGGGGACTCTGATGAACAGACCAGGCCAAGTTTGGGGCTTGTAGGAGCTTCCTAGGCAGAGTTATGGGCCGGTCAAAAAGGCAACACAAATATGGCCAGAAATCTCAAAATAAAATCCAAACCATGCCTGTAGAGGGGACTCTGATGAACAGGCCTGGCCAAGTTTGGGGCTTGTAGGAGCTTCCTAGGCAGAGTTATGGGCCAGACAAAAAGGCAAGTCAAATATTGTAAAAAATCTCAAAATAAAATACTTTTTTTCTCAAAACTTTTTTTCTCAAAACTTTTTTTCTCAAAACCTTTTCTCAAAACTTTTTTCTCAAAACCTTTTCTCAAAACCTTTTCTCAAAACCTTTTCTCAAAACCTTTTCTCAAAACCTTTTCTCAAAACCTTTTCTCAAAACCTTTTCTCAAAACCTTTTCTCAAAACCTTTTCCAAAACCTTTTCTCAAAACCTTTTCTCAAAACCTTTTCTCAAAACCTTTTCTCAAAACCTTTTTTTCAAAACCTTTTTTCAAAACCTTTAGAAACTTGTGAAAACCTCTTTTTGCACTTCGGGATGGTACTGGGACAGTTCAACACAGAATCTTTAAAAAACTTTTTTTCTCAAAACTTTTTTTCTCAAAACTTTTTTTCTCAAAACCTTTTTTTCCAAAACCTTTTTCCAAAACCTTTTTTCAAAACCTTTTTTCAAAACCTTTTTTCAAAACCTTTTTTCAAAACCTTTTTTCAAAACCTTTTTTCAAAACCTTTTTTCAAAACCTTTTTTCAAAACCTTTAGAAACTTGTGAAAACCTCTTTTTGCACTTCGGGATGGTGCTGGGACAGTGACGAAAAAAGTTAGTTGCGAACTCTTGTCTCACTGTTGTACATATTTAATTGTGTTTCAGAGAGTTATGGGTTAGACAAAAAGGCAAGTCAAATATTGTAAAAAATCTCAAAATAAAATCCAAACCATGCCTGTAGAGGGGACTCTGATGAACAGACCAGGCCAAGTTTGGGGCTTGTAGGAGCTTCCTAGGCAGAGTTATGGGCCAGACATAAAGGCAAGTCAAATATTGTAAAAAATCTCAAAATAAAATCCAAACCATGCCTGTAGAGGGGCATCTGATGAACAGGCCAGGCCAAGTTTGGGGCTTGTAGGAGCTTCCTGGGCCGAGTTATGGGCCGGACAAAAAGGCAACACAAATATGGCCATAAATCTCAAAATAAAATCCAAACCATGCCTGTAGAGGGGACTCTGATGAACAGACCAGGCCAAGTTTGGGGCTTGTAGGAGCTTCCTAGGCAGAGTTATGGGCCAGACAAAAAGGCAAGTCAAATATTGTAAAAAATCTCAAAATAAAATCCAAACCATGCCTGTAGAGGGGACTCTGATGAACAGACCAGGCCAAGTTTGGGGCTTGTAGGAGCTTCCTAGGCAGAGTTATGGGCCAGACAAAAGGCAAGCACAAATATTGCTAAAAATCTCAAAATAAAATCCAAACCATGCCTGTAGAGGGGACTCTGATGAACAGACCAGACCAAGTTTGGGGCATTGTAGGAGCTTCCTAGGCAGAGTTATGGGCCAGACAAAATGGCAAGTCACAATATTGTCAAAAATCTCAAAATAAAATCCAAACCATGCCTGTAGAGGGGACTCTGATGAACAGACCAGGCCAAGTTTGGGGCTTGTAGGAGCTTCCTAGGCAGAGTTATGGGCCAGACAAAAAGGCAAGTCAAATATTGTAAAAAATCTCAAAATAAAATCCAAACCATGCCTGTAGAGGGGACTCTGATGAACAGACCAGGCCAAGTTTGGGGCTTGTAGGAGCTTCCTAGGCAGAGTTATGGGCCAGGACAAAATGGCAACACAAATATGTCCAGAAATCTCAAAATAAAATCCAAACCATGCCTGTAGAGGGGACTCTGATGAACAGACCAGGCCAAGTTTGGGGCCTGTAGGGCCTTCCTAGGCAGAGTTATGGGCCAGACAAAAAGGCAACACCAATATGCTCAAAAATCTCAAAATAAAAATCCAAAACAAGCCTGTAGAGGGGACTCTGATGAACAGACCAGGCCAAGGTTGGGGCCTGTAGGGCCTTCCTAGGCAGAGTTATGGGCCAGACAAAAAGGCAAGTCACAATATTGTAAAAAATCTCAAAATAAAATCCAGAACAAGCCTGTAGAGGGGACTCTGATGAACAGACCAGACCAAGTTTGGGGCATGTAGGGCCTTCCTAGGCAGAGTTATGGGCCAGACAAAAAGGCAACACCAATATGCTCAAAAATCTCAAAATAAAAATCCAAAACAAGCCTGTAGAGGGGACTCTGATGAACAGACCAGGCCAAGTTTGGGGCTTGTAGGAGCTTCCTAGGCAGAGTTATGGGCCAGACAAAAAGGCAAGTCAAATATTGTAAAAAATCTCAAAATAAAATCCAAAACAAGCCTGTAGAGGGGACTCTGATGAACAGACCAGGCCAAGGTTGGGGCCTGTAGGGCCTTCCTAGGCAGAGTTATGGGCCAGACAAAAAGGCAAGTCAAATATTGTAAAAAATCTCCAAATAAAATCCAAAACAAGCCTGTAGAGCGGACTCTGATGAACAGACCAGACCAAGTTTGGGGCATGTAGGGCCTTCCTAGGCAGAGTTATGGGCCAGACAAAAAGGCAACACCAATATGCTCAAAAATCTCAAAATAAAAATCCAAAACAAGCCTGTAGAGCGGACTCTGATGAACAGACCAGACCAAGTTTGGGGCATGTAGGGCCTTCCTAGGCAGAGTTATGGGCCAGACAAAAAGGCAAGTCACCAATATGCTCAAAAATCTCAAAATAAAATCCAAAACAAGCCTGTAGAGAGGACTCTGATGAACAGACCAGGCCAAGTTTGGGGCCTGTAGGGCCTTCCTAGGCAGAGTTATGGGCCAGACAAAAAGGCAAGTCAAATATTGTAAAAAATCTCAAAATAAAATCCAAACCATGCCTGTAGAGGGGACTCTGATGAACAGACCAGGCCAAGTTTGGGGCTTGTAGGAGCTTCCTAGGCAGAGTTATGGGCCAGACAAAAAGGCAACCCAAATATGGCCAGAAATCTCAAAATAAAATCCAAACCATGCCTGTAGAGGGGACTCTGATGAACAGGCCTGGCCAAGTTTGGGGCTTGTAGGAGCTTCCTAGGCAGAGTTATGGGCCAGACAAAAAGGCAACACCAATATGCTCAAAAATCTCAAAATAAAAATCCAAAACAAGCCTGTAGAGGGGACTCTGATGAACAGACCAGGCCAAGTTTGGGGCTTGTAGGAGCTTCCTAGGCAGAGTTATGGGCCAGACAAAAAGGCAAGTCAAATATTGTAAAAAATCTCAAAATAAAATCCAAAACAAGCCTGTAGAGGGGACTCTGATGAACAGACCAGGCCAAGGTTGGGGCCTGTAGGGCCTTCCTAGGCAGAGTTATGGGCCAGACAAAAAGGCAAGTCAAATATTGTAAAAAATCTCAAAATAAAATCCAAAACAAGCCTGTAGAGCGGACTCTGATGAACAGACCAGACCAAGTTTGGGGCATGTAGGGCCTTCCTAGGCAGAGTTATGGGCCAGACAAAAAGGCAACACCAATATGCTCAAAAATCTCAAAATAAAAATCCAAAACAAGCCTGTAGAGGGGACTCTGATGAACAGACCAGGCCAAGTTTGGGGCCTGTAGGGCCTTCCTAGGCAGAGTTATGGGCCAGACAAAAAGGCAAGTCAAATATTGTAAAAAATCTCAAAATAAAATCCAAAACAAGCCTGTAGAGGGGACTCTGATGAACAGACCAGGCCAAGGTTGGGGCCTGTAGGGCCTTCCTAGGCAGAGTTATGGGCCAGACAAAATGGCAAGTCAAATATTGTAAAAAATCTCAAAATAAAATCCAAAACAAGCCTGTAGAGCGGACTCTGATGAACAGACCATGCCAAGTTTGGGGCCTGTAGGGCCTTCCTAGGCAGAGTTATGGGCCAGACAAAAAGGCAACACCAATATGCTCAAAAATCTCAAAATAAAAATCCAAAACAAGCCTGTAGAGCGGACTCTGATGAACAGACCATGTCAAGTTTGGGGCCTGTAGGGCCTTCCTAGGCAGAGTTATGGGCCTGTTTTGTTTCAAAACTTTTTGTTTCAAAACTTTTTGTTTCAAAACCTTTTTTCAAACCTTTTTCAAAACCTTTTTTCAAACCTTTTTCAAAACCTTTAGAAACTTGTGAAAACCTCTTTTTGCACTTCGGGATGGTGCTGGGACAGTGACGAAAAAAGTTAGTTGCGAACTCTTGTCTCACTGTTGTACATATTTAATTGTGTTTCATTCTGCACCTGTATCTAGATATCACCACACATGTCCTGTTTCTGCGTTCTACTCGCTGAGAGAAGGTCTGGCTATCCTTGCTGAAGAGGTGAGTTAGGTTGCTCTGACTCACCTGCAACCCTCTACTCCTCCTCTAACCCTAAAACGCCTCTAACCCCCTATTAACCCTAAAAGATACATTGGACGCTTTAAGAAGTTGTCAAGAAATCGTTGTACGACATTTCAGCTGGTTTACTGTAGCCGGCTGCACCTGCCCTAACGCCTGCCCTCACACCTGCCCTCACACCTGCCCTCACACCTGCCCTCACACCTGCCCTCACACCTGCCCTCACAGGGCCTGGAGAGCTGCTGGCAGAGGCATCAGGAGGTGGCTGAGTATTTCCACCAGGGCCTGGAGAACATGGGCCTCAAACTGTTCGTCAAAGAAAAGGTGCGTCCGGTCTCCCACAATGCATCTGCTCCAACTGCACATGAAGTACAGTATCACAGACAGACCACAAACTACCTTTGAACATGAATAAAACTGTATTTGTACTTTGTTACTTCCCATCTCTGAGGATGCAACACGAAAGGCAGAACTGTTTCTGTGACAAAAAATGTGACTAAGAGTTTTCCTTCCATGTCTGGAGCAGAGAGCTAGGTTGCCCACGGTGACCACCATCGTGGCCCCTCCGGGTTACGACTGGAAGGAGATCACCAGCTACATCATGAGGACCCACCAGCTGGAGATCTCTGGCGGCCTGGGGCCCTCGGTTGGCATGGTGAGCACATGACTTCTGCCCGTTAGTCGAAAACATGAAAACATCCGTTGTTTAATGAAGTAGGAGGGATGATGTAATTCACATGGTGTTAGACCGTCTCTTGGCAGTGGGGCATGGAGGGTAAGGGCAGGGGGCATGGAGGGTAAGGGCAGGGGGCATGGAGGGTAAGGGCAGGGGGCATGGAGGGTAAGGGCAGGGGGCATGGAGGGTAAGGGCAGGGGGCATGGAGGGTAAGGGCAGTGGGGCATGGAGGGTAAGGGCAGGGGGCATGGAGGGTAAGGGCAGGGGGCATGGAGGGTAAGGGCAGGGGGCAGTATAGTTCTATAGAAAGAGGATGTACATCATTATCATGGGATGGTGGGTTCTGTTTTCAAAGGGCAGCTTGGTGGAAATCTGCCATCTCTCACCTGTCTCTGCTGTCTCACCTGTGTCTCCAGGTGTTGCGTGTGGGACTCATGGGCTGCAACAGCAGCAAGGCCAACGTTGACTTGATCCTGGGGGCTTTGAAGGATGCGCTGAAACACTGCCATAAGAGCAAGGTCTAACCATGCAGCTGGGCCCTGAACTCTTACACTGGCAGGATAGATATGTCTATGTCAACGTCTGATGAGAAACTGCTTGATGAGTCCAATAAAACATATTTTGCAAGACTGTTTTCAAGTGCTTTTGAAATATAGAAATGTGGAATTCTGTCTCCCTCTCGAGTACTTTTAAAGTGCATACCGGTATATCACATTTTTGGGATTTCAGATCAAAAGAATTCGAGCCAAACTAATTCTTAATTTGAACACTAGATAGCGCCCTCAACTTTTTACAATGTAGTTTTATTTTTAATTTCATCTGGTGAAATATGCAATAATTTTAACTGGCATATCCTAACAAGACCACTATCAATTTAAGTGATAAAGTTGCCCATCACAACATATTGGTGAGGAAATTATCTGACGTTCAAGATCTATAAAAGTTCTGATTGAAAATTCCGTTTGCATTTGCTTTGGTGAGACTGACCTTTATTTTGGAAAAGAACAAACCGGAAGAGGATGTGACTTTCGTGATGTTGACATTTGCGCAAAAAGAGCGGGTTTCAGCTGAGCAAACTCATCGCTCTAAAGCCTGACCTGAAGCAGGAATCAGATTTTCCAGTAGTTAATTCCAGACTTCATTTTATCTGTATTAATTTGCAAGCTTGTAAGAACAATGACATGCAGAAGAGGTGCTCTAATTGTGCTAGAAGGAGTGGACAAAGCTGGGAAAACAACCCAATGTAACAAGCTAGTTCAAGCACTACAACAATGTGGTCGACCGGCGGAGATGATGAGATTTCCAGGTAAAACTTTAGCCCGAACCACCTTCATATCACTTTACACCTTTTTATTAGTAACTGATAAATGTGCTCGAGAAAGGTCTCGAAATGTTGTGCACTAATGTATTGAATATTTGATTTCGGTAGTTTCGGTACTATTGTTATAGTTTGTATTATCAGATCGATCAACAAAGATTGGACAGCTGATCAACGCTTACCTTGAAAATAAAAGCAATCTCGAGGACCACACGGTGCACTTGTTGTTTTCTGCCAACCGCTGGGAACAAGTGTAAGTCTAAACATGGCAAATGCAGTACTTTCTACTCATATTTAAAGTACACGCAATTATCTTCAGCATATTCCTCATTAATATGTATATATACTACTCAAAAATGCGAAGATTCCTGCATGAGGAGCCTAAACTGCGACATGGCTAACTCGTTCAATTATGATGAGTCGTGATGTCATATAATGAGCATGCTCTGTCACCAGGCCTCTGATAAAGGAGAAGTTGGCTCAGGGCATCAGTCTGGTTGTGGATCGGTACGCCTTCTCTGGGGTGGCTTTCACCAGCGCCAAGCCCGTGAGTGTGTCCGCAGCGTTATCTCTTACTGCAGATGAATAAAATCTGTAATTTTGTTGTTCTGAAACTCCCGTCAGAGTTAGACTTCTCCTTTCCCTAACAAAACAGGAAATGTGTGTGTACTTGTTACGAATGGAATTTAAACTTGTATGAAAATTGACCAAAGATGTGTGGGAAAGTGTTCAGTGTTTTATTTGTGTCAATATAGGGGTTCAGTTTAGACTGGTGTATGAATCCTGACGTGGGTCTTCCCAAACCCGACCTGGTGATGTTCCTGCAGCTGAACCCTAGCGACGCGGCGCTGCGGGGACAGTTCGGGTCGGAGCGCTATGAGACCAGCATCTTCCAGAGAGCCGTGCAGCAGAAGTTTGAACAGCTGATGAAGGATCCTTCAGTTAACTGGCAGGTAGGAAACACAATCTCTCTTGACTTTGACACACATAAGATGTTCAAAGTAAAAAATAATTCAAAAGTATTAATTTCTCAAGTTGATGTGTTGTTGATTAAATCCTGATGTGTTTGTGCCTCTACAGGTGATTGATGCAGCCCAGAGTATTGAGGCTGTCCACACAGACATCAAGACCCACAGCATAAGTGCAATCAATGCAGCAGAGATTCAGCCTATCGGTGAGCTGTGGAAATGAACCCGGACCAATCACAGCAACCTGTTTTTCTTTTTTTAAGAAGTGACAAATGAATGAATCTGCTGAAGACTCCATTCTAGTCCTGTGGTGATTGACAGGAGAGTGTTAAAGACTTGACTACAGCCTGGTATCGTGAGGAGAAACCTGGACCAGACAGTTGAAGAGAGCCACAGCACACAAGTACTATGCGTGACTGAGTTTTATTTTTACTATTACCATTCCATTCCTTAGATCGATTTAATCTTTTTACATTGCGTTGAGTAAATAAATAATCTTAAAATGATGAACTAGTGTACATATTTTAGACATGACAAGTGCCTTCTGCTTGAGATAATACAAGTTATTGTACTTTGTTTGAAAAGGTAAAGGTTGCTTGTTACATCAATTGATAAAGATTGAAGATATCGTTCACTTACTGTATAAGCCAGGAGGCGTAGCAGTAAGCCAGTATGCATCGCTATCTAACCAAGTTCTTGACAAAACACCATCAACATATTGCAATTCTGCTTTGGGGGTACAGGGAAAGGCACAATATATCACTTTAAAATAAACATTTAAAGTGTTAAGACTCAAAAGAAAATCATGGAAACGCATTATGTGACAATGTGCATATTGAATGAGTCCTGCGCCCTGGCTGTCAGGGCCTCATCCGGATGTCTCCTGGCAGGACTGCGGGCTGGGCGGTGGCGGTTTCCAAGGACGCTGTGAAACACGACAACTGAACGCCATTCTGGAGCCAAACTGAGCGGCGAGGTCACCAGTTCCACTTCCCTTTTGATGCAGAGATCCTCCGGGTTCCTCTGGGTTCCACCAGGAGAGCAAACCGTAATCGTCCCCTCGTTTTCAGAGAGACAAAATCTCAAACTCCTCGTCCTCCGAGTCAAAAAACCTCTCCAGCCGACCTGACGCTGAGAACTCTAGGAGCAGAGAGGGGAAATATTAACTGGATTAGCATCAATCAATGACTGAAGTTATCTTACCAGGAGTGAGGTTGGGGTTATCTCACCAGGAGTGAGGTTGGGGTTATCTTACCAGGAGTGAGGTTGGGGTTATCTCACCAGGAGTGAGGTTGGGGTTATCTTACCAGGAGTGAGGTTGAGCACATCCAGCGTGGTCAGGTGAGAAGGTTGACTGTTGATCAGCTCAAACATGGGTAGACCTCCTCCTCTGCAGGACAGCTGGGAAGGAAGGAGAGTTAGTCCTCTCATACCTCATTATACCTCAGGGTCACTGCTGTCATACCTCATTATACCTCAGGGTCACTGCTCTTATACCTCAGTGCTCCAAAACTGATTTAGAGAAACATAGTGATCCCACACACTGTGCGTGTACGACTGTAACGTACAGTGGGTATTTACTATAGACACAGCTATTTATTATAAGTCCCTTTAGGCAACAGCCTGTTAACAATGTAATGTAAATAAGTGTAAATGTAATCCAAACTTAACCCTGACCAGTGTTAAACTTACCCTCCTGATGCGCATGCACCAGTCATCAAAGTCGTCCTCCGTTCTGCAGAAGAAACCCTGGTGAGCGGCAGAAACAGGATCAGTGTCTGATCAGGTGTGAAGTACCTGGAGGTTCATCTCCTTACAACACCTGGCCTTCCCATCATGCCCTGCACCCTTCCCATCATGCCCTGCACCCTTCCCATCACGCCCTGCACCCTTCCCATCATGCCCTGCGCCCTTCCCATCATGCCCTGCACCCTTCCCATCACGCCCTGCCCCCGTCCTGACCTACCGCAGCGATGGAAGGGTCCAGCTCACAGATGTGCATGCGGCAGGGCGGGTGCTGGCAGTGGTAGCTGTCGTCCGGGACCTGTCCATCCCCACAGGGCTCCACTGCAGGCTGGGTGGTGTGGGGGTCCAAGTAGATCAGCTCCTCCCCTGCAGGAGGGACAGGACATTAGAACAAACTGACCCAAACAAACCCTTCAGATGTGTCAGTGAGCTTAGCTTGTCAGACAGGGTTTAATGTTGTGTGTGTGTGGATAATTGACTCTGAACGTACCTACATAGCCTATGAAGTAATGTGCACTGTTTGGTTTCCCACCGATAACCCCCAAGGATTGAGGCAGCATGAAGCATTGCTGTGGACAAAAAGGAGGGTGATCGACACCAGTTTATAGTGGGAGTGCTCCATTCCTCTCTTTATTGCTCTCCCTCCCTTTCTGTATAACTTTCTCCCTTTCCCTCGCTCTTTCTGTCCATCTGACCTTCAGGGTCTCTATGTAGGCCTCGTTCTCACCCTCAGGGTCTCTATGTAGGCCTCGTTCTCACCCTCAGGGTCTCTATGTAGGCCTCGTTCTCACCTTCAGGGTCTCTATGTAGGCCTCGTTCTCACCTTCAGGGTCTCTATGTAGGCCTCGTTCTCACCTTCAGGGTCTCTATGTAGGCCTCGTTGATGTCCGTCAGACCCAAGCGCAGGGGGATCAGCAGCACCAGGGGCTTCCAGAGAGCCGTCTCCTCCTCCGCCAGGGCACAGGCCCCCTCCAGCCCCCCGTTCAGCTCCCCTGCTCCCCCTGGCTCGGCACACGCTGCTCCCCCGAAGTCCAGCCACGGCATACACAACCGCTCTGGAGGAGGGGGGATGTGAGGGGGAGTGAAAGAAGTGAGGGAAGGCATAATGAAAATCCTTTTTTTTCCCCTTATTGCAAACTGACAAGTCTTAGTTTCTAAAGTGACAGTACCCATCCCCAGGCCCTGACTGGTGTACTCACACCCATCCCCAGGCCCTGACTGGTGTACTCACACCCATCCCCAGGTGTACTCACTGATCTCCTCGATCACCACGGTGTTGTCCATCGCTACATGTACAGCCAGCCGGCTCCACGTGTCAAACACAGCCAGTTTCCTGAGGGGAACAAGCTAAGGGGGTGAGCTTTCTATCAAACGATCAACATGAACAACATTAATGGCTGGACTTACTTGAGGACCTGTGCCACAGTGTTGGGTCCGTACCACTGGCCTATAGACTTCCCCTCTCCGACCCCCATCTGGGCTGCAACAGGGAGACACGGCGGCCTATGATCACCACACCTACTCACATACGTCAGCCGCCATGACCGAGTCAACACCTGTGTTTACCAATCTGATGAAGGGAATAGTAGCTGTCCTTCTTGTCGATGAAAGCGTTAAGAATGCTGACATACTCCTCTCTCTGTTGCTGTCCGCTCACCCACCTCCAGTCTGCAACCGAAACATCCCTGTGTTAGACCTGAGGCTGTTCCCTTGTATGGCATACTGACACACTGCAGTACAGTCAGGGATCTGTACCAGGAAGTACTTGCAGTCTCTAGGCATGGACAGATGCTGGGGTGACGGATCTACTTTTTAAATGTTCTTTATAGTTTTTTGTTTGTGTTATAGCCTACTTGCATTTGATTCGTGTAATACAGTATATGCCTTTGAGTGTTGTTTAAAAAAACCGGCACTACCTCTGCCTAAATGCCTGCAAATCAGAGCCTCTCCGAGGATCATCTGTCCACACCGCAGCATGCAGCCCCAACCAGTGTCCGACGTGGGCCCTGTTCCTCCTGCAACACATTCAGGTGCTCAACTAACACAGACTATGGTTGAATGTTTCTCCAAACTACAAAGTGTACCGTCGAAGCTTACTCACCGATGGGAGGGAAGTTTTTTCTGTACGTGAGCCAAAGTCGCGATGTAACATCAGACAAAATATCATCTTTTTCTGAATCGAGAAAAAGCAGTTGTTATAAACCGACCTAATCTGTACAGTAGGGTTTGAAGAGCTAGTGATTTCGGCTCATGAATGGATGAGGTCTATCAACACAGGTGAGTCACGCACGTGGAGGGACATTGTGACAGTTGGCCTGGTGCGACCCCCTACCTGTCAGCGCGTTGAACTGTTTCCCTAAGATCCACACTGGCTCTGAGGTCTCTGGGAAATCTTCAAACTCTCCAAAGCGAAGTGTGTCGTACGTGAGGGTAGCTGAGAACATAAGTAACCCTGTATCAGCGTGCTGGCTAATCGGCTGATAGCGCTCGCTCTGTGGGCTGAATGACGGCAAAACATATAGCTGTTTAAAAGCCTGCTCGTCCACTGTCAGTTACTGCAGCGATTCGGTGACAGATGACACTGACTGATGTGATGACAGTCAAATATTTGGGCGTAGGGCGGGACAGCTATCAAGGACAGATAAGGCGAGCTACTTAGATTCGAAACAGTTAGCCAACCGACAAGAATGAAATGCTATATCGTTCAAGAAGTCATCATCAATGTTTATTTATTCTCATTGCAAAGCAAGCCGACTTGCGCTCACATTAGACCAATGCTGTCAGTAGCTAGGGCTAGTGTTTATGGTTTTGTAAACGGAGGTAGCCTGGGTACGTGGAGTTTTCGTCCTTGCTCCATGCCAATCCTGTACTGTCTACGATTGGAATAGTCCAAATGAGGACATCTCCACCCGTCGGGGAGGCCACCGATGATGAAAGATGTACACCCAGAATGAGACGATAGCAACTGCTAGCTAACGCGCTAGCTAGCAGACTGTCTAGCTTAAAGTCTGGCCGTCCTCATAATATAACAAAAGCATAAAGAACCTAACTGATTACAGGAAACAGCACGGTATACTATCATAGTTACATTTTGTAGGTCACTAAAATAGCAGAATATTTAACCAGTTCTGCCCAAGCTGGTCAACTAGTCATCCTACCTGCATCCATCCCGACAGATTTCCACCCTAGCTTGTTTGTTGTACAGCGTTACTATTGTTTGGCCAATAGGAAAACCGTAGGTCCGTGAAAATGCCAGAGAATGCTGTGCGGAGGCGGGATTTTGTTTCTTGTATCCAATAGAATCTTCTGTTTTGGGCGGAGACACTTTTTTTGGGCAAGACAGACGATATCTATTTGTAAATCTGTACGTGGAGATCGTTGCGCTGCATCAGTGCTGCGTCTGAAACTCGTTATTGAGATCAGCGATGTGAGCAGGCCCATCCGGGATCCACAGGAACCAGAGACATTTCATCCAACGTGTCATGTGTCCCGTGACTGCTTGTTTACCTTCACAAGAGGGTTGCTCAATAACTGATACCAAATAATAGCCCAAAATAAAGTATTTAATCTTGTGCTCTCTAAATTATGAAGCTGCTACACGGAATACCCAGTAGTTCTTTCAATTTGGTAAAAAAAAAAAAAGAGAAAATATGATGTCGTTAAAGTCGTTTATTTCTAGAGGAGACACTGTGCTGCATGCCAAACATAAGGTGTAGATATTTACATACTTTTTTTAAATAATACAAACTAAGAAAGTAAAAATAACGTTAAACAACGTGACATTGTTTAGTTGCTAATTGCACAAAAGGTCAAAGTCCCGCTGACACGTCCTCACACAAAAAATGACTCTCTGTCTAACTTCATTCTCACACTCACACACTCACTCACACACACACTCACACACGATTTGTGCAATTTACATTTGCAGTGATCGATTGTAATAGTTTGTACTGGATTATAATATACTACCCAATGAAAAATTGTTCGCTCGGTTCATTCTGATCTCCAAACACAAGGGGGCAGCAGATCTTTCCCAAACCAGGTCTCATTCATTTGAAATTATTCACCAGTTATTTGTTCACCAGTAATGATAATCTTTAACATGTTCTCACATTAGAATATTGTCCATGTGGCATTACTCCTGTAACTCTGAATGACTCTAATACTCACTCTCAGGACTCCTGCAAAGGAGTCAAATACCTTGATGACATTTGAACTGGATTGCATGTGACTGAACTGTATCATGGAAGCTACAGGTGAGTGGGTTGTGTTCCTACAGGTGAGTGGGTTGTGTTCCTACAGGTGAGTTGGTTGTGTTCCTACAGGTGAGTGGCTTGTGTTCCTACAGGTGAGTGGGTTGTGTTCCTACAGGTGAGTGGGTTGTGTTCCTACAGGTGAGTGGGTTGTGTTCCTACAGGTGAGTGGGTTGTGTTCCTACAGGTGAGTGGGGATCACGGAGGCTCAGTGCAAACTCAAGCAGGCGTAAACGCAGCCGTGGTTGGCTGAGAGGAGGCAGGGGGCGGTCCTCAGCTGGCGAGGGGGGAAGACAGTCCTTGGAGTGGCCACGCCCCCTTACTGGCCACGCCCCCTTACTTGTCCCGCAGCAGGTAGAAAACCACAGCCTGCAGGTAGTGTCCACACACGCACGCCGCTGACACCAGCCAATGAGAGCGGAAGCTGGAGTCGGTGTTCACCACACATGTGGTCACGTCAGCCTGTTGGAGGAGAGGGAGGGCTGCTTTAGACAGAGGCAACCACCTACAAGCTGCTTGAACTATTCAAGATTTTTCATTTAGCAGAAGCTTTCATCCAAAGCGAAGTGCACCAGTGTTCTGTATATATGTGTGATACATTATGTACAGGCCTGTGTATTTCTGGTATTTTGTATATTTGTACATTTCTCCTATTTCCTCTTCTTGACTTATGCAAAGCCGCAATTTCCCACTGGGGATCAATAACATACCTACTGTTACCATCATACTGGCACAGATGTCTGAAGCCATGTTTGTAATACTGGCTCACCATAGCATGTTGTGTCACACAAAAGCCTTCTGACTGTCATCCAACTACTAAACAGTTTTCATTGGTGATTTTGTAGTTTAGGGTCTTGAACTTTGAGTTTTAAATAACTTTCAAATCATCTGACAAACCCCTGGGAAAATGTAGTGAGCGGAAACACAAAGTGACTGATTTTGTTTCACAGCCAAAACTAACACTGTAATCTTAACACATTTCAGCATTCCGCTTTTAACAATTGGCCAAAGGTTCTCAAAGGCAATAAAACAGCTGAATATCAACAGAGAAACAGCCGTCAAGTTCCACTTGAACCCTGTGAACCTCAGGTTCACGGACGCCTACAACGTCTGTAATCACGAATCCACACAAACAGCCATTCAGAGAAATAGGCCCCTCATTCCCCCCTTGTGCCGAGTTATACAACATATTATCTTCCATTTTGTAACGCCCCACTTATCCAGAAGAGTTCACTGCCTCAGAAGCGGCTCCAGCCACAGGCAGCCCTGAGGGACACGGTTGGTCTAACTGTCTGCAGCAACACACCGCTTCAGACGGCCGCAGTCTTCGTTTTCTCTGAAGACCAGCCACCAGGGCAGAATCCAGACACTATGAGGCACAGAGGCACTATGCCAGACCCAGTCCCAGTTCTGTCTGTGCACCACTTAAATACTAATTTAACTCATACTAAAGTAATCTCACTTTGATGTAATTCGTGTTCTCCATGTAGATGCTCTTCAGCAGTGACAGCATAGAGGGTGTCCTATGTATGCACAGGATGTCCCAACCACAGAACCACCAAACCGTGTCTTCCATCATCGTACTTCAATCTGTCGTGAACTGCTTAAAGAGCGCAGTCCCTCCCAAACAGATACGTAACCCTGTCCTAGACAACTGATTTAACCAGCTCCCCTACTGTGCATTTGTTACTTTCAGCATTGTTGCATAAGAGCAGTCTAAATCATGTCTGCTAAGTAGTCCCTCCTACCTTCACAGCATAACACGCATACCAAGGACTTAACCTGCCAGACCATGAATGCAGAAAACATCCCCTCCACCCCCCCCCCCCTATATGCAGCCTGTGCCCCTCCCCACCCAACACACCCTTGGGTCTCTAACCAGAAACACCACCTTGGGTCTCTAACCAGAAACACCACTGATGTTGGATGGTGACTGGGCCTCTGCTGTCTCGGAGGTGGAGCTCAGAGGTGAAGCAGAGAGAACTCGAATGAAGACAAAGAGGTCAAGGTTTGAATTTCTCCACCCTTGCATTGCTTTGGATAAAAACATCTGCTGATTATGTAAACATGTTGTGATTGTTCCTGTGGTCTCACCCAGCCCCCTCTCCTCTTGAGCCAGGTCACCAGGCTCTTGCGGACGAACTCTCCCATGCAGTCCACGATGGTGTGCACCATGGCAGGGTGGCCGTGACGCACGCAGTCCACCGCCAGCGCCCCCGCCACAGCATACAGAGACACCACCTTCCCCCACGTCACACCTGGGAGGGAGCGAGGGAGGGGAAGAGATGGAGAAGAGGAGAGTGAGGAGAGAGGGAGAGGTGGGGCTGTGAGGAGCGAGGCCTCAGCGGGGCTGTGAGGCCTCAGCGGGGCTGTGAGGCCTCAGCGGGGCTGTGAGGCCTCAGCGGGGCTGTGAGGCCTCAGCGGGGCTGTGAGGCCTCAGCGGGGCTGTGAGGAGCGAGGCCTCAGCGGGGCTGTGAGGAGCGAGGCCTCAGCGGGGCTGTGAGGCCTCAGCGGGGCTGTGAGGCCTCAGCGGGGCTGTGAGGAGCGAGGCCTCAGCAGGGCTGTGAGGCCTCAGCGGGGCTGTGAGGAGCGAGGCCTCAGCAGGGCTGTGAGAACACTGGGGGCTCTCTTCCCCTGCCAGAAACCTCCTGGTTTAAACTGGGACAAAGACGTTTTATAACCACAGAAGGAACCCAGGGCATCCGACCACCGTGCCTGTCTCACCCCCCACCTCCCCCAGGAACAGCTTGGGTTTGCCTGCCAGAGTGGGATTCATTATTTCTTATTAGCCTCGACAACAGATATTCATCAAACCTAATCCTCATGTTTTAAATTGGGATTTTCTCTGCTTACCCATTTCTGGTGCAGGGAGAAGATTCAAGCTGGTGTTTGACACTTAAAGGTCTCAATGAGTATCATCACCATGTGTCTTGTAGAAAGAGCTGCATAGTGGAGACTTCTGTCTCTCTGAACAGCAAATCCCTTTTTAAGCTCTCTAAGGCTGCTTCCCAGTCTGACCTGACCAGGTCTGTGACCGCAAAGTAAGACTGGTCTGGTCCCCCCTAGAACCTACATCTGAGATCAATCACAAATATATAACATATAAAGTCTGTTTTTTTATGTTTGTAAAATGTATGTGCTTTATCCCTGACCTATCGTGTTTTAACAGCAGATCAGAGTCGAGGAGATCCATAGCTGGTGAAGGAAACTGTGTACCCTGTCCAGAGCCTGCGAGCCTCTAATCTGGCTGCCCAGGGCTTCCTCTAGGGAGAGGCAGGCTGCAGGGCTGACAGGCCTCCGATAAACTGTCAGCCCCACGTCTAAGTATCCTTGCGTGAGGGTTAAAATGTCAGATGTAAACATTTTTTTTAAGTATTTACCAATGTAACAACTCCTCAAACCCAATCTGACATTGTTAAAGTTGTGGGATTTTGTCTGGTTCAGTAGAAGTTTGGGAAAGATTGAACGCTGGCTTCTGTCTGTCAGATGACATGTTGAGAGATAGTCTTGAGTTAGAAACATGACTTCTCTTCAATGCTTTGCTCATGGTGCTCATGTACGGTGGAGTTTCACTTCGCTGTTCAACACTATACCAACCACACAGGTTTCTCCCTAAAAACATAACTCCAAATCCAGTTTCCAAACACAAACAGGTCTTAACTTTGCCAGTGGCACGCCTTAGCGTCGTTCTGTCAGTCACTTCAGTAAAACGGCTTTGTAGTCCCTGAGGAAAAAAGGCTGGTTGTACTGAAGTTGCTGTGTGAGCTGAAGGGAGGGGCCCTGAAAACACTCACATGGCCACATTCTAGCCTAATATGGACTATTACTCTCCAGCCTGGCAGGCAGGAGACCGGCAGCAGAAACACGCCTGAATCTGATCCTAGACTGTTTATTTTACAAAGTGCTGCAAGGGCTCTCTCTCAGTGTCTTGCTCTAAAAATTGTCTATTTTTACCATCACTCTCAGGTCTTCTATAAATCAGTTAGAAGAGCCATAACAGCTGAAACAGTTTCTTACTGCATAATATGAGTCAAGCTTCTGCCTTGAATCTCCATTTGTTGTGTTTAGATTGTTTCACTGATAGTAAGTTCAACAGTTCAGCTCCTTTCTCTCCAGAACACCACGAGGCTTACCGCCATCCCCACCTTCCATTAACCTGTTGCTGGCCTGCCAACAAACGGCACGCAAATACCTCTGTGTCCAATAAAGTGAACTCTCTGAAAGCAGATCTTACCTGTGGAGAAAATGTCAGCAGCCACTGCTAGGAAGGCGTCCGACACCACGCTCTCAGACGCCACCGTGATGTTCAACTGGCGGGCTACATTTCGGTAAATGTTGGGCCGAAGGTATTCCAACTCGTCACCTGGGAGACAACACAACATAGGCGAGGTTCATGTATAGAGGGACCTGCCTCTACACGCCCCATCTAATGAGTCAATCAGCGTTCCAATCTGGTCATGAGATTCTGCTGTTGCGGTAAAATGAAAACATCATCACGCGAAAAGCTGAGACATGCCTGGTGTGGAGAAATAGGAACCTCAACACTCACCCAGCCAGAGGAGCACTAAGGACACCTCTCCAAGCGTGCCCCCCGATGCCGACAGTCCGTGCTCAGGCTTTGACCATCCTATTCCCGCTCGGTTCAACCGAGAGTGGATGTAGTCCCTGCATAAGGCCTTGGACTGCGACACGAGTTCCTTGTCTGTAGGCGAGCGGTCGAATACTTCCATCACTTCAGCCGCGAACACAGACGAGCGGCGCAACATCTCCATGCCCCTCATTACCGCTGGCATGCACTCAAACGCCGCGCCTCCTAATCAGTCGCCGTGTATGGCGGTCGACTGTCAAAACAAATCTAGCCCTCCTCCCTCTGATGAGAATCTTCTGAGTATCTTCCTGAAATAGATTATAACAGAAACAGAGTTGAGTTCAGCCATGCAGATACAAAATAATCCAGACCTTTTATGTGCAAGTTAAATAGGCTGCGCATTATTACTGTTTTAAGAGTCAATTTGAACTCCTGTTCCAAACTGTGAGACATGACATTCAATACTGGCCAGTGGATAACAATTGCGACATAATTTCTGACAAAGGTCTGGTAGAGATAAAATTTAGCAAAATAATGAACGAATATGACGAAGTTGCTCTGCCACGTTTGTCAGAGCAAAGGCACAAAGCCACATCAACATTACCCAACCTTGAACCGCTTAACTCCTTGGTGGGAACATTGGGGTGCGAAGCGGTGTGTGATATTCCAGATCCATCTTGTTGATAGCCTACCGCGACTCAATGACAAATGAGGCAATGGAAAATTACTATTTCCCTCTTAATGAAAAAAACTTTTGAGGTATTTGGGACCAGAAACCCAGTGCCCAGACGTTGTTTTGACCATTGAATAATGAATCGTGGGTTAGCGGCCAACCATCCGGTCAATTCGTCATGCTCTGAAACGCACCGCGCGCTCCGGCAACGTTTCCTTCTATGGACACTCATTCGGTTTAGTCCGCAGGCGGAGATAACGAGCCCTCACATCCACTGATGCCCCGCCTCATCCCCTTCTCTGGTATTCCCTGATGGGGGAACTTTCCCGTAGAGACTACTAGATCATTAGTAGTTGGGCAATTGTTCACTTTAACGTGAAATGTCTTGCTTTTCAGGTTGAGTGATATGAGATATTTGACTCGATGACGTGACGGTGCATCAATGTCCATTCGTCCTGTTCTTAAACGCAAACTTTGGCAGATTTTTAGACGTCCATACTTGTAACCATACCAACAGCCTTGCGCATGACATAACTGGAGCCTGTACCCTCGATGATGCAATGGCTTGATTGCATTTCCAGCTTGTGTTGGTGTGGGCCTATTCTTCAGTTCTCCTCAGTCAAGTGGTTTAATTGTAGGTGTTTAATGCCCTTTCAGATTCAGTTCTTGTAGAAGAATATGCTGTCTGTGGATATTGTGACACCGTGTGACACAATATCCACGTGCCCGACGCCCATGGGCTGCCAGGGAAAGTCCCCCACGCTTCAGGAGAAGGGAGATCTGTTTGGGCTTGCCCGGGGAACGGCCTCCGCTGCCACATTCTCCTCCATGACTCCTCTGGTGTCTGGCATTACTGAAGTCATCATTACCACATGAAATGCTCCCAGAATTACAGAAACAATCTGATGCACGAGTGTGTTGACATTTGATGCATCATAATTCATTTTTAAATGTATAGGCCTACATGTTTATGTGAGAAAAGCTCGATTTAGAGATGTGTACTGGTGTCAAACAAACATCTATGAACGTTTATATATTTATATTTATTGTGTAGGCTACTTCATTTACGAATCTGAATCATCTTAATCATGGCAGATTAATGACATTTCTGCAATCTTGGAAACTGTCAATGTACATGATCATGGAAAAAAACGATTCCTCTATTTCCATTTTAGATACCATTTAGGTTTATCGTTCACTATCACCTTAATCACTCTGCCATAATGTGGGTGGAGTAGCTGCCTGCCTCTTAAATATTGATAAGAGTCTTACATCTCTGACATCTGCTGTCCCCGAGGATCACATTGTTCGGTAGTGACCATATGCTGTTCTGAGTTAACTCAGTCTCGCAGGAGGTGAAACATCCATTTTCTCTGAAGGCTTCGCTGGAAAAGATCATTCGGATTTTCTACGGAAGTAGGAACACATTCTCAAGAATATACAGTCTACATTCGGCGGAAAGAGACTCAACCGCAACTCCTCACCAGAAGCGATGGAACATTTCCTGTACGCGCGCCAGAACCAGGTAATTGGGTCAGGCGTTAGGCACTCGGGGCCAAGCTAAACCAATAAGAGAACTGGCACAGCGGCGCGCGGATCCCTGTAATCCAGAGGGTGACATGAATGTACATGTTTATCTGAAACAAATAATGAAAAAAATAAAAAACAAACTGCAATTAATAGGCTATTGTGGAAAAAAATAAACAAGCCATGAAACTGTATATAAAAAGTCATAGAGCAACTTTGAGGCTCAGTCAGGGCAAAAGTCCATGTAGGGAGGAACCTCTCATATAACTGAGTCAACTGGATGAAAGTGCGTTCTCCTGGTCGTGAGGGTGTGGGCGGCATGGGCAGCTGCTGGACTCTGTGGCCCCACAGACATTGACTCAACTACGGACACGTTCGATCTGAAGTCCATGAACACACGTAGGGGTGGGTGCAGGGAGACTGGGTAGCAAAGGTCACATTAGGTCACTTTTGTTGTGTTTTAATACTGAACTATGTTCTACATGTCCAGGAGTGCTAGGGTTGTCAACCCTGTTAGCGCAGCACAATCCTGTCACAGACAGTCGCCTCTGTTGCTTAGTAACCAAATCCTGTCACTGTCACGTTTTGGTGCAGAGAAAAAAATGGGACAAAAACACTTTCAACAAACAATTACAGCTGAAATCGACTATATTGTATATACATAAATATACTGTACATGAAACACTGAGATGAACGCATAACTTGTGTCTGAGTTCCCAGCTGGACCCAGAGCAGCTGTTCACCAAACTGGAGCGTGTTGGGAAGGGCTCCTTCGGGGAGGTCTACAAGGGCATCAACAGCCTCACTCAGGAGGTGGTGGCCATCAAGATCATCGACCTGGAGGAGGCAGAGGACGAGATCGAGGACATCCAGCAGGAGATCACCATCCTGGGCCAGTGTGACAGCCCCTATGTCACCAAGTACTACGCCTCCTACATCAAGGTACGCCCCCCCCCCCCCCCCACAGGAGAACCTTCCAGAAACCTGGGAGAATGTCAGCACACGTTTCATAATCTCATTTTACTCAGAGGATGGTACACTGGTAAACTCGGGGGTATCGCTCAGTGGTTAGAGCATTTAACTCCAGCTGCATGTTGAGGTTGCAGGTTCAAATCTGCCTTGTCCTGTACGTTGCTTTAAATAAAAGTGTGTGCTAAACGAGTCCATAATCATGGTAACGCCTGTACATGGTGTATTTGGTGATATTGATGAGAGGATGGTTGAGTAAAGCAGCTGTTCTGTGTCCAGGGCACCAAGCTGTGGATCATCATGGAGTACCTGGGAGGAGGTTCTGCTCTGGACATGGTACTAAGCATGACCCCCTCTGTCAAGAGGGATTCCAGCACTGTTTTCTTGTGGTCTGTGTATATGTGTTCAATACAATGTGTGTGTGTGTGTGTGTGTGTGTGTGTGTGTGTGTGTGTGTGTGTGTGTAGCTGAGGCCAGGGCCCCTGGCGGAGGCCTACATAGCCACCATCGTGAGAGAGATCCTGAGAGGCCTGGAGTACCTGCACAGTGAGAAGAAGATCCACAGGGACATCAAAGGTCTCCGGAACATTCCTGATCCAGACACCAGCAGCCACGTGCTTCATCTCCACCAGGCGCTGGCTTATACACACATAAAACAGTTTAATTTATTGGTGAAACTATAATTTATTTATTTATTAAATAAAAAGGGGGGCAATTCTTTAAATAACGGAGGATGCGGACGTTAAGTATAATTTTCTTCTTAAAAAGTGTCTGGTACAGATTTGCTGGGGACAGTTGTATGTATAATAAGACCCACACCTGCATGTTATATATAATGTGATATGACAGCGAGGCCCTGCATGTTATATATAATGTGATATGACAGCGAGGCCCTGCATGTTATATATAATGTGATATGACAGCGAGGCCCTGCATGTTATATATAATGTGATATGACAGCGAGGCCCTGCATGTTATATATAATGTGATATGACAGCGAGGCCCTGCATGTTATATATAATGTGATATGACAGCGAGGCCCTGCATGTTATATATAATGTGATATGACAGCGAGGCCCTGCATGTTATATATAATGTGATATGACAGCGAGGCCCTGCATGTTATATATAATGTGATATGACAGCGAGGCCCTGCCTGCAGTTTCCACCCTGACTGTGTTCCTGCGGCAGCTGCCAACGTGCTGCTGTCGGAGCAGGGGGACGTGAAGCTGGCAGACTTCGGCGTGGCGGGTCAGCTGACCAGCACCCAGATCAAGAGGAACACGTTCGTGGGCACGCCCTTCTGGATGGCTCCGGAGGTCATCCAGCAGACAGACTACGACTTCAAGGTCAGGAATTCACTACCTTAATTGTCCAGGTGCTGTAATTGAGATGTTATTGTGATCGGGGGGTGAGGGGAGGGATGATGGTAGGGACGAGAAGCATCTTTCACCACAACAACAATGTTTGACATCTTAGGCTGACATCTGGTCTCTGGGGATCACAGCCATCGAGCTGGCCACAGGGGAGCCCCCACACTCAGAGCTGCACCCCATGAGAGTGCTCTTCCTCATCCCCAAGAGCCCCGCCCCGTCCCTGACGGGGGCCCACAGCAGAGCCTTCAGAGACTTTGTGGAGTCTTGCCTCAACAAGGACCCCAGATTCGTGAGTCGTCTGTTTATGTAGGCTGATAACAAGCCTCTTTTGTTTAGACTTATTTGGCACGTGAATGTTACCACAGAAAGTAGATTTATGTCTGGTTGCTGGTTGAAAACCAGACAACTGAATCACCAAAGAGCCCCACTGTTGGTTTATTCACTTCACTTGAACCTTGATTTTATGCTGCACTTTCTAAACAACCTATTTCATCGTCCCTTTGGATGAAAGCGTTTGCTGAACGCTGACCTCAGATGTAAGCGTCTCTGTTCTGTCTCTCCTGTGTGGACAGCGGCCCACAGCCAAGCAGCTGCTGAAACACAGGTTCCTGACACGCTTCACCAAGAAGACGTCCCACCTGACAGAGCTGATCGACAGGCACCGCCACTGGAAGGCACGCGTCCCTGACAACGCCTCCAGTTCCGATGACTCAGACACGTGCGTAGTCAGTCACCATGGTGATCAGTACTGCATCACTAGCCTATAGACCACCGCAGAACTCATCACAGCCACATTAGGTGATCAGTACTGCATCACTAGCCTATAGACCACCGCAGAACCCATCACAGCCACATTAGGATGTGTTCTGTGCTGAAAGATCAAAGGCAGTGACACTGCCTGTGTGTTCAGATACAAGGATTCAACTTTGAGAAAGTTCCATGTCTGAAGCTACAATCCAGAAGGTGGTCTAACACTGAGTGTAAGTGATAGTAGTAACAGTGAATGTGTTAGTGATAACAGTGAATGTGGGAGTGATAACAGTGAGAGTGTGTTCTTGCAGGGAGGCTGATGGAGGTGAGGGAGATCAGGACCCTACCTGGACGTTCCCCACAGTCCGACAGCGACCCCGCTCCACCCCCAAGCAGAAACACCTGCAACACTCCGAGCAGGTAGACCAGCACCTGCAACACCGAACACAACTCACTTTTACCCTGTTTGGTGAAAATCACTTCCTTTATAATTTGGTAACTGTAGAGTTTCCCTTGGTCTGGCTTAACTAAGCTAACCCAAGATTAGAAAGTGTAAAGCTGTCATTGTGCTCATGCCAGCTGTCACCTGTTACAGGTGAGACCTTCCACAGCAGAGGCAGGGAGACGAGCACAGGCGGCAACGTCAGACATCACCCCCATCCTGCAACAGGTAACACCTCCTCACCTGGTCCACCACACCTTCACCCCCACCGCTCCCTGTGTGACGTGAGGGTGTGTCCTGCAGCTGCAGCAGGGTGGGGCTGGAGGGAGGGGCTGGGGGGCAGTGGAGGAGCTGCAGCAGGCCATCTCCCGGGCTGAAGAGTCGTGTCCAGGCATGTCAGACCGCATGCTGGCCCACGTCTTGGAGAGAGTGTGCAGGTGAGAGGGGCTCCAGGTTTGTTAACCAAACAAATCCTAACCCTGTTTGAATCTGGCACATTTAGTATTGTCCATTTGGTAAATATCAATTTTCTAGCATTTTCCACACCATTTGTGTGGTCTTCTCCATCCAGGTTCTCGTCGAATGGCATCAGGTATGACCTGTCACAGTAAAGGCTGTCCTCACCAGCGCCCCCCTCTGGTAGAGAGCTGCGTGGACAGGATGTCTCCTCCGCTCTGCCCCTCGAGTGATGCTGAACCTTCAGCCAAGACCGCCAGACCACCCTCAGACACACAAGCTCATCCCAGCGGTCCTCAGGGAATAATCAGCGCTGACGAGATTGCATGACATGATTCTTAATGTTGTACAGGGGACACCACTTGGTGTGATGTGGTGGAGAGTGTGTACGTACAGCAAGACGGACATCTTTAAGCTGCTCTGAAATCAAGAGACAAATCGAGGAGCTAGAACTGTTGTTTATATTGTTTCCATTTTATTTGTTACTTTTGATGCAATAACATGAGACTACAGGCAGGCCTCTCTGGGCCTCCAGACTCACTACACAATAAATAGAGTTACACACTGTACAGCAGAGGCCAGGTGTGTGTGTGTGTGAGAGAGAGACAGAGACACGGCAGGAGTAGGGTTTAGAGGTGCCCTCTAGAGAGATAGAGGGAGAGAGAGAGAACATTCCAGTACTCATAAAAAAAGATAACAAAACCATAGACCATGTAGTGTGTGTGTGTGTGTGTGTGAGACATCAGTCATGTCAGTATGTGCTCAGTTAATGAAATACAGCAAGACATAACCGCGTACAGTTCTCC
This sequence comes from Thaleichthys pacificus, assembly GCA_023658055.1. Lineage (NCBI taxonomy): Eukaryota > Metazoa > Chordata > Actinopteri > Osmeriformes > Osmeridae > Thaleichthys > Thaleichthys pacificus. Next base: position 297,184 of record CM042878.1, on the reverse strand, counting down.
AGTTCCTCCTCCAGTCTCCAGCCCTGTTAGATCACCTGGTCCAGACCGCAGGGTTAACACAGCCTGACTCACCTACGTAAAAGTAACTAAAAGAATAAATGGTTTTAATAAAGATAACCCTGATGAACTAATAGCTTGAACCTCTAAACCATCAGCCCAGCAGACCACATGATAGTATTCATGAGGACTGTAGCCACACTTGACATTTCTAGTCCCCCAACTCCAGTACCAGTGAGACAGGAGACACAGTGAAGCTCCCTTCCTATCTTTCTTTGAAAGAGTAACTGGATGCAAATGATGTCTGTGTTTGACCAATGAGAAGAGGTCATGGTTTTAGAGTGGGCTGATTGAACTAAGGTATTCATTGTGAATAGAACATCCACAAACACAGGAAGTCCCTAACACAGGAAGTCCCTAACACAGGAAGTCAGCAACAGGAGCAGAAATTTGCTTTCTCCAAATAACTGAGTGAAAAATATCCAAAAAACGAATTAGGTTGGACATTTCCGTAAAAAAAAAAAAAAAGTAGTAACAAAATGTGGTTGTTCAACAATGGGATACCTTATGCTCCAAAGTAATAAAAAAGAAAATAAATCTGCTTCAGTGTTGTTAAATAATAATGTTTAAGTCACAAATTCTAGACTGTTAGAAAGTTCAGTTCACAAAGGAGAAAGCCCAGCTGGTGAAGGCGGTTTTGGTGTTCAGCCTGGGTCCCTTACACACACCTCCTCTTCCTACCTCAGAAACACGGAGACTCGTCTGCCTCGATCCCCACAGCACTGTCCGCAGACATGCTGCATACTTTGATCAGTGTGGACTGAATCGTCTCAATATTTCGTAAACATCCAAAACACAGAAAGTTCCAGACCACCTGCCCTCTTGAAGTCTGTTTCAACATACATGAAGCCCTTCTGAAGATAGCTGAGTGTCATCATCACCCAGCTTCACCACCTTACTCCACCCAGCTCAACACCTGACTCCACCCTGCCAACACCTTCGCATTCCCTTCATCACAGACTCTCCCAGTCAGGAGACAACAGGAAACAGTCACCTTCAACCTGGCAGAGTCCTTCACTAATACTGCGAACCCTTAAGGAGTGATCCACCATTCCCTCTTTACCAACACTTAATCTTATACACTGGAATAATTATTATTATTTTCAAAACGGATTACCAAAAAATAAACATTTTAAACAACACTGTCCCACAGTAGCGTCTAGAGGAAGGTTTGTATGAAATGTAAAAACAAAGACATGAAAACCAACTGCCAGTCTTGTCCAGTCCCGAGTCCTCACTGACCCGACGCCTGCCACACCCAGTGAGGACATGTGATGGTTCCCTGCTGTGTGAGAGTCTAAGAGGCCCAGCCCCCAGCCCCCCTCAGTTCCCGTTGATCTCTCCAGAACCCTTGGGGACTAGCAGACTGATCCTGCCTGTGGAGCTGGCAGCACTCTTGATCACCTCCATCCATCTGGAGAGAGAGAGGAGGAGGAGGGGAGAGAGGAGGAGGAGAGGAGAGAGAGAGGAGGGAGAGAGAGAGAGAGAGAGAGAGAGGAGAGAGAGAGAGAGAGAGAGAGGAGAGAGAGAGAGAGAGAGAGAGAGAGGAGAGAGAGAGGAGAGAGAGAGAGAGAGGAGAGAGAGAGAGAGAGAGAGAGAGGAGAGAGAGAGGAGGGGAGAGAGAGAGAGAGAGAGAGAGGAGAGAGAGAGAGAGAGAGAGAGAGGAGAGAGAGAGAGGAGGGGAGAGAGAGAGAGGAGAGGAGAGAGAGAGAGGAGAGGAGAGAGAGAGAGGAGGGGAGAGAGAGAGAGAGGAGAGAGAGAGAGGAGAGAGAGAGGAGGAGAGAGAGAGACAGAGAGAGAGAGGAGAGAGAGAGAGAGGAGAGAGAGAGGAGAGGAGAGAGAGAGAGGAGGGGAGAGAGCACAAGAGAAGAACAAAGAGGTCAGCACAGCCTCAGCAGAGTCAAGAAGCTGAATTAGTATTTTCCAGGCACAGTGTGAAGTCACCACAGCACTGCTACCAGACAGGACCACAGTTATAATAACGCTGTCCAACACAACAGCGTACCTCTCAAAGGTGTACTCGCTCTCGGCCCGGAAGTAGTAGAGATGGGACTTGAACTGCAGCTTGAAGACGTACTCCTTATGGACGCTGTCGGCCTCCCCGGGGCTGCTCACGGTGTAGCCCAGCAGGGGCAGGCTAGCCAGGGGGAAGTCATCCTGGAAGAACACACATGGAAACAAACCACCACTTCTCAGTTCCCCCGGCTGTGGTACTGAGGTATCTACCAGGTAAAAGAGACCAGGGTGTGGTACTGAGGTATCTACCAGGTAAAAGAGACCAGGGTGTGGTAATGAGGTGTACCAGGTAAAAGAGACCAGGGTGTGGTAATGAGGTGTACCAGGTAAAAGAGACCAGGGTGTGTACCTGCTGAGAGAGGTTAGGGTGTGGTAATGAGGTGTGTACCTGCTGAGAGAGGTTAGGGTGTGGTACTGAGGTGTGTACCTGCTGAGAGAGGTCCTTACCTGGTGTGTCTTGTAGAAGAACAAGCAGAAGTTGGTGAAGACCACCCAGAGCTTCTGCCAGCCGTTGCTGTTCTTGAACTTCCTGAGGAGGTACCCTGAGAGCTGGTTCTAAGAGAGGGGGAGGAGAGAGAGGGGGAGGAGAGAGAGGGGGAGAGAAGAGAGGGGAGAAAAGAGAGAAGTTAGAAGAGAGAAACTGAAGGACCAGTCAACAATGTGCAGCTCAAGAGACCTTTAGAGACATGTGCTTATTTTACTTGATTACATCTTGAGTAGAATCATTCTAGCTGGGATGCTGACACTAAAATAGATCCACGTCTTTGTAACCATCCTATCTGAGTGTGTTGGAGCCTTGAGGACCAGGTCTCCCAGAGGCGTGGGCCTGTCTGCTGGGCTGGGCTACCTGGTTCATGCGCAGGTAATCAGAGAGGGAGAGGTTCTGGTTGCGATACCAGCAGACGTGAGTGATGGTGTTGGGCCGCTGGGCCTGACCTAGGAGGTAACGAGGGGGCAGCTCTGGAGACACGGCCGGGGAACAGAGCACTGAGACGGAGGAGGAGAGAGGAGAGGAGAGAGGGGAGAGGTGAGGAGAGAGAGGAGAGGGGAGGAGAGAGGGGAGAGGAGAGGTGAGAGGGGAGAGGGGAGGAGAGGAGGGGAGGAGAGAGGGGAGAGGTGAGAGGGGAGAGGTGAGAGGGGGAGAGGGGAGGAGAGGAGGGGAGGAGAGAGGGGAGAGGTGAGAGGGGATGAGGTGAGAGGGGAGAGGGGAGGAGAGAGGGGAGGAGAGAGGTGAGGAGAGAGAGGTGAGGAGATGAGAGAGAGGAGAGGAAGAGAGAGAGTCCGGACAGAGGAGGACAGGAAGTGAGACCACAAAAAGACGCAGAAAGAGAAGAGTGGGGTGTGGAGAGAAGAAGAGGAAGAAGAAACAGAAGAAGTTATCATGTTAGCAGTGAGAGAACAGGAAGTTATCATGTTAGCAGTGAGAGAACAGGAAGTTATCATGTTAGCAGTGACAGAACAGGAAGTTATCATGTTAGCAGTGAGAGAACAGGAAGTTATCATGTTAGCAGTGAAAGAACAGGAAGTTATCATGTTAGCAGTGAGATAACAGGAAGACAATACAAGAGAAGGTAGGAGGTTCTCATGCAGGGCAGAGAGAAGATTCAGAAAACATCTTCATCCTCATGGATCCTTCATCTGTGGTGCTTCACATACAGGGGGAAGAAGAGAGAGACCAGAGAGAGACCAGGCTGAGAACAGCTGGCCCCAGACAAGGAGAGCACCAGGGAGGAACAAAACATGGAGACGGGTGGATGAAAGATGAACTGGAGAAGGAGGGAGGGAGGGAGGGAGGGAGGGAGGGGAAAAGCTATGGGCTCCTATAGCAGACCTCTGTCTGTCTCATGCTGCCATGGCAACAGGATTCTCATGCTAACCCTGACTAGCTACACCTGAAGTTCTAGTGGTGTGTGTGTGTGTGTGTGTGGGTATGTGTGTGTCTGTAGGTGTGTGTGTGTGTACCTCCACAGCCAGGCTGTGGTCAGACATGGACACGCTGGTGTTGCGGTGCCAGCACACATGCATGGTGGTGTTGGCACGGTGATGTGTCTGCTTGTCCAGGGAGCCATGAGACGAGTGCAGGTCATCCTCCGACTCCTGCTCCAGACACACCTCATCTGAGGACCCTGGGGTGGGAGGGGGGGGGGAGGAGGTGAGGAGGGAAGAGGAGGAGGGAAGAGGAGGAGGTGAGGAGGGAAGAGGAGGAGGTGAGGAGGGAAGAGGAGGAGGTGAGGAGGAGGTGAGGAGGGAAGAGGAGGAGGTGAGGAGGGAATAGGAGGAGGTGAGGAGGGTAGAGGGAAGAGGAGGAGGGAAGAGGAGGAAGAGGAGGAGGAAAAGGAAGGGGGAGGACATGAGGAGGAAGGGAAGAGGAGTATTTGAGGAGAGGGGGAGGAGTCATCTAGAGATCTATGGGGAGGAGGCTTTCTATTGGTTGGCAAGATTCAACCAATGAGGGCACCATCTGGGACCAACATCAAAAACATTCATAAACACATAAGCACAACTTCATCACCAGGGTTCCACAGGAAAATAAATATGAAAACAAAAAAATACTAAAGTGAAGAAGCTTCCATTCAATGTAGAGTGTGTGTCTGAGAGTGTGTGTCTGTGAGAGTGTGTGACTGTGTGTGTGTGAGAGAGAGAGCGTGTGCGAGTGTGTGAGAGAGTGTTTTTGTGTGAGAGAGCATGTGTGTGTGTGTGTGGGGGCACAGGGAGCTTACTGTTGGAGCGGTCATAGACAGCATGGTCCAGCACAACATCTCCCTTCTCCAGGGCCTTCCCTGCCCGGTCGATGGCCTGGTTCAGATCCTCGATCCACTTAGACATCTCCACCCTGGAGCTGAAACCAGACAGACAGGGTCACCAGGGAGACTGGGTGAGAGAGACAGACAGAGAGAGTAGTAACAGTACTGTGAGTACATACCTAGCTGCCACCACGATGGTCCTCTGGGCAGAGTAGATGGTGAAGCAGTGAGGAACTGACCACTCGTTCTCACTCTCCTCCACCTGAGGGAGACAGAACACTGAGCCCAGGGAACCCCACAACAGCCTCTACTGGGGTCAACAGCCTCTAATGGGGACAACAGCCTCTACTGGGGTCAACAGCCTCTAATGGGGACAACAGCCTCTACTGGGGTCAACAGCCTCTAATGGGGACAACAGCCTCTACTGGGGGTCAACGGGAGAGGGGGGTGGAGAGAGGGGGGGCTGGCTGGGAGGGGCTGGGCTGGGGGGGGCTGGGCTGGGAGGGGGGGGAGAGGGGGGGGCTGGGCTGGGGGGGCTGGGCTGGGGGGGGGCAGTACTCACCCGGAGCATCCAGCACTATGAGCTGCAGCCGTGAGTGAACAAGCAGAGAGACACATTACATACAATCACCCCCTGTCCCCCCCCGCACGCCCTCTCACCCCCGGACCTTCCCTGTCCCCCCCCGCACGCCCTGTCACCCCCGGACCTTCCCTGTCACCCCCCGCACAGCCCTCTCACCCCCGGACCTTCCCTGTCCCCCCCCGCACAGCCCTGTCACCCCCGGACCTTCCCTGTCACCCCCCGCACGCCCTCCTCACCCCCGGACCTTCCCTGTCCCCCCCCCGCACGCCCTGTCACCCCCGACCCTTTCCCTGTCACCCCCCGCACGCCCTCTGTCACTCCCCGGACCTTCCCTGTCCCCCCCCGCACGCCCTGTCACCCTCCGGACCTTCCCTGTCCCCCCCCCGCACGCCCTGTCACCCCCCGCACGCCCTGTCACCCCCTGACCTTCCCTGTCCCCCCCCCGCACGCCCTGTCACCCCCGGACCTTCCCTGTCCCCCCCCGCACGCCCTGTCACCCCCCGCACGCCCTGTCACCCCCTGACCTTCCCTGTCCCCCCCCGCACGCCCTCTCACCCCCGGACCTTCCCTGTCCCCCCCCGCACGCCCTGTCACCCCCGGACCTTCCCTGTCCCCCACCCGCACGCCCTGTCACCCCCCCGCACGCCCTGTCACCCCCTGACCTTCCTGTCCCCCCCCCGCACGCCCTCTCACCCCCTGACCTTCCCTGTCCCCCCCCCGCACGCCCTGTCACCCCCTGACCTTCCCTGTCCCCCCCCGCACGCCCTGTCACCCCCTGACCGTCCCTGTCCCCCCCCGCACGCCCTGTCCCCCCCTGACCTTCCCTGTCCCCCCCCGCACGCCCTGTCACCCCCTGACCTTCCCTGTCGTCCCCCCCGCACGCCCTGTCCACCCCTGACCGTCCCTGTCCCCCCCCGCACGCCCTGTCACCCCCTGACCTTCCCTGTCCCCCCCCCCGCACGCCCCGTCACCCCCTGACCGTCCCTGTCCCCCCCCCGCACGCCCTGTCCCCCCCCGCACGCCCTCTCACCCCCGGACCTTCCCTGTCCCCCCCCCGCACGCCCTGTCCCCCCTGACCGTCCCTGTCCCCCCCCCGCACGCCCTCTCACTCACAATCACACATCCCCTCTCACAGGCAAAGGTCACCAGAGGTTAAAGGTCAGTTTGTACTCACAATCATGCCGTGTAGGGGCAGCTGGCCGTGAACCTTGAACTGGTTGGTTGCCGTGACCCCCTTGCTCGTGTACAGGAGCATGTCTGAGAACTGGAGGGAAACACAGCTTGAGACACTGAGCGGCTTCCAGGTGGACAGCTCGGGTGGGCAGGTTCCTGGAACAACTCTGCACTTCTGATGCTTGATTTCCTGCTGTCCCTCCTACATGAGCTATACTGCTGAGGATGGAAGGGTCTGCAGAGCCCCGCAGCAGCTGGTCAGGCTGGGTCTGCAGGGTCTACTCACCAGGAAGAACATCCTCTGCTGCAGTCCTTTCTTGGTGAGCTTGTACAGGCAGCCCTCTCGAATAAACTCCTGGAAAAACACAGGGCTCTCATCAGGCACAGTCCAGCCAAGACTCAGCCAAGACACAGCTGCTCTCAGCAGCGCCCCCTGGGGGCCCCTGGGCGCTGCCCCCACCCTGCCCGGTGCCCCCTGCCCCCTGAGGGCCCCTGGGTGCTGCCCCCACCCTGCCCGGTGCACCCTGCTCCCTGGGGACCCCTGGGTGCTGCCCCCACCCTGCCCCCTGGGGGCCCCTGGGTGCTGCCCCCCACCCTGCCCCCTGGGGGCCCCTGGGTGCTGCCCCCACCCTGCACCCACCCTGCCCGGTGCACCCTGCCCCCTGGGGACCCCTGGGTGCTGCCCCCACCCTGCCCCCACCCTGCCCCCTGGGGACCCCTGGGTGCTGCCCCCACCCTGCCCGGTGCACCCTGCCCCCTGGGGACCCCTGGGTGCTGCCCCCACCCTGCCCCCTGGGGGCCCCTGGGTGCTGCCCCCACCCTGCCCCCCACCCTGCCCCCTGGGGGCCCCTGGGTGCTGCCCCCACCCTGCACCCACCCTGCCCGGTGCACCCTGCCCCCTGGGGACCCCTGGGTGCTGCCCCCACCCTGCACCCACCCTGCCCGGTGCACCCTGCCCCCTGGGGACCCCTGGGTGCTGCACCCACCCTGCCCGGTGCACCCTGCCCCCTGGGGACCCCTGGGTGCTGCCCCCACCCTGCCCGGTGCACCCTGCCCCCTGGGGACCCCTGGGTGCTGCACCCACCCTGCCCGGTGCACCCTGCCCCCTGGGGACCCCTGGGTGCTGCCCCCACCCTGCACCCACCCTGCCCGGTGCCGTCAGGTTGTCGATGCCAATCAAGTCCCTCTGCAGCTCTGTCAGCTTCTGGAAGTTCTCCAGACGCACCAGGCTGCCCTGGAGCTGGGCTGCCATGTCTGCTACCTCCTCCAGAGCCTCTGAACACACACACACACATCAGAGATTAGTATATTTCAATGCTTCTCAACATAAAATAACAGTTGCTTTCCATAAACATAATCCTTCACCCAGGGAGATTAAGGAAATGGGTCGGCTTCTGAAATTTCTTTTGGTTTTTAATTTTTTTTTAAATATAAATTTAATAAATAAATTCATCTCTCTCTCTCTCTCTGCTCTTACAGAGTGTGTGTTGCTGTAGCCACACTCAGGAGCCCCCAGAAGAAGTCTGACCTTTGCAGTCGTCGTGGTCGGGGTGGTCGGGGGAGTAGTGCCCCCAGAGGCGCTGCAGGATCAGCTGGTAATGCATGAGGCGCTGGATGGGCTTCAGCAGGAAGGTGTTGAGGGGCAGGTAGCACACCTTCTGCAGCTCAAACTCCTTGTACACCGTCTCCAGCTTCTTCAGCCTCTTGGAGGCCTTCTCCAGCTCCGTCAGAACCTCATCGTGCTTCTGCAGGTAGCTGGTGAACTCCTGCTGGGCCAGCGCAGCAGGGGGGGAACATCACTGTAGTGTAACTAACCCTCACAACCCTCCTGACTGCTGCTCCACTCACCAAACCAGACTACAGTCTAGTCTGAAGTCTACACATCTAGTCTCCAGACTGCTGGTGTGGTCTCACCTTCAGAGCACTCATGTTCCTCAGCATGACGTCCCCGATCCTCTGGTAGTCTCCCTTCACGTGAGCGTTAGAGCGCCCCTCCCTGGACACACACACACAATATCACTCATTTCCCCCCAAGGAACTGGGTGTTACCCAGGAAACAAAATCTTTACATAATACAGATCACGCAAAACTTAACCTGAACTGTACTGGAGTTCAATGAACTCTGAATGTAGCTTCAGGCAGTCTGCTAGGTAGACTGAAGGTAAACGGTGTTGGGGCAGGGTGTGGCAGTGTTGGGGTACTGACCAGAGAGCCAGCCTCTGGTCTATCTCCTTGAGGAAGTCTCTGTGGAACTCGTAGATGGGGTCAATGTTGGAGAACAGCAGGGTCATCAGGCCCTCCGGCATGGCGTTCTCTTTGATGACAGCACTGCGGAACCACTGGTACCACACACAGAACATTACCACACACACACAGAACATTAACACACATAACATTAACACACACCACACACAGCAGAAACTCACCACGGTGATGACCTCTAGGTCTTTCAGGTAGGTCCGCTCGGTGGTCAGAATCTCTTTGGCAATGAAGTAGGCCTTATCAGTGGGATAGCGCTGGAGGGAGAGAGTTTACAACATCAACACTGACCTAACTGCATCAGTAACATTCCTCCCAGAACAACGTCTAAACTACAGAAGAAATGTGAAAAAGTGCTAAATTACTTGGTGCTAGAAAAAAAAGAAGGCATTTACAGAAAGTTTATGAACGGATTGTTGCTAGAAAAAAAGAAGGCATTTACAGAAAGTTTATGAACGGATTGTTTCATAAAAGCGTGGTTGTCTCTTCTTAAACGTCACAATCAGGCCGCCAGAACCTAGAGAACTATCCACCCATCCAAGCCCCCCACCTCCCCCCACAGCCTTCCAGCCAGCTGGGACCAGGGCTGTTCTGGCCCAGCCTGGGCTGAGTCACAGGGTGGTGTACCTTCCTCCTGCCCTCCTCATCCTCGTCTAGCCTGGCGGTGCCCACCTCACTCAGGATGGGGCTCTGCAGGGGCGAGGGCCCCTGGCCAGGCAGGCTGAGGGTGGACATCTGGAAGGAGGGAGACAGGCAGAGGGGGTCCTTGGAGGGGGAACGGTGAGAGCTGGGGGCTGTCCATGGAGCAGCCTGGAGAGAGAGAGAAGGGGGGAAGGAGGGGGAGAAATAGACAGAGGGAGAGAGAAAGCCAGAGAAGGGGAAGAGAGGGTGGAAGACACAGAGAGAGGGAGAGAGAGACAGAGAGGAAGAAAGATAAGATAAGAATGTAATCATCATTAGAAACAAGCAGAGAATGTTGTAACAGTGTCCAAGTCCCCCCCCTCGCTTCACTTGCTTTATAAAAAGAGTTTCTTCCCAGCAGAGGCCAGTAACAGAGAGGACAGGGTTAGGTATCAACAAGGCCAACAAGCCTCTGAGACACACAGGAGCACAAACTGGAGAAACCTGCTCCTATTACCTCTTTCTCTGGAAAGAGGGTGGAACACACAGGCAACAACAAGAGCAGAGGGGAGGAAGATGGATGCATTCATGGAAAACATGGGCTGGCAGAGAGCCAGGCAGGAGGATCTTCCAAGTAGCTCTGGGTAAAGAGGGCTGTGCCCATCCGTCATTATATCAGAATATTTATCTTAATCTGGAGACTCGCCCGCAGACAGGTCTACCTCTACATCGTGCTAACTGCAGTTATGACAAACTACCCAAGACACCTGGATCCAGTGGGCTAGGGAACACACAGGGCGTTGTCCTGAAAGGGGCCGGCTTAATGGGTTCATCACACACTGTTTCACACCCACGCTGGGGGAAAGGAGGGAGGAGGGAAGGGCAAAACTAACACTGGCTCCATATTCACAGCCACTGTTTTCAGAGTTGTTTTCCTCCAGCATTAGGAGCTGGATCACTGGACTCCAGGTTTAATGTGAAGCTGATTACAAACAACGGACTGCTTGTGCAGCAGTCTGCACAGCTCACTTCTGAAAGAAACTGAAAGGTTCGACTTTCCACTCAGCCCCGAAAAGACAGCTGTTCTTCTCTTTCTCACGAGAAAAGAAAAAAAAGAAAAAAAGAAGGAAGAATGGGATGACAATCTGGGGTTGGGGGAGAGAGAGAGAGACGGAGAGAGAAAAAAAGATTTAGCGAGCAAAAAGAAGGTTACTCCTTCGACCCGGAAACAATTCCCTGAGCGGCTTATCAGGAATGCCTCTGGCCGTGGTTACTGTTTAACTGCAGCGGCCCACGAGGGACAACAGAGGGGGGGAGGAGGGGGAGCCCTGCCTGGAGGGGAGGGAGGAGGAGCCCTGCCTGGAGGGGAGGGGGGGGGAGGAGGGGGTGCCCTGCCTGGAGGGGGAGCCCTGCCTGGAAGGGGGGGGTGCCCTGCCTGGAGGGGAGGGGAGCCCTGCCTGGAGGGGAGGGTGCCCTGCCTGGAGGGGAGGGGGGGAGCCCTGCCTGGAGGGGAGGGTGCCCTGCCTGGAGGGGGGGGGGGGAGGAGGGGGGTGCCCTGCCTGGAGGGGAGGGGGGGGAGGAGGGGGTGCCCTGCCTGGAGGGGAGGGAGGAGGGGGTGCCCTGCCTGGAGGGCGAGGGAGGCGGGGGTGCCCTGCCTGGAGGGGGGGAGGAGGGGGTGCCCTGCCTGGAGGGGGGAGGGAGGGGGTGCTTAGGAAGGACTTGGCAGAGAGCCAATCCAAACAGGGAACACACTCTAGGAGCTGCCCCGCCTCCAACACCACACAGCAGCCTGGTGTTCTCCTGGTGCATCTGCAGGCTGGAAGGGTCTGAGGCTGGGAGGCTCTGAGGCTGGGAGGCTCTGAGGCTGGAAGGGTCCTGAGGCTGGGAGGCTCTGAGGCTGGGAGGCTCTGAGGCTGGGAGGCTCTGAGGCTGGGAGGGTCTGAGGCTGGGAGGCTCTGAGGCTGGAGGGTTTATTGTAGTGCTCTGAAACGGTCGTCAGCTCTTCACAGACACAGGGTCGTTCAACCTGCTGTTTGTCTTCAGATAGAAGCCTCACACACACACACACAGGAGACACCCAAATGAAGGACTGTGTCTCTAGGTCTGATACAAATGGAAGTGGTTACACGAACTAAGCTGTACATGATGTGAATATCACAGGTCTTATCTAATACACTGACTAATACACTGACTCTAATACACTGCCAAGGGTTTGTTAGGGTTAGATTAGGTGAAGTCCAACATCTCTAGCATGCCACATCTAGCCCTCTGCCTTAACTCCTGGTGACGTTGTCATGTGGGTCAGGTCTGTCATAAGACAATGTTTCTGTAGGTTGTCAGATATCCAGTGAAGGGTAAAAACGAATTCCCTTGGGCAACATTTTACATGCCATGTAAGGTAATTTATTCACACCTTCCTTGATTCATTGGATTTTGGTGTCTAAAAATAATTTTAAGTCTGACATTCGAGGTACCCAAAAGTAATTACTTTATTCTTGAGGGGAAAAAGAAAAGAACATACAAACATCAGTTACACTGTTTATAATCAGGAAGGAAACAGGCTCATCAGGACTTAAGGTTACTTGGTTTTGAGGCCAGGGTGTAGCTGATTAGTGAGTTAAACTAGACATGACTGTGCACCCCAGGCAGGTGGATGAGACCATGACCAGCACAGCTACAAGGCTGGTTTAGAGACGTTTGGAGACGTGTTACCAGGTGACGGCAGCAACCAGGAAGACTTTGGGCAGTTCCCTGGAGCCCAAACAGCACTGAAGGCAACTTCAAAAGGAAAACTCTACTGAAAGTACCATGATGTTCAGGACCAGCTGGATCGTGTCCAGGCAGCTGTCTTACTGTGAGTTTACAGCAGGGCCCTCCCCTCACCTTTGACAGTAGAGGTCTTAAAGACGCACTTCAGAAAATGGGAGGTACTGCCACATTTTATACAGGAGTGGCCTTTGTTCAAAACCAAAACAGAAGAGGTGAATGACATTCAGCCGCCATTTTGGATTTTTAAACAAAGAACACTTATTTGGAAATGACCTTCCATACTACTGGCAGAAAGACTGGGCGAACTGAGGGTTTCAAACTGATCCATGGAGATCAAAAAGGAATACACTGACCAAATAAAAATGACAAGTATATTACAAAGCACAGAAAGCAATTTAAAGACAATTGCTGCAGGTAAATACACTTCAGAGTCAGCATAAGAGTATATATATATGACGTAATAAGTGCAAAGAGAAGAGCTTGCTTTGCAGAAAGCCAAGTGAAATCTGCCCCCAGGGGAATTCAAGCCAGTTCAAATGACAGGAAATTAAAACTGACTCGGGGAGTCAAAATTGCTCTGGAAGGAAATGACATCAGCGCAGTGGTGAAACTCTGCTGCCTGTGTTTATTCCAAAACTGCATCAGGACCTCGTGTACCATGGCACTTAGTCAAATGTTCCTCTCAATCCATGTTTCTGACCAGAAACCCAACCAAAACTCCAGACTGCTGACTCTGTGGTCTGGAAGTCAGGTTAAGCTATCAAGTCTACGCACGTAAACTTTACGGACCACGACCACAAAAAGACTCAATTTATCAAGTAATACGTAAAAATAGACACAAAGAATAATCTCAAATTCCAGCTCACATTAAAGTGTCAACATCTAAAATGTACAAAGGCCCAGCTGCTGAAGTTCTGACCTGGAGCCAGGAACACGTGGGTCCCACTGCACCTTGCAGGAGCTAGTTTGCAGGAGCTAGTTTGCAGGAGCTAGCTAACAGGAGCTAGCTAACAGGAGCTAGCTAACAGGAGCTAGCTAACAGGAGCTAGCTAACAGGCGCTAGCTTGTAAACGCTATTTAAGGTACTAAAGTTAATCTCATGTGGAAAACAATGTAAAGACCTTGAGTCTACTGTACAAATGATACAAAATATTAAAGATTAGTCATGCGTTAGTCAGTTTAAACAGTATATTGATGATACACTTTGCAAATGATGTTGAAAAGTTCAATGCAATGCGTCTCTGCCTCTCTACTCTACTTTGCGTATGACAGTCTAGACCAGCCATTCCCGACCTTTTCCACTTTGCGGCTCACTTCTTGCATAGCTCAAATGCTTCCCAACACATCCCCACTTAATTCTCGTTTATCACACGTTTAACAACACCACTCCTAACGTGTTACATTATCCATAGGGAACAAATATGGCAGACCAATTATTTATGTACAGAGTTAACATTAACCACTAGCAAGCAAGCTGCCAGACAATTGAGTACATTATAATGTAGCAAACAATTGTAAGCTAGCTAGCCTAGCTAACGTTACTGCTCAAAATTACATAGTTGATTGTCATTTTGGGAAGGCAACCCGAACTCCGTAAAAAACAGCATTTTGTGTTTGAACTACCGTAACGGCTCGCTACCGGAACATGTTGACCTGGATTCTGCAATATGCGGAAGTGACGAGTGCATAGGGGATAGAAGTGGCCGCATGCAAGTAAGGCGGAAATGTCTTTGTCAACGTGCCAAGCGTAACTATTTTAAAATTTGTAAGAATTTAAATAATCATTTACCAACAGTATATATAAATATTTTGATATTTATTCATACTTTAGTTGTTTTCATTGGTTTGGCGGTCCCACCTGTATTAACCTAGGGGACCACATGTTGGGAATCACTGGTCTAGAACAAGGGGAGTCAGGTGGCTAAGCAGTTAGGGAATCGGGCTAGTAATCTGAAGGTTGCCAGTTCGATTCCCGGCCGTGCAAAGTGACGTTGTGTCCTTAGGCAAGGCACTTCACCCTACTTGCCTCGGGGGAATGTCCCTGTACTTACTTACTGTAAGTCTATTGACTGCTGTGATGTTTCCTTACTGACTCACCTACATTTGTTACTCAACGCTACACTGACTCTGAACAAAAAAAATAGATCAAATCCAGATTTCATGCACATTTCTTTTCCTTAATATATTTATATATTTTTACATATCGAACACACCCTTTCCTAATCACAACCATAGTCCTACTAAAGGCTGATTTTGCAAGGCACCATGTTCAGACTAGGTGACAGATCACCAGCAGATGTCACTAAGGACACCATGTTGAAGACAGCAGCTGTGAAGCCAGCACCTAATCCTGTCTGATGAACACCAGCACCTAACCCTGTCTGATGAACACCAGCACCTAACCCTGTCTGATGAACACCAGCACCTAACCCTGTCTGATGAACACCAGCACCTAACCCTGTCTGATGAACACCAGCACCTAACCCTGTCTGATGAACACCAGCACCTAACCCTGTCTGATGAACACCAGCACCTAACCCTGTCTGATGAACACCAGACTGCATTTGGTTTCTCCCCTGAGATCTGAGTGGTGTGAAAATAATTAACTGATTCAACACAATAATGTCATGAATTTCACAGATCAACAGCTACTATTATTTGAAATACAGATGGTCCAAAGATCTGAGACCCCTTTGAACTAAGATTGAACTTTTCACTCATTGTTAATGTTTTTATTTGTAATAATCATTGAAAATTGAAATTGCATCCGAAACAAATGCAAAATAGAAGTATCTTGATTAGCGGTCTCAGACTTTTGGATCGTACCAAAATAAATGCTTTGTTAGTCAAATGTAAGTACTATATTCCGATTAAAAGTGCGGTTAAATGTGACATTAAGTCATCGGTTACTTCCTACAGTAACTGAAGTTTACGTAAGGACATTTAGTGGACGTTTAGTTTACCAAGAAGAAAACAACAACTAACCTTGTCTAATCACAGGAAGCAGAAGCCCAATCAAGTTATACCGAGAAGCAGATTTATAAAAGAGATTCAAGAAATGTTACGCCAATTAAATATTCATTAAAATCTTCAAATCTAATGAAGTGCTGAAAGCAGCCAAATCCCATCCACAACACTCTCCCTTTGCTGTACTCCATCACAGACCAGCCTGGTCATGAACCCACTGATGACACAGCAGAGGGATCAAAGTGGCTCTGAAGATTAAAGATAAAAGCCAGCGTCCTGGTGACAGTGACAGGCCCCTGGATCAGAACCAGATGAACAACACACAACCTGTCAGAGACGCCACACCTGGGAGACAAGCCCCCCCCTGCCCCTTCTACATGTTAATATGGGGGCCGCCCCCCCTGCCCCTTCTACATGTTAATATGGGGGCCGGTGGGTGGGTCCCCCAGGGCGAGGGCCTGCAGGTTGTGGCACTGCAGCAGGAAGCCCTCAGCCCCCCCCAGGGGGTTGCTGTAGAACAGGTTCTGCTCGGGGGGCAGGCCCCCGTCGGAGCCCCAGTCGGAGTCAGAGTCGGCGCTGGCCTCGGTGGCGGTGGGCGGGTAGCTGAGCTGCTCCAGCTGCTCCAGCAAGTCGCTGAACTGCAGCGCCGCGCTGCCCTCCGACCGCACCGAGCACGCCGGGAAGTTGACCATGGAGCTGGCCTCCGAGGGGGCGTCGGAGCCGGGCAGGAGCAGACAGGACGCGTCAGGGCCGCCGCCGTACGACTCCCCTGCGGAGCTCAGCCCAAGCTGGTCCAGAGAGCTGCAGGACGAGCGGTTATTGGCCAGAGAGCTGGTCTCGGAGCGGGGGCAGCAGGGGAAGGGATCGGCCAGGTCCTCAGGACTCCGGCACGGCCCCCTGGGGTCTCCGTAAACAAACCTGGGGGCCCCTGTCCCCCGCAGCCCGCAGGCGTAGGCCTCGGCCCCCCCCCCATAGAAGGACATCTCTGTGGGGTCGTCATCTATGAACTCCTCTGTCACCTGGAGAGGAGAGGGGGGGAGGCGGGGCTTCTGACCAGCACGAAGGATCTCTGCCTCAAACGCCTCCGATGTAAGAAACCCTTTCCCTCCCCCTCCCCCTCCCCCTCCTCCACCCCTCCTCCACCAAATAAAACCCGGCCCCCCTCCTCCCCCCTTGCTCAGTGTGCTCAGTGCCGCTGTGGGGGGGCAGCGTTTGGGAGGGGCTACTCTCTACACACACAGACGGGTGGAGGAGGGCTGCAGCCCTGCTACTGGGGGCACCTTGGACAGCAGGGGGGGGCGGGGGGGCCTTGACACGGTCCTCCTTCGGGGGGCTGGAGGGCCTGGCAGACTGCGGGGGCTGAGGCTGCTGGGGGGCTGGAGGCTGGCTGGGGCCAAGGCCGGGGCCGGGGCCAAGCCTGGGGCTGGCGCCGAGGCTGGGGCCGGGGCTGTGCTGGGGCTGGAAGCGGGCTGGGGAGCTGGACAGGTGCATGGAGTGGAAGGAGACCGATCCGGAGGCAGGGGAGCCTGGCATCCGGAGGCTGTCATTGAACGACAAACTCTAAATAAGACACGGGAGACACAAGAAAGGACAGGGAGAAAAGGAGAGGAGAGGAGATGAGAGAAAGAGAGAAGATATTCATTAGTTTCCAAAGGTAATGGCACTGACCATCCCTCAGAGCTGGTTCATGCATCAGTTCTTACCTGTTTTGGCACATCTGAAGCCAGCGAGCGTGCAGACATCCTCACCTTGCTGTTCCTCCTGCAGAGACACAACACTTATTACGCTGCCAACAGCGGGAAGAGACATGGACACAACATGCCATAACCGTCCCTGCATGAGAAACACCACACGCATGAGAAACACCACACGCATGAGAAACACCACACGCATGACAAACACCACACGCATGAGAAACACCACACGCATGAGAAACACCACACGCATGAGAAACACCACACACATGACAAACACCACACGCATGAGAAACACCACACGCATGAGAAACACCACACGCATGACAAACACCACACGCATGAGAAACACCACACGCATGAGAAACACCACACGCATGAGAAACACCACACACATGACAAACACCACACGCATGAGAAACACCACACGCATGAGAAACACCACACGCATGAGAAACACCACACGCATGAGAAACACCACACGCATGAGAAACACCACAAGCATGAGAAACACCACACGCATGAGAAACACCACAAGCATGAGAAACACCACACGCATGAGAAACACCACACGCATGAGAAACACCACACGCATGAGAAACACCACACACATGACAAACACCACACGCATGAGAAACACCACACGCATGACAAACACCACACGCATGAGAAACACCACACGCATGAGAAACACCACACGCATGAGAAACACCACACGCATGAGAAACACCACACGCATGAGAAACACCACACACATGAGAAACACCACACACATGAGAAACACCACACGCATGAGAAACACCACACGCATGAGAAACACCACACGCATGAGAAACACCACAAGCATGAGAAACACCACACGCATGACAAACACCACACGCATGACAAACACCACACGCATGAGAAACACCACACGCATGAGAAACACCACACGCATGAGAAACACCACACGCATGAGAAACACCACACGCATGAGAAACACCACACGCATGACAAACACCACACGCATGAGAAACACCACACGCATGAGAAACACCACAAGCATGAGAAACACCACACGCATGAGAAACACACACCTCTGGTATGGTGTTCTCCTGGCTCCACTCTCCCTCACGTACTCCACCAGCTGCTTCTGGGTCCTCCCACTGGCAGGACACACCAGGAGTCAAACACACACAACCACAAAGGACCACACAAAGCAACATTAAAGAGTGTGTATGTGGTTGTATACAGAGTGTGTATGTGGTTGTGTACAGTGTGTATGTGGTTGTATCCAGAGTGTGTATGTGGTTGTGTACAGTGTGTATGTGGTTGTGTACAGTGTGTATGTGGTTGTGTACAGTGTGTATGTGGTTGTGTAAAGGCTCCTGCCCAGCGAGCATGAGCACCTGTATCTGAAGGAGGAGCCCCTGCTGAAGAAGATGGCCCGTGCCTTGGGCTGCGGCTGGTCCAACAGGCGGAAGAAGGAGTGGTGCTCCACACAGTTCTTCCAGAAGATCTTGCACTGATCTCGGCTGGCCATCATGAACTCCAGGGTGTCCTGGTGGGGGCCCTGGAGAACAACCAGATTGACCTTAACTATAACTATATATACATACTATAACTATAACATCTAACATCTCCAAGCTCTGGCTTGATCTGCTCTGCTCCAGACACTCTTAGTGAAAACCTTTTGGATTATTTTTTTTCAACCTTTCAAAACTTTTGTTAAAAAAGTTAGTTGCGAGGCATGCAAGTTACGCATTTTCAACTCAGAATGCACGTGATAGTTTTAGTCTTTCTATAATGGAGCTATACAGTCTCTGACATGTCTGTGTCATTTAATAGATCCTCGCATGTAGGAATGTGTTATAGTGTCTCGTGTCATGAATAGTTTGCCCGCCGGCGCCAACTTATCGCAGTTATCCCTAACTTTACTCTCTTTAGGATTTAGCCGACATTGGCAATATCATATCTGTGAGGTTTAGAGTGGAATTTAGTGAGAAAATGTTTCTTAATGCGCCGAAACCTGGGCAAACATTTTGTTTTTGTTTTGGACAAGTACATTTAGCTGTTGGACAAGTAAAACATGTCTCACTTTCCTGAAGGACAATGTCACACCCTGGGTCAGATCTTCACTTGATTCATATTAGTGAATCAAGTACACATGGATGTTTGGTGGGGCTGAATACAATACTCACATGAACCTCTGGGTGGAGCTTGATCAGGAATCGTTTCCTCTTGAAGCTCAGCTTGCGAATCTTAGACCAGTTGAAGGTGTTTATTTTGGTGTTGCCCTGAGGGAAGGGAAGTTGCCAGAGAAAAGATAAGCAGCCAGTCAGACGAGGACTTTGATACACTCTCTTACGAGGAGGTGTGTGTGTGTACACACAAGTGTATTAGTGTATGTGGCTTTGATACACACCTATGAGGGAGTGTGTGTGCACGTGTTTGATACACTCCCTTATAAGTTGATAGCATGTGTATTTGATACAATGGAGGACGTCTGAGTCACCTGGAACACCTGCAGTCCCAGGTGAGCCACGGCCAGACTGATCCTGGTGCCCTCCCGGTCAGCGGCAGGATGCTGGCGCACTCCGTACATCTCAAGCTTGCGAGCGATCTCCAGGACCTGGAAGTCGGACTCAGCAGGGGTCTGGCCTCTGAGGGAGACAGCAGGATCAGGATTCATGAGATACGAACCTTCAGACAGAAGGTCCTTCAACTGGGCCCTCCAACCTTGCTCCAGCAGAACCACCATTCAGTAGACCTGATTCTGTTTTTCAACCAGCTGCTTTTAGATGGAGGTGTGCTACACTGGAGCCCTACAGGAGGATGCTCGCCAGGAACAGAGCTAAGGAGGTCTGTGGGCGTGGCTCCTCAGGGTGTGTGTGTACGTGTGGAGAGGGGGAGGGTCTATCAAGACCTCAAAGAAATCCATCTGTTTGCCATGTTTATCCACACACCTCATAATAAGAGGATATCCCAGGCTGGAAATGTTTTCTTCCAGTTTGAGGAACCTAAGCTGCTACCTCGTCAACGTAGTCTAATTTTACTCATCCTTTAATCAGGGGAAATCTCCTTAGTGGCCTCTCTCCCTCCCTCCCTCGCCCCCCCCTCCCCTGCCCCACCCTCCCCGGTCCATCCCCCCTCCCCTGCCCCTCCCCCCCTTGCCCCTCCTTCCCCTGTCCCACTGGCCGTATGGTCTGAGACTTGGATTAGGACAAGGTGCCACAGAAACAGCTTGCCTGCCTTGCCCCTGTTAACCCCAGCCCAGCCCTGCCCTGCCCTACGCTACCCAGCCCAGCCCTACCCAGCCTGGGGAAGGAGCAGTCCTTCAGGCTGCCTACTGTACCAGTCCTCTGCCAGGCTGAAGAGGAAGCAGCCATTCAGAGAGGGAGCCACTAAAGCAGGGGACAATAGCGTGTGAACAGGGGAGCTGATTGTGGGAAAGTGCAGTGAGTGGTTTTGTGAAAGCACCAGATTACCATTAACAGCACAGCCCTGACTCTACGCCAGCCCTCCTCAATACGGACGGTCACAGTTGTCTGATAAATCTCTCACGTCTCCACCAGAAGGTTTTACACTAATCCCAACGTTTAGCCCACATTCCCACCAAGTTCTCGCAAACAAGCAGCACTTGTGTCTGTGTGTGTTACGCTCTGAACAGACACCAAGCACCAGGGGCTGGAGGACCCGGATGAAGGGACCACAGTCTTAGTTCATCCAGTGGAACATTCCACAGAACGGTAACATTAAATCACATCCCTGTCCCTGAGAGATGCGAACCACAGACACAGTGAAGAGATTCCTGAGGAGAACAGCGTCTTCACAGAGGTCACACTTTAGGGGGTGGAGGGAGGAACAAGTACTAGGTCTTAGATGGTAGGAGAGCGAGATAGAGGAAGACAATAAGAGGAGGAGAGAGTGAAAGGGAGAGGAGGAGAGAGATATAGACAAGAGGAGGAGAGGGACAGGAGGAGAGAGATATAGACAAGAGGAGGAGAGGGACAGGAGAAGGAGAGTGAAAGGGAGAGGAGGAGAGAGATATAGACAAGAGGGGGAGAGGGACAGGAGGAGAGAGATATAGACAAGAGGAGGAGAGGGACAGGAGAAGGAGAGAGACAGGTGGAGGAGAGAGACAGGTGGAGGAGAGAAACAGGAGGAGGAGAGACAGGAGGAGGAGAGACAGGAGGAGGAGAGAGACAGGTGGAGGAGAGAAACATGTGGAGGAGAGAAACAGGAGGAGGAGAGACAGGAGGAGGAGAGAGACATGTGGAGGAGAGAAACAGGAGGAGGAGAGACAGGAGGAGGAGAGACAGGAGGAGGAGAGAGACAGGAGGAGGAGAGAGAGACAGGAGGAGGAGAGACGGCGAGGAGACTCACAGGTGCCTGCTGTGCAGTTCTATGATCCTGTCCTGGACTTTGTCCTGGTACAGCAGCAGCTTGTTCACACGCAGGAAATCCCTGTCCGCCATGTCATCAAAGTCCCCTATCTCCGCTGCCAGGGACGAACACAACGTGTGTGTGTATGAGAGAGAGGGAGAGAGAGGGAGAGAGTGTGTGTGTGTGTGTGTGAGAGAGAGGGAGAGAGTGTGTGTGTGAGAGAGAGAGAGTGTGTGTGTGAGTGAGAGAGAGAGAGTGTGTGTGTGTGTGTGTGTGTGAGAGAGAGAGAGGGAGAGAGAGTGTGTGTGTGTGTGTGTGTGTGTGAGAGAGAGTGCGTGTGTGAGAGAGAGTGTGTGTGTGTGTGTGTGTGTGAGAGAGAGAGGGAGAGAGAGTGCGTGTGTGTGAGAGAGAGTGTGTGTGTGTGTGTGTGTGAGAGAGAGAGAGGGAGAGAGAGTGCGTGTGTGAGAGAGAGTGTGTGTGTGTGTGTGTGTGTGTGTGTGAGAGAGAAAGGGAGAGAGAGTGCGTGTGTGAGAGTGTGTGTGTGTGTGTATGTGAGACGGGGAGGGATAAGAAGGATAACCGACCATCATTCATCAATGTAATCAGACAGGACTTATTATTGTGTGTGTGTGTGTGTGTGTGTGTGTGTACGTACACTGCAGCAGGTGAGAGGCCAGCAGAGCTCCTGTGTTCTCTGTGCAGCTCAGACGGCCGTCTGTCAGGTCCCTCTTCACCTGCAGGGAGAACAGGTACCTGGGGGGGAGAGGGGGCTCAGATGGGGTCTGGACCCTCCACAGACTCACACAGGAAGTAGTGCAGCTGAGGAGGAAGTGACCTCAGAGTGTCAGTGTTGAGGCATACCTGGTGTACTCTTCTTGCAGCTGACCAGGGTCTGGAGGGAAGAACTTGACAGACAGCCGGAAGAGAGTGTTCCCTGGTCCTGAAGGAGACGTGCAGCACAGACAAGTCACACACACTCAGTTTGTCCTCGGGTCAAATAATACCTGCTGACTGTGACAGGAGTGACGCTGGTGCAAACTTACTTCTGACTTGTTTCACCAGCAGCTTATTGAGCTCCAACCAAACCTGAACGCAGCAGAGGTAGAGGTGAGAACCCTTCAGTTGAATCCACACTTCCCAAACCAAGGACAAACTATACAGCTCTGTTCCCAGAAGGCTCCTCCCTCCCTCCCCCTGCTCCTCCTTAACATCTGGGCCTGATTGAGGAATGCGCTCCTCCATCGCTCCACCTTCTCTTCCCTCAGATCAGCACAGCTCAGATCAGCACAGCTCTGAGCAGCACAGCTCTGAGCACCACAGCTCTGAGCACCACAGCTCTGAGCGGCACAGCTCTGAGCGGCACAGCTCTGAGCGGCACAGCTCTGAGCGGCACAGCTCTGAGCGGCACAGCTCTGAGCGGCACAGCTCTGAGCGGCACAGCTCTGAGCGGCACAGCTCTGAGCTGCACAGCTCTGAGCAGACAGTCGTCTGTTGTCTTACTCCCCACTGACAGAGATCTCAGGTAGCTAAAACATGTCTTCTTTTTCACATAACTGGGTCAAAGACACTTGAGCCACTTGGGCCAGTCCTAACAGCAGCGCCCAGCAGTTTAACAGAGTTACAAGACATCTATTGGCAAGTCAAGATAGAATTAAATGATGGTTTTCTGTCAAGTACATATTGACTTTCCAACAAGCTTAGAAGTGATCCCGCTGAACGTAAAACAGCTGTACCTGGATGGCGGCTAGATGTCGTAAACCTCACAGACATCTGAAATGCAGCTCTGAGCGGCACAGCTCAGAAACACTGAAATGTGTCTTCAAGTCGTCTCTGCTCTCTTTCAGCTGGTCATGTGACTGTTTCATATCTGAGCGGTATTCCTGTCTGAAGAGCTACAGCAACACTGTCTTAGTCCACCAGGATCTGCTCGCTTCAGTTCCAGGTAAGTTTCCGGAACATCATGTTCTTAAATTTTTATTTGGTTGCTTACACCAGACAAGTTTAAATCCACACTCCTTAAAGTCGAAGGCAAACCTCTGATGTCCAGCTGTAATAATACTAACACGTGACCTCCCTGTCTCCTCCCAAAGCTGACATTACAGACCACTGGCTTTCTGAACAGGACAGTACCTACCCAGTTCATCTGCATGTTCTGGAACTCCAGGCCAAAGTAATCACTCTCAATGATGTTGCATCTCCGGAACACCTCAGAATGAAGGGTCTGTCCATCCACCTTCGACTACAGAGAGACAGGAAGTGACATCAGCTTATATTTCACAACATGGAAGGACATACATTCAGCAGAGCCTGAATTCCCTGTGACCCCTCTGCAGTTTTCTAACTGCCTTCCAATCAGCTTGTTCCTTTTTGAGTAGAGACAGATTTGTGTCTGTCAAAGGGGTGAAACACATAGTTCATGTGACTGTTTCTGTCTCTAAATGATTCCCTTGACTGTTTTGACAGTCTTGGTGTTGGTCGGATGGCATGGTACCTTGACATGGTACCTTGACATGGCACTAGGCACCTTAGTTTGGGCTGTTTGTGCCAAACAAACAGCTGAACCGGTGTGTTTCTTCTGCATGACCAGCATGGGAATGAGCTCAGGAGTCACAGGGAGGGGAAAGATCTGGAGAAGTTTACCTTAGCTACGCTGTGGGGTTTGTTTTCACTAAACCCCGGGCTAATTACTATGTGCTAGGAACACAAGGCATTTTGGGTTTGGAATCCGAGCCCGTGACTTCCAGAGAAAATTATAGAGGCAGACATCTGTTAGTAATGTAAAATCGTATTTTTAAAAAACGCATAAAAAAAGGACTGGTTTGCTTTGGCAAAACTGAAGCAAATGTCTGGTGATGACTCGCGATAGAGAACCAGCTCAGCTGGATGTGAAGGCTGTGTGTTTACGCATGTTGCTGGTACACTTGCATGCATGCCCAGCTAAGACCCTCATTTGTTTCCACCAGATGTTGAAAGTCAGAAGTGAATTCCGGAACTCCAAACATGGTTACCATGGTTACAGTAGAGGCTAATCCACAGAACAACACCAGAAGTCTCCATTAACTCTCGTCTCTGGATTACAGGACTGAATCTGAAACACACAAGTGGACCCCTGCTGTCCGGGTTAACCATCAACCATCTACAGGACTGTCTCACCAGGGAGGGAGAGACCTGCTTTGACTGGAAACTGATACTTCCAGCCTCCCTCCTCAACAGTCCCAGTTCTGAGGGAGAGACGAGCTTCTCTCCTCTGCTCTCCCAGACAGGATCAGGTATACTAGCACACAGACCTCCTGCTACAGGGCTCAGATTAACCCCTCAGTGTCCCAACAGCCTCTCTAATGAGCATTTCATACCCTTCTCGTGGTTTATTGCTTTAATAATATATCAGTCCCACCACAATACTACTACACAATACTATACTAAAGGCAAGCACACACAATGAGAGTGCTGGGCTAACCCTAACCCCAGGGCCTTGCTGACAGACCCATTCACTCTTTAGAAGTGGCCTGTTCAGCAACAACACTGAAGGGCGGTGAACAAGTCTCTAATCTCAGCTCTTGTCTCTTATCACTTCCTGACTTCCTAGACCTGGTTTGTTACACTGACAGTGTGGTCAGGGGGCTAGGCAGCACCCACGGTCTGCTCTGGGAGGCCAGGTCAGGGGTCACCAACCAGCCCAGCGCTGCAGCAGCAGGGATTAGGCTGCAGCAGATGTTCCACTGGCCGTGACATCTTCCCTGTGTTTACAGTGTGGGGGTCAGTAGGAGGGCCTGGCTCCCCTGCCGCTAAACACACGAGGCCAGGGGGACGGCCTGGGGGACGGCCGGGGGGACGGCCGGGGGGACGGCCGTCAGGCTACAACCAGAACAACGTATCCGGAGGCCATTTTGTTGACTTCAGGTTGGAGGGTGTGAGGCCCTGGGTGAGGCCCAGCAGATAGCTGGCCAAGGCTGCTGGTCAGATAATGACACCCAGGCTAGCGCTAAGCAGGATCAGGACACCTGGGGCTGGTGGCTGCCCAGTGCAGAGGCAGGGAGGCAGGGAGGTGTGGCTGGTGGCTGCCCAGTGCAGAGGCAGGGAGGCAGGGAGGTGTGGCTGGTGGCTGCCCAGTGCAGAGGCAGGGAGGTGTGGCTGGTGGCTGCCCAGTGCAGAGGCAGGGAGGCAGGGAGGTGTGGCTGGTGGCTGCCCAGTGCAGAGGCAGGGAGGCAGGGAGGTGTGGCTGGTGGCTGCCCAGTGCAGAGGCAGGGAGGCAGGGAGGTGTGGCTGGTGGCTGCCCAGTGCAGAGGCAGGGAGGTGTGGCTGGTGGCTGCCCAGTGCAGAGGCAGGGAGGCAGGGAGGTGTGGCTGGTGGCTGCCCAGTGCAGAGGCAGGGAGGCAGGGAGGTGTGGCTGGTAGAACGCCTCACTCAAGCAACAAGGAGGATTTATCCCATCAGATCAGCGACCAGTCTTTCCAGTTACACTCAGTCATTTTGTTAGATTAATGGTAGCGTGTGGCGGGTCAGGCTGCAGGGCGCACAGCCGAGACCGACGGCCAGGGACTAAAGCATGCGCTCCAGAGGCTGTTTAAGGGAAGATTAAAGCCAACAATGTTTGACCACACGGCTTGTTCAAGTGACAAGAGCTTTTTTTGCAATGCAGTACACAGCGTCAGTAGTGTTGCTATGCAGTACACAGCGTCAGTAGTGTTGCTATGCAGTACACAGCGTCAGTAGTGTTGCTATGCAGTACACAGCGTCAGTAGTGTTGCTATGCAGTACACAGCGTCAGTAGTGTTGCTATGCAGTACACAGCGTCAGTAGTGTTGCTATGCAGTACACAGCGTCAGTAGTGTCGCTATGCAGTACACAGCGTCAGTAGTTAGTCTGCCTGCTCATCAGATCAGCCCTGTCTAGCTCTGTCCATCACATAAAGGGTTAACAGTTTAAAGGCCAGTCGTTGAAATTCCTTGGCAAAACTTCCTGTGGGGATTCACCAAGGAGGGGGCCGAACTCCTGATTCCTGAGCCTGTCTCCTCCCCCCTCCCCTCACTCTCCCATCACATCCCCCCTCCCCTCCCCCCACGTCAGCCCCCCCAAACACACTCTCCCCTCCCCCCACTCTCAACTCCCCCCTCCTCTCCTTTCCACCCAGGCCTGAAACTCAACATCAGTCACACAAACTGTTCTTTTAAACACCCGAGGCTGGCCCCCCTCCCCCTCCAATTGGTTGGTTGTCAACCTTGCTATTTATGTGCTTGTTTGCTGAGGCTGAGCGAGGCTTGCTCTGCCTCCCCCCCCCAAAGCAAGTCTGGGAGCCTGGAGGAGTGCAGAGGGCCGGCCGAGGGGCCGAGCCTGCTGGATAAAGAGGCCTGTGTTCAGCGCCCTGCCTCTCGTCCAGCAGCCACAAGGCTGGGCTGTCTGCTGTGGCTGGTGTGGGCAGGCCGGGGCCCATAAGAGGCCTGCCTCCAGAGAGAGGCCTGCCTCCAGAGAGAGGCCTGCCTCCAGAGAGAGGCCTGCCTCCAGAGAGAGGCCTGCCTCCAGAGAGGCCTGCCTCCAGAGAGAGGCCTGCCTCCAGAGAGAGGCCTGCCTCCAGAGAGAGGCCTGCCTCCAGCCTGCTGCCTCACTGGCTACCTGAGGCTCTGACTCGGCCTCTCTCATGTCAGAGGAACTTCTGTTTGTGCAGATCAGCAGAGATGGGTCAGTGACATCACACCATCCTAACCTCCCTCTGAGGGCCAGCCTCCCTCTGAGGGCCAGCCTCCCTCTGAGGGCCAGCCTCCCTCTGCAGGACTCGTCCTGAGAGCTCCTCAATACATCAGGAAGAACCATTCAGAGGGACGTGAATGTGCTATGCACCCAAGTGTGTGGAGGGGGCAACGTTTGTTGAAGGCCACAGCCATTTGAAACATTCAACACTGCAATTTTGTGTCTATTTTTGCATTCAGCAAAAACACAGAGATAACATGACAGGCCAGGAAGCCAAACCTAAGTGCGGTACGACATCTGTACTGCTTACTCAACACACACTACCCCCACTGTCCCCACTGCCCCCAAAGAAACGTCACGCCAAAACGTCACGCCGAAACGTCACGCCGAAACATAAGCAGAAGCGCCACATCAGTGCCGTGCTAGCTGTTTGCAGCGGTGCTGTTTGGTGCAGGGTGGTGTCTATTGGAGGGTTAAAGGGCAGGGTGGTGTCTATTGGAGGGTTAAAGGGCAGGGTGGTGTCTATTGGAGGGTTAAAGGGCAGGGTGGTGTCTATTGGAGGGCTAAAGGGCAGGGTGGTGTCTACTGAGGGTTCAGGGTTTGAGGGCTTTCTCCATAAGACGTCAAACACTATTAAAGTTTGATGGGCTGAAAAGTGTTTCATTTTTCATCTTTCAGCACAAAAATTCACTTTTTCCTGAACAGGAAAATGCGTTAGTAGATAGAAACAAACAACCCAAGTTAGACTGCCGACTGCAGAAAGGTTGTTGTCAGGCAGGAACACAACATATGGTCCAGAAGATTATGCAAGGCGCCGCAGCAGTGGCTCTCGACCCTGCAGCCAGCGCCGTTATTGTTATGGCTGCCGCAGGATTGAGGTCAGACCAGCTGTTGGGACCAAAGATCTGTTATCGTATCAACAAACCCAATTCCATAACGGAGCAAAACAAAACAGCGCGTCAAGTCAGTGTATTCATTAATGCCCTCCCTGGTGTTCAAACTACACTGGGACATGTGCCGTCCCTTCAGAACAAGCAGGAAGTCTGGCTGATTTAGTGACTTCCTCATCACTTCCTATTAGCCTTGTGAATGAGGTTCTGGAACTTTTCGGCCACAAGGCTGACATATGACAGACAGACAGACGTCATCTCTACTGTCTCATGTACATAAACCAGCAGTGATGACAAACTAAAACTTCATACAAAACAAGACAAAGATATTTGCTTCAGGATTTAATTCCATCTGCTGACTGATATTTTAATTAAAGTTAAACATTTTAAGTTAGACATTTTAAGGGAGGGCAGAACCTATCTCAGAAACACTGTAACAGTTTCCCCCATTTCATCAGAATGGCTAATTACTAGAGGAGTAGCTGTGAGGAGACAGCAGTGGATGGGGTCTGCATGATGACACGGTACGCCACCAGACCCGCTTCACCGCCCCCTGTGCTGCAGCTCTGCTCTCCCCTGCTGCTACACGTCTGAATAACCTCAACTCAGACAGCAGCAGAACCTTCAAAGATTCTAAGAATCTCCAAGTGTTCAATGTTCTAGAACATCACACAGTATTCCTCAAGTGACCGATAATGTGCTTCTCATCTAAAATAGTGAACCAAACAGCTAACTACACACTGCAGAGGCTAAACAAAACAAGACACTCAAGACAGGGCTGTAATCCTAAATACTTGACTCTAAACATTGCATGACACATCCACACATGTTCAAATGTTTGAAGGTTTTCTCCTGGTTATAAATGATTTTCCAGTTGGTTCTACTGTAAACCTACACACACACAAACACACACCACGCCCATCTCACAGGCACAGCCAGGAATATAGTGCCATGGTAAATTACACTAGGTGGCCCATAGTAAGCAGTCTTAAAGAGGAAGGGATTTGAGGACCAAAGCCATGTGGCAGCTGTCAGTAACCACGACGACACGCACACCCTGCTCCCAGAGCACACAGCGTCAGGAACATACAGGCCTTTCCCACACCCCAAAACAATTATCCAAATGGTTGAAATGCAATCTTTTATTTCATCCACTAACCAAAATAAAGGAACAGATTACTATGGATTATCTTTAAACTAGACACTAGGAATGGCCATCACCAGTAAGTAATATTGGGATATCCCTGGAAACTCACCTCCAGGTCATAGAATTCCTGGGTGTCATCGAGCCCCTGAACACGTATCTGTAGCCCTCTCCCCTGACCTTTGCCCCCGCTGCCCAGGGCAGTGCTGAGGCTCTGGCCGGGTTCCAGGGTGCTGATCCCAGCGTTGAACTGGGCCCCCAGACGTGTCCCCGGGGTCTGCAGGGCCCGGTACGAGCCCTCAATCTCGCCCATCCCGGCTCACGCAAACCAGCCACTAACTCTCCTGCAAAAGAAATTCAGTTGTCAGGTAACGTCAGTTAAGGGCAGATCATTGCAAGGTTCTCAGACAACTGCAAGAAATGACTAGTCCTGACAGGTACATTTCTGTGAAGACTGAGAAATACAAACAAACATTGTTGCAAAGATTACATTTGCCAACATAACAGGTATCTTCAACAACTGACACTATGACTAGTAGGCTACCATTCTAGCCATTTCACTCAGGTTGAACGAGTTTGGACACAAACTGAAGAGTAATTTGCATCAAATAATTTGCTGAAGAGTAAAACGGGCTAAATAAGCGCTCCTTATTTCTGTAGTGTACTATTCCTGATTTGCTTATTTCTGTTGGCAGGAGTCTGTGGTAGACTAGTGCAGTAGGCTATGTGGCAGGAGACCAGTAGATGTGGCACTAAATCATCCCAAAATGACATCTTGTTAAACAAGTACAGCCTGGACTAGAGGGTTTGAGCACCGTCACCTACGGTCCACATATCTAAACTAAGGACATGAACCTTAAGGAAAATAATGACATTAACATTCCAATATAAACCCTGTGCCTATGGCTAATTACATACATTTAAATTACCTGAACGTCACAATTACTTGCACCCTGATTACACAGACCATTCTGTACCGTCTTCAAAAGTACGTTACATTTAGCATTTTGCGAAACTGAAGAAAACATGAATGAGAGCTCTTCTTCAGATCTGCAACATTCGACGGTGACGTGCAACAAGTAGTGTGGCCAAGGTAAACTAGCCTAAATCTTGGAGGAAATTGATTGATTAAAATGGTTCATTGGTAAGGTAAAATACAACTTATTCTGGGAAAACCAACGATATACCAAGAATTAACCAAATATTTGAATAATTACAAAGTTTCTAGACGATAAGAAACTATCGACATGAATCCATTAAAAGTATTGAAGCGCCTTGCATAACCTTAACCCTGATAAAATGAAGTTTCTGCATTTTCTATATAAATAGTTCACACTGTATCGGTTTCTTGCAAGAAAGACAAAGTTGTGAACATACCTTCTCTTTTGCTCTCGAAATACTTGAACTCAATATTGAGTATGTCCCATGGCCGTCGTGAAAAGAGCGCAGATAACCTAGCCACAAGTTAAATTCGTTTGCTACACCCCGGCCGCCCTGCGGTTCTCAACAGCAAAGACCTCACTCTTTAGCACAGCACCGCTATGAGAGGATTACGTTCAGCACAGTCACATGACAGTCCGTCACCTTGTTAAAACAAAACGAAAGTTTTAACTGTGTCATTGGACAAGACTGTGATTCGCTTTACCATTGGTTCAGGTTGCACCACCAACTTAACCTACCGTTGGTGATGGTTGAATTATTTTATTAACCCTGTTTGGTTAAAATACTTTTTTATACTGGACATTTTACAAACAATCAAAATATGTGCCAAAAATAAACTAATGTCTGTGGACCAGATAACTTTTTTTGAGCACATCGGATTAAGTTAAAGATTTTACCAGCAATTCCGTTGACACTGTTCTCCAGGCACCATAAAGGAACATTACATCAGTTTGGAATATTGTGATTTTGTGGAATAATCACAAATGATTGAGTAGCCTGACCTCTAGTGGCATAACATCGCTTTAAACAATACAATAAGATTATAATAATACTAATAATGCTATACTATCAGCAACATAGCGATTACTTCACGTCATGCATGAATAATTAAAAAACATTTTTTAAACAATTTAACAGTTGGTTCCACGTTGGTAATCTGAAAGGATCCCTACAACCGTGATGATATATACCAAGTACTCTGCAAAGTTATGGGTTATGCTGAGGGTAACATTATAGACAGAAACAACCAGTTCAAACACAATACTTGCAACACATACAGATAGCTTTACTAAGACCATGGAAACTCTTCAAGGATTCCACTTTCATGGCCATGTAGGTGTGTAATTTCAGGAGATAAGATAACAAGATACATCTGTTTTACAGTTCATATGTGCTTAAAGGTACATTATTGTTTTGATTCTCAGAGTAATTTAACATTTGGTATCAAATACCCTCTAACATCGTAATTCTATATTGTAATGTGTAGACCGTCTTAAAGCTGTCTTTATTTGAGCACAGAAATCATTTCAGTAATCTTATCTGCAAGCTCTTTAGTGCTGACCATCATCTGATGTACACACACAATCACAAAAACTAACACTTGGTTAACATTTGCCACCTCTGTGGCAAAGAGACAACATGTACAAATATTTGCCAGATTGGTCAATAATTGGAAAAGAAAATTGGGATTCAATCAACTGGGACTTGTTTATAGATCATTACATTCTACCCAAAGTAAATGAGTCACTGACTAGATTAAGTGGAATCACACTGTCCTCCCCGGCTATCCACTCCTGAACACACCGTCCTCCCCAGCCATCCACCCCTGGACACTAAAGTTCAGTTCACGTTAGTCATTGAGTGCACTCTCTATTCAAATGTTGACGGTGTATGTGGCTCTCTTCGCTAAAGTGTAACATTTGCAACCTGGTGGCTAATGATCCAAACACGTCATATGCTAAGATGTTGAATTCTGCAGTTTTAAATGTGCTTTTATGGTTCCTTTATCAGGAGTTAAGTCTAACCCTCCAACATGTACATTTTACAATATTTTGCCATTTTGAGGAAGAATCTGTCATTGCTGCTTGCAGCTATACTATGGGTTGAATCCTTTCGAACTCAAATCAAAATGGCTAGGATCGCAAAACTTACCTACCCTGCCTTTAATGTAAACTCTATGTTTGCAGATATGCAGTAAGTACTGTAAATGGCATTGGCATCCATCTCATCTGTGATAGATTTACTAACCTTGAGATGATTGTAGCCGATGCATATCCTATTTTAGAGTGAACAAATCCAAGCTCGTGGATCATCCCGTTAAGACATTTATAGACTTACTCGGTGGTCCATTGTCTAAAAGTTCGTGTTATTTCCCCAAAGTGAGTGTGTATATAATAAGCAATTGGCTGCTTAGCCAAACTCAGTTGTAAAACAACTTTTGAAGACAACGTTTGGGAAGACAATGAATAATGTCCGAGGATGGCCGTGCATGGACTGAAGTCCATTTAGAAGAAAAAACGGTGTAAACTGTCACAAAATTGACTAGGCCCATTTGATAAACATCGTCTCTTATTACAGCGTGATATTAAATATTTTATTAATTTACAAACCACAAGCACCAGCCCAATTTATTGAAAATACATAGTAAGTCCGTGCTATAAGCTAACAATGTGTTTTTAATATTAGTTACACAATGTACTTTTTCTCTCCATGAAGTATGTGATTTGTAACCGGAGGCTTTGAGGTGACGTTCAAGAATACGATTGGAGGGCGGCTTCCGTATATATTACTCAGGGTTCGGTCCCACCTTCTCGCCAGTGGAGTTTCATCACAGCTTCTGCACCATACAGGGCAGACGAGAACATAAACACAAGTAAGTAGCTATTAGACAGTTTAGAAAATGTAACACGTCCCGTCTGATTTCTGCGCAGGGAGATTTAATTGTATTGCTGACATTAGAGAGAGAGCGGCGCTAACTGAAGTATTGATGTAACAAAATGTACTCTGGTTGGACTCCATGTCATTTTCTCCAATGCTCAGCTGTATTCCTTATGCCTACGTGGACTTTGTGCAGCTTACTTGCTAGATTTTGTGGATCTGCTAGGATTGAGTAGTCATTTGTTTGTCAAGCAAAACCGTTAAATTGCTAGAGAGTCGATAACACAGTTCAGCTATTGATTGAATAGTATTTCATCCCTTTCTTAACGAATTCCAGTTTCCTAATGGAGTTTATCCAGTCTGGTAGCGAGACGCCTAGGCTGGCTAGCTGTCTAGGCTAGCTTGGTCCTGCTAGCAGCAGTACCGTGAGCAGCGAGCTAGCTAGCTAGTACCTACGTGTCACAATCGCGCACGGTCAAAGTTTATGCCGACGGAGTCTAACTAGCGGGTACCTAAGTTACTAACTAGCTAATCATGGGTAACAAGTTTTTAGATTATGCCTGATACACAAAATCAAACAACCTTTCACAACTCCGAAGAATGTTTAAAATTAGGCCTAATGTCTAACAAGCATGCATTCCAATTGCCATTTTAAAGAATTCGTCGGACATTACTGAAACTAGTCGACGAAGCTAGCTAGTTAGCTTGCTAGCCACAAAGCCTAACACTGCCCCTTTTCAAATAATCCTTAACAAGTAGCTTGTAACCAAGATGGTACCTAAAGCTATTTATCCAAATGTAGCTCCTTATTTGATAAACTGCAAAATACTCATTTTTTGCGCTACTGTATCTTACTATATTGGCAGCTAGCTATGTCTCCTTAGCCTCCTGGGATTTTAGGCCACTGTTGTTAGCTACCATACAAAATTTATGCAACCTTCTCTGCCGAGGCCTGGAGGATTCCAAGCAGTTTCCCGTAGATGTTCTTCAACACCACTCCCTGTTTTCCTTATTTAGTCTTTGCACAACTTGCGTTTTGTAAATAGATTGAGGGCTGTGTGTCAAACGTGTTGTAGACTGGCATAAGTGTGTGCCAATTTACATAGCTGTCTTGGAAACACAATACAGTATTTATAACATTTCACTAAATTTCAAATGCTGTTCTTGTATTTAGCTATACTGTATTGTATGTATTGAAAGCTTTGTGTTTATCTATTCATCATTTAAGGATTGTGTTTGGTTATTTGTACAGTACTGAAAATCTCTTCTGTCTGTAAGAGAACTTGAGATTATCTGGGAAAATATGAAAATATTTGCTTTTGCTTTTCAGGCAAAAGCTGGCAGGCTGACACCAACAGGCAGCTTTACAGGACGGATTATCTGGTAACTGACCATTTAGCTGGTAAGATCTGACACCACTCTAAGCTCCTAATTAGGCCTATAGCCACGAGGCTGTTCTGACCTGCAGATTTCAGATGTGAGTCAGAAGAATAGAGATGGTCCCCATACAGTTCCTGTACACTTGGTTATAGAACAGACAGATATAATCAGCCAGTTGCAAAATAACATGCCTCTTTCTGTACCATTCTTACATGGGTCTGCATTTAGCAGTCTTTTCTGTTTAGTGTAGTCGTTTAACTCGTCATTGGCTTGTAGTTAAGTGTCTCTGCTTCCCAACCATTAGACCTGAAGACTTCTGGGAAGGAAGAGGCCCTAAATGGGTGTTCAGAACAGTGGGAAAACAACCCTGTGCAGTATCCAGGATCCTCACGCTGTTAGTGGCTTTAAGCCTGCTCTCAAGGAGCCAGCGCACATGCTCCCTAACACTTGTCATTTACTTTGGGTAGTAGAAGTTCAGTAAAGTGTAGTTCATGTGTGTGGTTGGCGTAGGAGGCTCAGGTTGAGGCTACCCTCAGTAGATGAACTGACGTGTTTCAGTAGCGAAATCCTCTTAACCTTGGGAGCTTGCTCAGCGAGAATAGCCCTGGACACAGACGGGCTGGGATCCTCAGAGTGGAGAGACTTTACCGTTGGCACAATTAATGAAAGTAGTTTAATCACTTTGTCATGCTACTTAAAATCTCGTCCCTGGACTAGTGTGGAGGTTATGTGCACAAAGAGCTGACGTTGAAATTCTTACCACGTCAGAATTTTACTTCATGGTGTGTCTCTTGATAAAATATAGATTAGATAATGACCAACATCTCAAAGTCCACACAAATAGTTGGCATGTACTAAGGTGAAGTTGTTTATAACACATTAGCGGTTCTTCTCTTCTCTCATCCCTAGTGGCACACTCGCACTCCGTGTAAACGTGGGATTTCGATCATGAGTTCAGTCGCTGTACTTACGCAGGAAAGCTTTAACGAGCACCGCAATGGGCTGCTGACAGAGCAGGGAGGTGGTGAGTCTCGTCTCCAGTTATTTGATAAACTTGACAATAACACATCTCAAGCATGCAAAGTAATCAGAGAAGTAGCCCATAGGAACTGCAAGTGATGGGATGTGTTTATGCGTGTTTTGGGTTTGGGGTAGACTCTGAGCCTCTTCCTGATTGTGTGTTGGCTTCTCCTGCCCCTCGCCCAGCGGCAGGGCCCAGTGGTGCAGGGGATGAGGAGGCCCTTCCCACCTACAAGGACGCCTTCCCCCCGCTGCCTGAGAAGGCTTGCTCACCTGAGGGGACTCAGCAACCAGCCAACGCCTGGACCTCCAACATCCGTCCTCTCAAGTCTTCTGTCATCACCCAGGTAACGGCACTGTTACTAAAACAGAAAAAAAATGCATAGAGGTCAGTAAAACCATTTTGTCCCTGTTCTTGGAAAGATACCTTGCTGTAGATTTTTGCTCCAACCCCAGTTCATGTGATTCAGCTCATTAACCAGCTAATCAGATGGGGTCAGATGGCTGAGCGGTTAGGGAAGCAGGCTATTAATCAGAAGGTTGCTGGTTTGATTCCGGCTGTGCAAAAATGAAGTTGTGTCCTTGGGCAAGGCACTTCACCCTACTTGCCTCGGGGGAATGTCCCTGTACTTACTGTAAGTCGCTCTGGATAAGAGCGTCTGCTAAATGACGATGTAAATGTAATAATTAGGATCGGGTGTGCAAGATTAGTGTTGGAACGAAAACAGGAAGGTAGCTCTCCAGTAACGGTTGAACTCCACTGCAGTAGTGGAATCCCTAGTTTGACAGACTTTTAATGTTTAAAACGCTGTTATGATCCAGGTTTTCCATGTTCCTCTGGAGGAGCGCAAGTACAAGGACATCAACCAGTTTGGGGAAGGAGATCAGGCCAAGGTCTGTGTGGACATCATGCACAAGACCGGCGCGCACCTGGAGCTCTCCATGGCTAAAGACCAAGGCCTCTCCATCATGGTGTCTGGGAAACTGGACGCTGTGATGAAGGCCCGCAAGGAGATCGTGTCCCGACTGCAGACTCAGGTCCGCACACATTATTCAGCCTCTGCTCTTAAACACGGAGTTTGTGGATTGATTGTGATTTGCTATTCATCCGTAGATCCAATGTCCCTCTTGGGAGTTTGGTTGTTCTAGAAGTGTTAATAGTAGATTCTGTCTTCTAGGCTTCAGCTACTGTGGGCATCCCCAAAGAGCACCATCGCTTTGTCATCGGCAAGAACGGGGAGAAGCTGCAGGAACTGGAGCTGAAGACTGCCACCAAGATCCAGATCCCACGCCCCGACGACCCCAGCAACCAGATCAAGATCTCTGGCACCAAGGAGGGCCTGGAGAAAGCCAAGCACGAGATCCTGCTCATCTCTGCCGAGCAGGTACCGTCTCCTGACACGTGTTACGCACACACACACACACACACACACACACACACACACACACACACACACAACCAGCCTGGAGTTAGCTGTCATCCAAAGGTTGCCTGTCAGATGGTTCAACTCTAACTGATGTGCATATGTCTTTGTGTGATGTGAATTGTGCATGTTTGTTGTCTTGGGACGATTGGCATTTAAATACAAACTTGTGTGTTTTGGACGAGTGACTGATTGGGCGACGTTGTGTTCCAGGATAAGCGTGCTGTGGAGAGGGTGAATGTTGACAAGGTGTACCATCCCTTCATCACCGGGGCTCACAACAAGCTGGTGGGGGACATGTCGCAGGAGACCGGGGCCCGGATCAACGTACCTCCACCCAGCGTCAACAAGACGGAGATCGTCATCACTGGGGAGAAGGAGCAGGTTGCTCTGGCTGTGGCTTTGATCAAGAAGATTTATGAGGAGAAGGTGTGCCCCTCCAAGACTCGCTGTCGAGCAGGAATTCTGTCCTGACACACTGCTGGAATGTCGTTTACCTCAGCCATTCTTGTCATGATGTTGGTTTGTTCTACAATATTTTCTCTCTGTGGCTTGTCTTTCAGAAAAAGAACACCACCACCATTGCAGTGGAGGTGAAGAAATCTCAGCACAAGTATGTGATCGGCCACAGGGGCAACACCCTGCAGGACATCCTGGAGCGTACCGGCGTGTCCGTCGAGATCCCACCCTCCGACAGCAGCTCAGAGACCGTCATCCTGCGAGGGGAGCCGGACCGGCTGGGCCAGGCGCTCACCGAGGTTTATGCCAAGGTACGGTGCTCTGGCCAAACCGTCTCTCCTGGACGAGCAGACATGTTGGGTTGTAGGTGTGGAT
Source organism: Thaleichthys pacificus (assembly GCA_023658055.1). Lineage (NCBI taxonomy): Eukaryota > Metazoa > Chordata > Actinopteri > Osmeriformes > Osmeridae > Thaleichthys > Thaleichthys pacificus. The sequence goes on along the minus strand of CM042878.1, from coordinate 259,740 downwards.
GATGATGATGATGGTGATGATGGGTGTGGTGTTTTCCTTGGCAGGCCAACAGCTACACGGTGTCATCAGTCTCGGCTCCTTCCTGGCTTCACCGCTTCATCATCGGCAAAAAGGGGCAGAATCTGGCCAAGATCACGGCTCAGATGCCCAAGGTTCGTTTGTAGCGGTCGCAAGTTTCCAGTCTGCTTCTTACTGGAAGTGAGTTCTTACAATCTGACTTCTTGTTTCTTTCCAGGTGCATATTGAGTTTACCGAAGGGGAGGATAAAATTACCCTGGAGGGTCCCACCAAAGATATGCAAATGGTGCAGAGCCAGATTGAAGCTATTGTCACAGACTTGGTGAGGATAACGAGCCTTCTATGAAAAGTAAAGGCTAGTTAGTTTTCACCTAAAACACGGCCTGTTTTAACCACTGAATATTGTTCATATGAAAGGTTTTCGACTTCAATCCTAAATAAAAAATGTAATTTGAAGGTGAGCCGCATGGATTATACCGAGATCAGCGTGGATCCCAAATTTCACAGACATCTCATTGGCAAAGGCGGCGCTAACAGTGAGTCTCAGGATCACGTACTTCTGCTTCTCAGCCAGTCAGTGGCTGCTTAGCAACAGACCAGAGCTAAACTCAGAGCTTGTTTTTCTTCCTTCAGTAAACCGCATCAAGGACAGCCACAAGGTGTCTGTCCGTATCCCCCCTGATAACGAGAAGAGCAACCTGATCCGCATCGAGGGGGATCCCCAGGGGGTCCAGGAGGCCAAGGAGGAGCTGCTGAAGCTGGCGTCACGCATGGTGAGGATGCTCTGACGGGGGGGACGCCCTGACGGGGGGGACGCCCTGACGGGGGGATGCTCTGACGGGGGGACGCCCTGACGGGGGGGACGCCCTGACGGGGGGAGGCTCTGACGGGGGGACGCCCTGACGGGGGGTCGCCCTGACGGGGGGGACGCCCTGACGGGGGGGGGGTCGCCCTGACGGGGGGGGGGGACGCCCTGACGGGGGGGGGGGGGGGACGCCCTGACGGGGGGGGGGGGGGACGCCCTGACGGGGGGGGGGACGCCCTGACGGGGGGGGGGGACGCCCTGACGGGGGGGACATTTAGCAGATTATGGCACGGATTACTTTTTTCTTGCGTAACTCGTGTTCTCTTGCAGGAGAATGAGCGTACAAAGGACCTGATCATTGAACAGCGTTTTCACAGAGCCATCATCGGCCAGAAGGGGGAGAATATTAAGGAAGTGCGGGACAAGTTCCCTGAGGTGAGTTTGAGTTTCAGAAGAAACAATGTGGCTTTTCTCCTAAATGTCTTTTATTCTTGTGTTTTTATAATATAGTATTTTTGACGCAAACTTTTGTTTGGGGGGGATTAGGTTATCATCAACTTCCCCGACCCTGCAAATAAGAGTGACATCGTTCAGCTTCGCGGGCCCTCACACCGAGGTGGAGAAATGCTCCAAATTCATGCAGAAGATGGTGGCTGAAATGGTTGGTACATCACAATGTCTTTCAATTATATTTGTCAACTAGTCTCTTTGGGGTAAAATAATATTTTCAAATGATTGGCTTCCCTTTCTGACATGCTGTGTGTCTTTCAGGTGGAGAACAGTTTTTCTGTGTCAGTTCCCATCTTCAAGCAATTCCACAAGAACATCATTGGAAAAGGAGGAGCAAATATTAAGAAGGTATTGTGGTGAAATGGAGTTGTAGCCTGCGATCATTCACTTAACATGCGTCTGAACATTCCCCTGACTGTGCCTTCATTTGCCACGTTCCCAGATTCGTGAGGAAACTAACACCAAGATCGACCTGCCCGCTGAGAACAGTAACTCAGAGATGATTGTCATCACAGGCAAGAAGGCCAACTGTGAGGCAGCGCGGGCACGTGTCCTGGCTATTCAGAAGGAGCTGGTGGGTCAATAGCCTCGTTTTAAGGATGTACATTTTCTAAGTCCTTAAGTTCAGTTTAGTGAGTCCTGTGGTGCAGCCCATGACCCAGCATCTCCTCATCCAGGCAAACATCACAGAGCTGGAGGTCTCCATCCCCTCCAAGCTGCACAATTCCCTGATCGGCTCCAAGGGCCGCCTGGTGCGCTCCATCATGGAGGAGTGTGGAGGCGTGCACATCCACTTCCCTACCGAGGGCTCTGGCATCGACACGGTCACCATCCGGGGGCCTGCAGAGGAGGTGGAGAGGGCTCGTCTGCAGCTGCTCGCCCACGCGGAGGAGAAGGTACCCTCCTCCTGCTCCTCTTAACCCTCCTGCTCCTCTTAACCAGCCTCCTCCTGCTCCTCTTAACCCTCCTGCTCCTTTTAACCAGCCTCCTCCTCTTAACCCTCCTGCTCCTCTTAACCAGCCTCCTCCTCTTAACCCTCCTGCTCCTCTTAACCAGCCTCCTCCTCTTAACCAGCCTCCTACTGCTCCTCTTAACCCTCCTCCTCCTCTTAAGCAGACACTCAGTCACACACTGCATCATATGGAAGAAGATGCTGGCATCTCCCAACATGACATTTATGCAGTTCCGTTGTCTTGTCATTCCCAGCAAACTAAGAATCACACAGCAGAGCTGCGTGCCAAGCCGGAGTACCACAAGTTCCTGATTGGGAAAGGAGGTGTGAACATCCGCAAGGTGCGCGACAACACCGGAGCCAGGATCATCTTCCCCACAGCGGACGACCCAGACCAGGAGCTCATCACGGTGGTGGGCACCGAGGAGGCCGTGGCTGAGGCCCAGAAGGAGCTGGAGAAACTGATCCAGAGTCTGGTACACAGCTGTTTTAATAAACATACAGTTGCTGATATATCAGGGGCATAGGTTTGTCAAATGTGGGTGGGACGGCATGTTTAACTGAGGATGTGGCCGTGAAATATTCTTTGCTTAATAAAAAGTAGAATTTGCCGTTTTATATAATGAAACCTACACCCCTGGTCTATAAATGGGGAAAATATCCGCTTGGACTATGAATGACTTGACTGGGGAAGCATCCTGTGTTTCCAGGACAACTGTTGTTGAGGACACGATGAACGTGGACCCCAAGCACCACCGCTACTTTGTGGCACGGCGTGGTCAGGTGCTGAGAGACATCGCCGACTGAGTACGGCGGAGTGATGGTGAGCTTCCCTCGCACCGGCGCCCAGAGCGACAAGGTCACACTGAAGGGGGCCAAAGACTGCGTGGAAGCAGCCAAGAAGCGCATGCTGGAGATGGTCGAGGATCTGGTAGGTGGACACGTAGCGCTCGCTGGTCCTACATCTTGACACAGTTTGTTTTTAACATAGTTACTGACCGTACCTGTGTTTCTGCGGCTCCCAGGATGCTCAGGTTACCATGGAGTGTGTGATCGCTCAGAGGTTCCACCGCTCCATCATGGGGCCCAAGGGCTCCCGGATCCAGCAGATCACCAGAGATCATAGCGTTCAGATCAAGTTCCCAGAGAGGGAGGACCCCCAAGGTAGCTGTCCCTTCCCAGCTGGCATGGTTGGAAAGAGAACTGCCTTATCGAGCCTTACTCACTTTCTGATCAAACTGAACTGCCTTATCGAGCCTTACTCACTTTCTGATCTGTTTTGCGTTGGTGCTCTCAGCTGCCCCCCCTGCCGAGGCCCCAGCCCAGGAGAACGGGGAGGACAACATGGAGGTGAAGGAGCCAGTGGATCCTACCGCCCCCAAGAAGTGTGACGTGATCGTCCTGTCTGGACGCAAGGAGCGATGTGAGGCTGCTGTAGAGGCCCTCAAGGTCAGTCCTCAGAACAGACTTCTCACAGTAGAACCGGTCTAACAGACCTTCTCACAGTAGAACCAGTCTAACAGACCTCTTCTCACAGTAGAACCAGTCTAACAGACCTCTTCTCACAGTAGAACCAGTCTAACAGACCTCTTCTCACAGTAGAACCGGTCTAACAGACCTTCTCACAGTAGAACCAGTCTAACAGACCTCTTCTCACAGTAGAACCGGTCTAACGGACCTCTTCTCACAGTAGAACCGGTCTAACAGACCTTCTCACAGTAGAACCACAGTTTGAAAAGGGGGTATGTGGGTGGGAACCAGGTTTGTTTATTGGTCAACAAAAATACTTTTATTATTTTATTAATAACCATGTTGTTGTGTTAAGGCTTTGGTCCCTGTCACCATTGAGGTGGAAGTGCCTTTTGAGCTTCACCGCTACATCATCGGGCAGAAAGGAAGTGGAATCCGTAAGATGATGGATGAATTTGAGGTTGGTGTTTCACATCAGAGCTTCAAACGGAGATGGGTAACGTTATTTTCACTGAACCACAATCATCTTGCATTGTGTAAAATAAATGAATGTTTTGCCCCCAGGTGAATATTCAAGTGCCTGCTCCTGACCTGCAGTCTGATGTGATCACCATCACGGGCCTGTCCACTCACCTGGACCGGGCCAAGGACGGCCTCCTGGAGCGGGTCAAAGAGCTGCAGGCTGAGCAGGAGGACCGGGTGAGTCGCTGGGCTCGCAGCCCTCAGGAAAGCTGCTTTATTGTGCGTTGCAGTAAATCAAGAAGTAACCTGATCATCTACGTGCTGTACTCTGTAGGCTCTCAGGAGCTTCAAGCTGACCATCACTGTGGACCCCAAGTATCACCCTAAGATCATCGGCCGTAAGGGTGCCATCATCACCAACATCCGCACCGAGCATGACGTGAACATCCAGTTCCCGGAGAAGAATGATGAGAACCAGGTAGTTCATCAACAGGAACATTGTTGTAGCTGCCGCTTTTATTATTGCCTTTTTGTCATGTCGTCCAGTGGAACACTTATCTTATCTGTATTACCTTTTGTAATGTGATATTTGATGCATGCTTGGTGTCACTGCTCAGATGCCCAAGGTTGGTGTGTAGACACTTATTAGGTCCTGATGTTGTTTTGGTGTGCAGGATCAGATCACCATCACCGGCTACGAGCACAGGGCCACCGCAGCCCGTGACGCCATCCAGAGCCTCGTGGACGACCTGGAGGAGATGGTGTCTGAGGACATCACGCTGGACAGCAGGGTCCACGCACGCATCATCGGCGCCCGGGGCAAGGGCATCCGCAAGATCATGGACGAGTTCAAGGTGGGCCTGAGTAACCGGTCATGTCACCTAAAACACTGACGTGTTTCCCATGTCGGGATGTAGTGATGCCCCAGACTGCCTGTAACCCATGGTACACTGCCTGTAAACCATGGTACACTGCCTGTAACCCATGGTACACTGCCTGTAACCCATGGTACACTGCCTGTAACCCATGGTACACTGCCTGTAACCCATCGTACACTGCCTGTAAACCATGGTACACTGCCTGTAACCCATGGTACACTGCCTGTAACCCATGGTACACTGCCTGTAACCCATGGTACACTGCCTGTAACCCATGGTACACTGCCTGTAAACCATGGTACACTGCCTGTAACCCATGGTACACTGCCTGTAACCCATGGTACACTGCCTGTAACCCATCGTACACTGCCTGTAACCCATGGTACACTGCCTGTAACCCATGGTACACTGCCTGTAAACCATGGTACACTGCTTTGATATCATCTCACGCCTGTGCTGCTGTTCCCGCACAGGTGGATCTGAGGTTCCCCCAGAGCGGGGCAGCTGACCCCAACCTGGTGACCGTCACGGGCCGCCCAGAGCTGGTGGACGAGGCTATCGACCACCTCCTCAACCTGGAGGAGGAATACGTAAGCACCTCGCCATCCATGCAGTCATTGGGTCTGATGCTGACTCAGAAAGCTCAACAATGTACCACTTTACATGAAACTTAGTTTTTTTTAAGGGTTCAGAAGCAGTGGGAAATGAAGTAAACGTGTCTGTTTCCGTGTGTTCAGATGGCAGACGTGGTGGAGAACGAGTCCAAGATGGCGTACATGAGGCCCCCTGTGGGCGGGGCGGGGTCCATGGATGAGCCCCGTGGCCCGTCCAAGGGCTTTGTGGTGAGAGAGGCTCCCTGGACCACCGGCAGTGAGAAGGTTCGCCTGCACGACTCTAAAGACGACACTCATCACCAGTGTTCATGTTTGTAGCAGGATCCTGTGTAGGCAGGGTCATGTTGGTGATGGTTTGCTCTCCTCTGTCTCCAGGCTCCAGACATGAGCAGTTCAGAGGATTTCCCCAGCTTTGGTGCTCCAGTGGCAACCAAGTCCTCCCCCTGGGGGCCCAAACGCTTCTGAACATCACTGCTGCAGCTCAGCCTCCTCCACCTCCCGGCTCCATCTTTCCTCCTTCCCTTCTCCGGCCCCTCCTGACCTGGACTGATCGCTGACACTGACCCCACAACAAGTCAACTCTTCAGTTACGAAATGATTTCATTCTTCTCTGTGTCTCTACTCAACCTGGTCTGCCTTTGTAGATTGATGGTGAAGTCTGAAGTGCTTTCGACTGTATTTGACATATGAGCTTTGTATCTGCATCAAGTATGTCTTCTGCAAAGAAAAAAAAAAGAAACTACAATTATGAAGAAAAAAACAAAAAAAAGTCAGAGATATTGCTTGGTTGTTGGGTGAAGTAAAAACATATATAATTGAGTCAATGTTGTTAGACTTGACATTTCATTGTGATTTGAATTGTGCTACCAAATCCAAAGCTGTAAATGCAACAGAGCGAGGCTTGTTAGGTTTATACAGGTCCACTTCTCTTCTCTTAGTTGCCTTTGCAGGGTCGGGGGTGAAAAGGTTGAACTACAACTAGTGACCTGTGGCAACGTGTGTGTCCTGTTCTGCTTGTGACTGACGTGGTGTGTGACCATCCTGGTGGCAGCTCACCCCCCCCCCCCCTGATCCTCATGTAGCTGTGTATAACCTCAGTCATGCGTTATGTCTTTCATACATTTTAGTGGTTGTCATCTCGTCTCTTTCTTTTCTATTGCTTGTGTAACTGTGCTTAAGTGAACGGGCAGGTAGCTGTGCACCTTGCAGCCTTATGAGTCGGTCACAGTTGTTGGGAGAGGTTTCATTCACTACAGAATGTTTCATGCTCAAACTGCCAGCTGCTTTGGAGATGATATGGGAGCTGTACCCTCCTACAACACTAGACCCAGATGCTCCAAAGTTGTTAAACCCCACACTAACTGTTTATGTACTTGTTCATTATTTGTTGTTTTTTGACATTCAAAAAAAGAGTTTTTAGTCAACACTCTGATCATGTACGCAGAAGAGCAGACCATTTTGTGCCAACTGTCTAGTGATGTCGTGTTACTCATCCTTGGTAACGGGTCAGTGTCCAGTCCCTTTGTCTTCCAGTTGCTATACAGATTGTTCTGTAACCATAGCAATGGCCCTTTTTATCAGCCTTACATCTAGAATGATATAAACCAGACAGACATGATGTCACTGATGAGACAAGGTGGTTATGTCTATGGGTCTAACCAGATCAGTTCTGCCCCCAGATCATAGACTGCTTTTGGGAACTCTAGACATCAGTGTTTAATGCTGGTCTATGTCATTCTAGCCTTATATGAAAGATTATGCAAAAACCATAGAGAAGTCAAACGATTATGGATGACACTGGAAATGAAATTGTCCAAAAAGTCAATAAAAATCGAAAATATTATTTTTTGTCTCGTTCATGACGTCACATGTCACATGCATGAACGTTCTACACCTGAACCACACTTAGCTACTTTTGAATGTAACTGACTGACACGTGCATATCTTGTCACGTCAAATCAACACAGCAAACTATTTCAGGTAATTTTTTTGCCATTACATATTTTTTTATGCGCTGTGCGTCCCTCAAATCATCATTTAGTCTTCATCGCAGAACTTGGCCAATTTTGGCGGCAACAATTAGCGTTCAACCGGTCGCAAGGAGCCGAACGACGAGATGGTGCGCAGCACGACTATCCTAAGTAACATGCTAGGCTAGCTGGACTGATAGCAACCGCGGAACTTGATGTAAGTAAGACATTGTTTTGATAGATGGGTAGATGTTGGTCGGACAAGGCAGCAGAAAACTCATACATACTAGCCTACCTACTGGTAGCTAGTTAGTGGCCTGATCCGTAGCCTACATCATTATTGTATTTGATATGTCAAGTTTAGCTAGCGTAAGAGGACCCATTATCGTCAGGCTAGTTCTCAAATTTGACGATTTTCGACGAATTTGACGAATCTTTTTTTAACAAATTAACGAAAGTAACTATCTTGATAGATAATGTGGTCTGGAACAAAGGAGAGTTTGAATAGCCAATATACAGTAGGCTAGTAGGTCTCCTCCCTCTAGTCTAGCTAGACCGAGCGACATACAGTAGACTAGCTCTAAAATGTTAGTTGCTATACCAACATTAGGTCTTGCAACTTATGAACAAGGCAATGACACCTAGTTTCCAAGCTAGCTAGTAAACTTGTTAACGCAACACAGTTAAACGCAAAAATCATATGGCCAGTACGGGGATCGAACCCGCGACCTTGGCGTTATTAGCACCACGCTCTAACCAACTGAGCTAACCGGCCTGTTCGTCACAGAGAAAATTAGTGTGAAACATTCTTTGGATGGCAGGGTGTGTCACCGTGTCAAGAGTGAATAATGGTAATCAGTGAATTAAAACGTGTTCGGCTACAGATTTTAGTTTGTAAATAAGCCAGTTTCTTTGAGTGTACATTTTGTAGGTCCATTCTCTATAATGGATGTTTTCCAAAGCGTAAGTGTGGCTCGTTGGTCTAGGGGTATGATTCTCGCTTTGGGTGCGAGAGGTCCCGGGTTCAAATCCCGGACGAGCCCATGTTTTTGTCTTGTGGCTGATATTTTTTGTGTGTGTGTGTAAAATAAAAATACAACTCGTTTACCTAACCCAAACTCTAAAATAACGTTTGTTTACGTCATGAGGAATGCGTTGGTGGTATAGTGCCTGGTGAGTATAGCTGCCTTCGCGGGGGACGGTTGCGCAACTCATGGAAGTGGATATAATGGTACTTTGAAAGGGTTTTGCTGGGTTACTGTCTTCCAAAGGGCGGTGCCATGTAGTGAGAGTACTGGTGTCTGTGCTTAACAACTTAAGCAAGAATGGACTCACTGCAAATGTGAGTGTTTTATAAGATGTGTACTGCCAAAGCTTTGTGCCACTGTGTTCTCATAAGCGATATGTCTTCAGGTTTTTATAGGAATTGTGGGCTTGCAGTGTTTTAAAATTGAAATACATTCATATTAAAATTTTAAAGAGGTGAATTCAAAACCAACACATTTGATGGTGTTTAAATTTCAATATAAAGTATTCAATGCCTTTTTAAAATTCAAAACATTATGTCAATCATTTGCTTATAATAGCCCCCTCTCCGTGCACGCTCTGAATCAATGCGCGGGGCGAGCATTTTGTTCCGAGAATCTCACTCAAATTAATGCAAATACATTTCTCACGCATTACTTGTTGAAGCCCCTAACTACACTCACATGTAACTGATACTAGGACATAGGTTTGGACTGAGCCCCCATTTTTTACAACGTCTGGTTCCGCGCCTGCCTACCGCCACAAATATAAGCGCAATCTGTGGGAAACACTGGCTGTGTTTGTAGGTTTGTTGTACTGCAGATCAAAAGAGTTTGTTGTATAGTTGAAAAGGTTACCTTTTGCAGTTCATCTGTTATGTTTTGACTGAGAGAATGATGAAAATGCCATCTGAATCTGTTATATTCTCAAAGTTAATCTAAAGAAGAAAACTGTTGTTTTAATGTCACTCAAAATGCATGTGGATGGTAGGAGAGTCTTTAAGATTTGACCCACCATTCCCCTCTCCCCTGGACCTGACCAAGGTGCTCTCTCTCTGTTCCTCAGCCTCTGTCACAGCCTCTCTCTGCAGGGACCCTCCTTAGCCTCTATCACAGCCTCTCTCTCTGCAGGAACCCTCCTTAGCCTCTATCACAGCCTCTCTCTGCAGGGACCCTCCTGAGCCTCTATCACAGCCTCTCTCTGCAGGGACCCTCCTTAGCCTCTATCACAGCCTCTCTCTGCAGGGACCCTCCTTAGCCTCTATCACAGCCTCTCTCTGCAGGGACCCTCCTTAGCCTCTATCACTGCCTCTCACCACAGCTCACAGGCATAATCATGGCACAATTAAGATAATTTCTTCACGACAGCTGGTGGGGAATAAAAGCAATTTCCATGCCTCATAATCAAGTCTGGCTGTCAGATTAAGATGGAGAGGTGATTTGAGGGAAATTGTCTTTGCCAAACCTTGGAAGCAGAGCCTCAGGTATCTCTGCCTGTTCAACATGCCTTGGAGGGAAAACGGTTTTGATTTGTTACATGAAAGATTGTTTTGGTGGAGTACCCATCTTCGGGGAATCGGTGTGTCATTCTAATAGAAACTAAAAACAGCTCACTTCTTTTCCGTACTTTCTACCTCTCTGTCTCCCACTTATCTTATTTCCCTTTTTGTAATTGCATCTTGTCTCTTGTTCATACATTTCGTTTCTCATTGTGGTTCTGTATGGCCCAGATCATTGTGCTTCTCCTCTGCACCCTGAAGTTCTGCCTCAGAAGGGCTTCCAGGATAGGACAACACTACCAAGCTGTTAAAATGCTAAATAAATACACCGTAAAATGCTAATTATTAAAATGAGTCGGTCCTACAACTTGAAGCTACTTGAGGGCTCAGCAGAATGGGCAGTAAGCAGGCCTTGCATGAGACTTGTAGTTTTGTGAGTTTGTCACTAGATGGCAGTAACACTCTTCTAAACCAGAACGCTTTGTGATTTGTAGGTGACTTCTCTGAATCATCCCCTTCCTGTACCCGTCTTGTGGCTCACGCAAAGAATCACACATCTAACTTTCCCGATGTGAGTGTCTGATGGGTTGCAGTGATGAATGCATGTTAACAGAACACGATAAAGACTTACTATGTCTAAATGATCTTCAATGTTCATTAGGGTTTGTTCTTACAGTTAAAGCAGAAGGTGAAAATATATCAACATTGGTTTTGGAAATTGCTCTCAACATGACAGAGCAATTTCAACAAAAAACATGACATTTTGATGAACAAAATGTGTATTTGCTGGCTATTCTTAACCTCCTATATTTGTCAGAAGAAGATCTAGTTGTCAAATGGTGATAAACAGGAGTAAATTGTTGCACATTTTTATTAATTGCTGATTTCTTTGCACGTTTTGACTTTTATTGTTGTGAAATTCTGCAGTTATTACATATGAGTGTCATGTTCTGAATTATAGCTGTGTTTCAGTTTTTTATTGGATTATTAATCCATTTTAAACCCCATCTTTTAGAATAATCATTACTATGTATATTGTTTAATACTGTTTTAAATACTACTTTAAACTACTGAAACTGAGCTACTGAAAATAAGATCTGTCATTCACTCTCACATCCTGTTTGCCGTGCAACTGCAGTAGTGATAACTAGGTGTGTTCAGGTCTGTTTAGGTGTTGTCGGCCAGGCCAGGACATGGCAGTCTAGGTACAGTGAGACAGACAGGCTAAACACAGTCATGAGAGGCTGCATGTTAAGTGAGTCAGAGACCGTATAATTTTTTTTTTTAAACAGTATGCCTTAAAAAAACTGGATGGCCAAAAATTGGACACATCCAAAAGTGAATAGACCCTGATGGCTGGTTAGCTCATGTAACCTGGTAATACTGGTCTGGACATCCCGATGGCTGGTTAGCTCATGTAACCTGGTTATACTGGTCTGGACATCCCGATGGCTGGTTAGCTCATGTAACCTGGTTATACTGGTCTGGACATCCCGATGGCTGATGAGCTCATGTAACCTGGTTATACTGGTCTGGATTGTTGGCATTTATAAAGTCTTGTTTCTCAAGCCACAGTTGACTATCTGAAGAAGTTCTGTTGATGGAGTTGTGGGCCTATTTATTCTATGTACAGCAGATTTCTTTCTCTGTCTCGCTCTCAATTTTTCTCTCAACTGCACAGTATTTCAAATAAGATATAATACCGTTGCTGTCAACTTTAAGACGGATAGTTTTATCTCCAGTGTGAGCAGTGTCACACACATACAGTCCACCATATGCCAAGGACTCTGCTGTGCTGAATCACCTCTGTTTAGTTCCATGAGGTTCCCTCCAGAAGTGTAGAACCCAGGCCCCTCCTGCTCCTGCAGGCTCGAACCTGTCCCAGGAGCTCATCGGTTGCTTGTTTAGACTCAGAACCTCACCAGCTCTTACATCTCAGCTTAGGGCCACTGGCAAAGAACTTGGAGAACGAGCAGGATTGGTCGGTAATGCATGCCTGCAGCCACACTGCTTATGGAAGCCCTTCTTTTAACTTAACACATCTTGATTACAAGTTCAGTGCCACAAAATGATTGTAGGTAAAGGTACATGTACTTTGTTCGAGATTTTTGATTGAAGATCCCAACTATTGGTGGATATACAACTTGATCGTGTTCTTTTTGGGGGGTGATATGTGTGCACTCCTTAATCCTGCACTAAGATTCATAGCAAATGGGTCAAGAAATGTCTGGAGGATAGAGGATTTAGGGACACGGTCCAACACAATGACATTGTGTGAACTACTACAGCCTCCTCGACATGCTTTGCCTCAGCGGAAACCCTTCAGTATTTCCTGTCAAACGGAGCATTCTTGCCTTTAGTTCACCTTAAGTGTCTAGACAGTGGTTTTCTTGCTTCGTTGGTTCTCTTGGACTGAGGCCAAATCTTCACTCTTGAAGGCGATAAGAGAGACGTGTTATCTGCTGTTAGCGGGGTGGCGAAGGGAGCAGAACTCTGGCGTGTGTCACCGGGCTGGGAGCGAGGATGTGTCTGCATGCTCCTGACCATAGGCACACCACACTGAGGCAGAGACTCGGCCACAATGAATACATCATGTCTGCATTCAGCCTCTTCTTCCAGTAATTGCAAACGGTCAGAGCTTTCTTCACTAAACTTAATTTTCAGGCACTGAAGGTAGTCTGGAGCTACAAGGGACAGAACACACAAAAAAAAAACTCTAAATCCTTTGTCTGCCTCTTCTACATCAAATAGCGTTATTACTTATTCCTCACCATTGTCTGGTGAGGTCCCCTAGAAAGCTTTATTCTGCATCAGAACATACACTACAATACACAAGGGCAAGTGAAGGTGGGAACAAAACAAATATGATAGAAAACTTCCAAAGTTATGGACCATACAAAATAGTTGCAATACAATGTAAACAACTGCTCAAAGCGTGCGTGTGCTTTCTGCCAGCACAATAGGAAAAGATGAGATTGAGGTCATCCATTGAGGTGCGATCGACTGCACCTATATTGCGCCCGACAAAGGCCATCAGGGGTAATACAACAACTATTCAGACCATTCAGCACTTTACGCTTGTGTTCTCCGGATATTGTCTGTTATGAAAAGTCCAAGGTCCCTGAAGTAAAAATCTATCCATGAATTGTGTGTTGGTTCTTGTTTGAAGTCCATTGTGGCTTTATTCCCCAGCCAGGTAACCCAAGAATGCAGCCTTTATTCTGGGCATAGTTGATCCACAATATTGGCAACTGGTCCTTAATTCCTTTCTATGCGAGGCAACTCTCCAGCTCAAAGTAATTCAGACTCTTTCTCTCCATCTTGAATGGAGGGCTTGTGAAATGAAAGGGACTCAATAGATGTGAAAGATTTATTCAAGGGAAAAACATCAAGACTTTGGAATGGAAATCCGAGACATATTCTTTACCGAAGGACACACGATAGTTTCATGCTGTATAACACAGGCAAATTCTGGAGATGCTTCGATCCATACAATGGTGAAAGAAATTCAATAGATAACGATGTCACACAGGAAGAGTCCACTATATGATACGTAATGAAAAGGTACATTTTAAGTAGATTAGATGCTGTGTACAGTAAAAAGGACAGACTACTGATTGAGTTTATTACAGAGTTGGTCTTAACTGGTGTGAACTAGCACACCTATAGGTCATTGAGGATGGTGGTCTTCTGTGGAACAGCAATCCCATCTGTAGAGTTTGTATTTGAAGGCAGTAAGCTATTTCATTTCAGGTGACTTGAAAAACCTGTTTAAACATACAAGGCTCTAATGAAGGTAAAAATGCATTTGAAAACTTATTCTAACTCATTTAAATGTTTCCCTTTTGATACTATTGTTTATCACTGAAACCAGGTACTGCTATTGTAAAGCTTGCTAACATGTTAGTGTTAGTAAATATGAAACGCTTTACATTCCAGATGTTTACCCTGGATCCATTTCCTGTTCATGCCAGTGTGACATCTGAGCACTATGCTGTAATCATGCTGTTTTGATGGTTCAGTTGTCTTGACATTTGTTGGTGGAGGCTGTCAAGCCTCGTCTTGGATTAAGGGAAGCATCAGCCAGACATATGTCCTTTCTGCTTTTGTACTGTTTTTTTTTTTTTTTATCTGGGTGAAATATAATTTTTATCTCACTTCATTCAGAATGACAGTTCTTCAAAATCGCTGCAGACCAAAAGGGATATTCATTACTTTTGGTAGACCCGCCTGGGTAGCTCGTCAACTTTTCATCTCCCTCCATCTCTCATCTATTTCACTCTCTCCAAAAGCCCATTTTTCCTGCCAATTTCACTGCTTTACTTTGCTATGACCTTCTGGCGTAGATTGCTTGGCTTGTGTTATTCACAGTTTGAGTTTTACAGAGAATAATATTTCGGCATAGGATTTCCCACACTCTTAGGTCCCCAATAACTCGTGCTGATAAACCCAGGAAATTCACTCTCCTGGGTTTCTCTGAATTTGACAGCTTAGGGCTGTGTGTGATGGTGGGTTGTAGTGTCTGGATATGAAAATGTTCAGCAAGAAAAGGAAATGACCTTAAATAACTTCCGACCCCTCTACTTCCTTTTAATAAATTAATTCCTTTTAAGTTAATCAAAGCAAATTTAATGTGGGCATGCAGGTGGCATATAGCCTACTTTATGGAGTTATTCGCTTATGAGAATAAAAAAGTTTGTCTGTACAGATGATTGTGTTTAGGGTTTAGGTTTCCTAGGATGTCTGTCAGAATCGTGAGTGAGATGACAGCTGGGGATCAAGGTCTAAACCTGTTTCTCTCACAGGCAGAGTTATAGTCACAGCAAGAGTGGGATTTTGAGATTGAAGGTTTTCAATTGAGCTTTTTATTCCATTGAAATCACTCAAGACACTGAGACCTTTTGTCTTGTTTTGTACCACAGCACAAAATGTAAAAATGAAAGGGCACTTAATTCCCAGGTAGACCATGGTCCAGTTACCTGAGAGCCTTTTACAATATCACTCTCTCATTTGTGGGATGTAATGGGGTCTGGGCCTGTCTGGGCCTGTCTGGGCCTCATTGTCACCAGTAGGCCTGGTTTGGGCCATTTGGAACATCTTAAATACAGGGACGACTTTAATCTTTCTTCATTATTTCTCCATTATTGATAAATGTGTCCTAATACCTCCCTCCTCTTATAAATGAAACACTTTGACTCGTTCTCCATCCCTCATCTTTCCTCTCGGCACCTTTCCCCTCTGCTTTCATCTTTTACAGGGGACAAGTAAGTAAAGGTAGGGACCGAGTGGATTCCACTTGGAGATAGAAGGATAATTGGTTTGGTAAACATCGAGGTCAGGGCAAGATCATTGTTAGATAATGTTAAGAGGTGCTTGGCTTCATTTCAGTATGCATATTACCATATTACCTTTGTTGCCGTCTGCAGGGAGGACATCTGGTACCATGAAGACTACGGCAGTAAACACAGTGGTTTGTCTGAATCACAGGACATTCATTCAAGGACGTTACTTCTGGTCTGTCAGCAGAAGATCCCCTGAATATCTGCTGTGTGTTGTCAGACTTCCATTTTAAATCAGAAATAGTTTAGCTTCTCTTGTATTTTCTCTTAAATTCATTACAGGAAGGAAACGTATTTAATTTGAATAGGCCTAATTGTTGCTCCTTGCAGAAATCCATCCATCCTTGGTGGTTAGAAGGTCTCTTTGACATGTTGTTTCTACCTCCCTAAACTGGTAAACAGAGCTAATGCGTCACCATATTGGTCCTCCCGTAGCCCATGTACAGAACATGATGGAAGAATGATTGATGTGCAACAACAATCAGATCTGTTTTCCTGACAAGAGTCTGATTCATGTGTCTCTGCCCAAACCCTAGTTACTCAATCCCCTTCATTTCTTATTTCTAATTGAAAAAGGGTTCAGGATAGTTTTCTGTGAAATATATTACCAGGTAATAGATTACATTTTGAAGAGATTAAGTAATACATTGTTAGAGTACTATATTATTTTGTACTATATTGTGTTGGGATTTTCCCTAATAGAACATTTAGTCTGTTAGTAGTATTTGAAAGCCTTGTTTGATATTATTTGGTTTTAGGCACAAAAAAGACTGGTTTACCGTTATGTAGATCAGCTGTAGCTTCCACTCTGGTAGGTGTGGTCTGGGGCGGGGACGTGGTCCGGGGAGGGGATGTGGACCGGGGAGGGGATGTGGACCGGGGCGGGGATGTGGACCGGGGCGGGGATGTGGTCCGGGGAGAGGATGTGGACCGGGGCGGGGATGTGGACCGGGGCGGGGATGTGGGGCGGGGATGTGGTCCGGGGCGTGGATGTGGTCCGGGGCGGGGATGTGGACCGGGGCGGGGATGTGGTCCGGGGAGAGGATGTGGACCGGGGCGGGGATGTGGGGCGGGGATGTGGACCGGGGCGGGGATGTGGTCCGGGGCGGGGATGTGGTCCGGGGAGAGGATGGTGGTCTTTCTTTCTGTTTCTGAGACGAGGTAGTTACATTGAAGCAGAGGACCACATAGTTCATTTGCCTTCTATTCCACAGAGCCGAGTAGGAAAGTGGAATGCTGGAATACTAAATAGGAACCCTCTTTATATGATCCTTTCAACAGTGTCCATTTAGGTGATAACCTGACCAGCTGAGCCACCTTGATAAACCCACAATGGGGCTACTTGAATTGAGGGGAGGTTTACAAAATGAGTCTCTCAGTTAGAGGATTTCTCCCTGACAGACAACAGAGGATTGAGCCTCACTGGAACGACGCTGCTGTGGTCGTCCGGTTCAGATACCCGCTAACTAATTCTGTTATAACTAGGCTTGAGAAAACGGAGTCCAGGTACTCTTAGATGATGAAGTCAATACTCCAAGCCTCTGTGTCCCCAGGACCAGTCCAGCACCTGCCACTGCATGTGCATGTGCACAAACATGAAGCTTTTACAGCAGTGAGAATCAGTCTGGAGCTGCCCTGAGGGCTTTATACTGGAGCCCCCGGAAAATCCCCAAATGGATGCATCTACTCAGGATTATAGGCCTATATGATAAGCAAGACGGTGTTTTCTATCAAAATGTTTTTGGGTGTAAAAAATTGTCCGCTTGAGTAGTATTATCTCTTTTACTCCAACAATGCGGAATAAAATGCTGTTTGTTCACTGTAAGGAGTACAACTGTGTCAGTCAATATCAAGACCCCCAAATGGAAAATATTTACACCTAACACTGTCTGCATGAAAGAGTTTCAAATCAAACCAAGTCTGCTAGTGAAAAGCAAGAAAATGGGAAGAGGGAAAAAACAGGAAGATAAAGATGAATAAAATAGAAACAGAAGGAGATGAAGTCAGGAGGAGAGGGAGGCGGGAGGAGAGGAAGGCGGGAGAGACTGTTTTTGGATTAACCATGCACTGAAAAAAAAGGAAGAATCTGAATTCCCGGGTCCTAATCTTTTGCTCCAAGCACGGCTCTGCTAAGCTCTGGTTTGGGATGACAGGTCCCCCACCTGGACAAGCTTGGACAATGTCTCCGCAATGTCTCGTTTCTACGGGAACACTGCAACGCAGACGTCTAATCACGTCCGGAACCAAAGGCACCTGCCCTATCTGCCTCTACATTTGGTTGGGGAATCTTTAAAGAGGCTAAACCTCACTTTCATGCTTGTCTTTTATTCACGGTAAGTGCTTATCGAAGCCTAGCTGTTACCACTGCCCCATCCTCCCTCCCACAAGCTCACTGAACGCTTGACGTAAGTACAGCCAATCTGGGTAAATATGAATCTCTCCTTACTGTCACTGCTGGCATATTATGCCCCTGAGGGAACATTCTTTTCATAATATCATAAGCTGCTTAGCGGTGTGCTTCTATTTAAGGCATACATATTAATAGCTATAAGGAAATCATATTTGAACTGTTCCCTGCAATCAATGTCTTTGGGATTGCTGTTATACTTTGTATAAGAAGGTGCTAATAACTTGAAGGCACTTACACTGGGCGATCTAATCCCTTTGTATGATAAAGGCTTGCCTTGGTAGGAGAGGGTGCCAGATCAAGGGACAAGGTGCTCGAAGGTTCAGCCCCTCATCACAACCTCACTAGCTTCTTCTCCACCTCCCCTTCCCCTGAGAAACACTAATGTGGAGTAGGAGCATGTTGCTGCTGCTGTTGCACCAAACACACTAACTATTGCACAATATGCTCTTTATAACGCCTCCACCTCACACCCTCTTTATTCAGAATTGTCAAGTGGTTGCTTTTGGTGCATAAATACAGTTTGTGGTTTAAATGCTGTCTTTGTAGTCATTACAGGATTAAACCTGTGAATGATCTCTCTCAGTATTATTAAAGGTTTTGACTGTATTATGTAGAATAAATATTTGATACTACTAGGAGGTTTGTAGCAGTGCTTCACATCAGGAGAGAGAGGAGAGGAAGAAGCTTACAGACCGTGTTGTGTGTGTGTGTGTGTGTGTGTGGGGGGGGGGTTCTGGAGGAAGTCATTCTTGGTGTGGCCATTAGCAGAAGATTATGCAGCTGTTGGTTGGCTCCCCACCAAGAGTTTATTTACAGGGTTTCATTATCCTAAAGTGGCAGATATCGTTTCCCCATCCCAACACCAAGAAGAGAGTGATACTCTGGGTCGTGGATGTTTTGATGGCAGCTTTGGGTTTCCATTCAGTCCAGTGATGCTCAGTCACATCAGAGGAGAACTGACACTTTTTAAAATGTTCTTCATGATTTAAATGATCTCCATTCTAGATAGTAGTGTTCTATAACAGGGTAACATGTCAGGTTATGGTCTTCCACTTTGCATGTTCATTCTAAGTTGGTGATGTCGTGACCTTGTTTTAGACCGTATTCTAAGTATAAATACTGTCCCTCCATCCTCCCCATAGGCCCACCATATTATTAAAGCACACCCAACCCTGAACAGTCATTTCAAGTCAAATCAGGTATTTACAATGTACTAAGTCCTACCTGGAGCAGAGTGTGGGTACATAAACTGCTCCCCTGCTCCCCTGCAGTGTAAGAGTGCCAAGCGGCCCAGGCTCTCTCCCTGGGAGCCCTGCAGGTGGAGGCAGTGCCTAGACGCTCCAGCAGGGTGCGCTGGTCCACAGTGGGAAGAGCCAATAGGCAGGAAGCACTTGGCGCTGGGGCTGGGGCATGGCTCTGTGAGCCCGGATGAGTGCCTCAATTGTGAGGATATGTTCCTGTAAGCCTCTGGTTGACAGCAACACAGTGCACTTATTTAAAGCAATTTCAAACATGTCTTGTCTGACAAGTTTTAAATCCTACTTAACACCCCGTAACAGCCACGAGTTTACTGTCAGAATTAAAGAACAGAATTCTCAAAGGGAGAGAAATTATCACTTTCATTCTGTTCGCTTCCGTTGTGCATAAGGGACATGGCAGGCATGTTTACCTAGGGATGAATATATTATTACCAATTTGCAACACAATGCTTTTCATCCTGGTGAAAAGACTGTTGAAAAGTTTACCTTATACTTTAATTGCTGCCATTATGGATCAAGGAAGAAAGGGAATCCCAAGCGCATGGCGGGGATAAGACCTGAAGGGCAGAGCAACGCTTCAGCAGCTGAAACCTTCTTTATTTGGGATAGCTTTAGTACCGGATGTAAACCTGCACCATTACTTGTTCACTCTTTTTCTCCCTTTGTTGATTAAGCCAAAATAAAAATGGCTACTGTTCAGAGTTCTGTTGTCTCAAACGTGAAATGCAAAAAAACATGTTTGGTTTTTTTATGCATTCGACTTTGACATTCGACAGACAAAATTCTTTTAGAATAGTTTTTTCTTCTATGACACGACTAGTAAACAAACATGTTTTTAGTTGTTTGTAATTTATTTGTAACAGTCACAACTTCATTTGTGACTCTGAGTTAGTCATGAAAACAAAGCCTGACTATGTATTTGTATTTTTATGAAGACATGTAACGGGTCCAGGCTGCCTCAGCTCTGCCTCAGCTCTGCCTCACGTCGAGTCTCCACAGATGGGCATCCTACCTCAGATTGAGCTTTTGTTATCAGTCCCCAAAAGCAAAAACAAATCGCCAAATGTTACAATCTTCCTCCTGTCCTCCTTGCGATTGCATGTGAGGAGTTGGGGTGATAAGCCCTCTGGTACGTGTTGTTGGTGTGTGAAAGGCCCTTTATCAGCTCATACCTCTGACTTGTGCTTAGTCTAGTCAGCCAGAGAAATATGACGGGAATAATCTGATAGGGCGACGGCATCTCGACATCAGTGCGAGTGTGTGCTTAGCACGCTGGTGTTTATGCTGCCCGGACTGCTTTTCTCCAGGGAAAAATGTCAATAGAGTTTTCAGGATGCATCTCTCCAGTGGGAGGAGGCCCTCTGACTTGCATGGCCTCTGGATTGAAAAAAGAAGCAGCATACTTTAGGTGAGAGTAACTGTCGGTAGATTGCTGCGGTAAGATGACAATGCTACTCCTGAATGTTTGCAGAGAAACGGCCTGCTTCCCAGCCTGCTTCCCAGCTGAATCCCTGCTCTCGCAGCTGAGGGTGAGGGTTAGGGTGAGGGTTAGTGTGCAGTGGCATGTTTTAGGTTCTGGGTGTCAGCACAGAAAGACTGCATGTTTGTATGTGCAGGAGAGAAAGTAAGAAAGCCGGTGTGTGTGTGTTCTACAGGAAGGTAATTGTGCGGCTGCTGTCGTGGCGGGGAGACGGCTCTGCAATTCCCCCGCATGAGAGGTCCTGTCTGAGGGCACCTGAAACACGTCACACACCCTCCAGCCCTGTGCCGCGAGCGTTCTCACAGGAAACACTGATTACACATTGTGCGCTGGAATGTGTTGGCACAGACTGTCAATTAAACAAGAAAATGACACGGCAAAACCCAATGAAAACTATAATAAACACATCATTTGATTATTCATTTGATAGGATTTATTTTTGAGAATTCTCCATTCCACCAAGGCCGTTGTGTAACCTATCTGTAAAGTGTGATGAAGCAAATGGAGCGCTTTTATTATTAGATGGTTAGAATGTATTCAGTCCAGTCTGAAAGTAATTAGCAATTCTCATAGCCCCTGTACTAATTCACTTAATTCTAGCATACCTCTCACACCATAACAGATACACAAAGATACACAAATCATTTAATTTACCTTGAGATAAACTATTCTTTTGTAAAATGTAAACTGCTTGGTTGGGTCGTGTAAAATATTATTTTTCAGTGTGCAATATTTTTGTTAAAGACTAAGAGTGTTCACAAGTTATAACGGATGTTATGCATAGCTACATTTGAGTGTAATTTTCAAATTAGTAATTACCTTTTTCCTAAAACTAGAGACCAGAGCATTTACAACTTAAAACTGGAAAACTAGCGTAATTAATTGTTTGCTAGAAAGTATATCTAAAGGTTTTGTATTGTTTCTTTTTCCCCCCAGAAATAATCGTCTTTTGAAACATCCATATTGATCTGGCTGGACAGATGGGGTATTCAGTGTGGTACTGAACTAGTGAGGTAGACAGATCTCTTACAGTATGTACTGTATAGCCAAAGCCTCATGTCAGACAGATCTCTTACAGTATGTACTGTATAGCCAAAGCCTCATGTCTCTCCGTACCAAAGCATCAAAGCCACTTCAAGCTCTTTGCAGCGTGATGTACTAAGGTAGTTAGAATGTCTCCCTCTTAGCTCGGACATAATTATACTATTGTAGATTAATTTATGACACTTCCAATGAAGCTTTGGCAATAACTCTTTCCAAACATAGTGCGGTGTATATATTTTTGTCACTGCAATTGTTGATTGCGATAAGCTCTTACAGGGATCCTTATCTCCTGGGCCTATCAAGACCAGGTCTTTGCATGTCACCCCCCCCCCTCTGAGTGGGATCGTCTGTCGAGCACCTTTGATTTCTCCAGCCCTCCCCAGGTAGCTCAGGAAGGCTGGGAGGTCTTTGAGAAAGCCGAACAAAGCCACATATTTGTTACCAACTGTTGCCACCATCGGCTGCAACATCTTGTTTGTCGGCTGAGCAGGGCGAATGGCAGTATGGATAGGGGTGTTTGGAGGTGAAATAAAGGAGATGCTATCCCGGCTAAATGAGGGAAGATTCACGCGGTATAATGAAGGCTGGACCCATGTCTTCATGGTTGATGCGTATCTAAAAGGCCTGGCAAATACTGTTCCTGAACAGAAGGTTTTATCTGCAGATATACATATCCCCTGCAACCAGCAGGCCCACAGGAGGCCACGCTCTATCTTCTCAATCACTTTTATTCTTCGCAAGTTTTTTTTATTTTTTTTTATCTAAAGGAGATTGCAGGACTCAATCAGAGTTTAACTCCTTTTTTTTTCACTTCCATCCTGATGTTTTTGATTAGGTTTAGTATCCCGGAAATTCCTTCTGTTGAATTTAAGATTTGATTCCACAGAGATCTTTAATCCGTTGACCGATTGCAGTTGGACCTTGCATCTGTTAGAGAAATGTTGAATTTACAGAATAATTTTGGTATCACAAACCATTGTAACCATCACAGTATTTTATGGCATTAATGTATGCTGACACCTTGTGAAAGAATTGAAACGTGGACTGGTGGAGCGAGCATTCAGGATGTGTGATGTTGGAATTTAAGATGGAGCGCGTGTCAAGGTAGGTCACTGTGCTGTCTGAGGACAGAGACCTGGCCTCACTGAGGCCTGGCCTCCTGGCCTCTCTGAGACCTGGCCTCCTGGCCTCTCAGAGACCTGGCCTCACTGAGGCCTCGGTTCACAAGGTGCTGGTTGTGTGTCCTCTCCTCAACAGATTGTTTTCTTTTCTTCTGTCACTGCAATTGAGGAGCTTTTGCTGAGGAGAAAAAAGACGAGGAAAAAGGTCACCTGGATGTGAAGCTCCTTTATCTGCCATCTTCCCCTGGCTTCCACAAGCAGCTTGTTTCTAAGCTGCAACCTAGCCAAGCATGAAGGGAATATAATTTCAGCCAATCTCCCGGTAGCTTGGGTGCACAGGAAGCCATTGTAGGCCGGCAAAATGGCCACAATAGACTCACTGCCCCCCTGATAAAGATCTGCATAGGTAATGCCAGGGCAGCAATAAATGCAATTTTTGCCTCCTTGCATTCAACCCTACTCCCACACTGCTCTGACCACTGTTTGTCCCTCTTGGCATCGAAGGTGATGGATAGCATTTCTGTTGCATATAATTGCAAGGGATGTATAATGGTGGAAATTAATTAATTTCCTCAGTGAATAATGCATTACCGGGACATTTCTTTAGTGTTTATCTGGCAACACGGCCAATAGCTTTGTTTGCTTTTAGAAACTTTTGAACTCCTCGCTTCCTTGCTTTCTGAAAGGGTCCCAAGACTGAAAGCCTTGCTGTAGTGTGTAAAACGTGTAATAAGAAAGCCTAAAGGACACCAGGTGACCAAGCCTTGTAAAGCAGCCCACACAGGCCAGCCTGGCTGTTCCAGCCTCACGGATGCCTTTCATTTCATGAGTTATATTCCATATTTGAATTGCTGTTTTTGATAGCCCTGCCTTTTCTTTTCATTCAGCCTTGCAAGCATAGTCTTGAACTTTTACCATTCAGCTTTGAATGCCAAATGAGATGATGATGTAGTGGTGCTAGCAGCAGGGGGATGAGGGCATCTAGGTGACTGGGACTGAAGGCATGACGACAACTTACACCCTTGAAGTGACAGTTTACAAACATCAATAACTGTTGGTTTAAGGACAAAACATTCAGGTCATGTCAAGCCACACACTCATAAATTGAGTATTTGCTTCCGAGCAAAAATAACTGAGAAGAATTAAGATATGTTAACGTTGGACAGCAGTTCAAATAAAGTAACCCAGTATGTAGTTGGCTGGACCTGATGTTAGTTTCCTCCAGGATCACAATGACTCTTATTGAGAGACTTGTTGCTCTTGTTGGTTAGTTGTAACGGTTTTAAATTCTTGTACTCGCTGTGAACTATTTTACTGTTGATTGTTTTTCTACAGGTACACTCTTGCACTTTTTGAGTTTCATGTTGTTTAATTGTAACTTGTTTAACTGTATGCTCTTATGGTGCTTCCCTTTGGCACTTATTTGGTTTTTCGCAATGTATGCTTCATGTTTTGGCTGCTCGCAATGTTGGGGCTATCTCGTTGTTATGATCAGTGACCTATATGCTCTTTTGTAAAGCTCTCTCTTGGAAGTCGCTTTGGATAAAAGCGTCTGCTAAATGCATAAATGTAAATGTATTCAAGGCCCTGCCCCTCCCTGCCAGATCTCTCCTGCGTCTCTCATTCCTCTTCAAGCAAACACATACAACTGTACAATTGTACAATTTGTTTGTGCAATTGTCAGTTAAAAAAACTATTTAAAAAAACTATTATGCAATACTGGATAATTGACCTTGTATTATTCTTACCACTCATCACCTGTGCTTCAGTTACCACCACCACAAAAAAGAAAACCTTTGAAGTTGGGAGCAAGTCAAAACAAGATTTATTTACATTGTAAAATTCCAAAGGCAGGTATACAAAAGATAAAATTCTTAACGTCTTAAAAGTATCACTTTAGCTGTTGTAGTTCTGTCTACCTCTGTCCTTTTATTGTGTCATGTAAGGGTTGTTATTTCAGGGTGCTGTGATTGTAGTCACAATACAGATTCACATCTTGTTTGAAATGTTCCACTAAACCAGGTTTTGAGATGTGGAGAACAAACTAGATCTAAGAAGGAAAAAAATGCTTTTATTAAAAGAGATGACTAATAAACGTCTTGTGTTTAAATTATGGATGGTCAAAAATAATCTAAGAGGTTAATTTACTACTTTCAACTTTGACGCGATGACCTACAAATTACATGACCTGTATGTCATTAGAGCACTGTACAGGTAACATCCACCATGCTATAGTAGGATCACGTGTCACAGCCCAATCTGGAATATGAGTCCAGTATACATGTTTGTATCCATATTTTAATGGCAATGCTGATGTCACAGGGTGTTGTGTCAACATTGTTTGAAAGAAAGATAGAAGAAGTATTGGAGTTGGCGTTTTTATTGTGAAAATGTCCCCGCCCTTGCACAATTTGTATAACAAGTATAAAACCCCTGTTCTCTCAGTCCTGTCTCAGATAGAAGAATGTGGCATTCGCTGGCGGTGGCCGTTTAATTAACCTCTCCTGCCTCACTCTGCTCACAACAATTTTCCCTGTGACTTGCTTTAATAGTTTAATGACCTTGCTGTCAGTAATACTGTGAAAGACTGAATCAAGGTATGATTTAATTAAAAGAGTCCATATGTTTAAGACTGCACCTAACACAGATGTGGACACATGGGGGAGTGGACAGAAATGACCCCGCCATTTAATATTGAAAACCACAGAGTGAAGCAGTAAATAAGCAGACAGGATTAGCACTGTGCTGGAGAAAAGAACACCGTTTTCCTGCTGATACTGCTATTCAAATGGCTGCATTCACAATTGAATTATTAACAATAGACTTCATATGAAGATCATACAAGTGACTTGTCAACATTGTCTAATCACCTCCTGTTTCATAGCTAGTCTTCAGTGCTTCATCCTGCCAGCTCCCTAACTGTACCACTAGCTCAATGTTTTTATATTTAGGTAAGGAAGCTATGACATGAAAATGCTACAGCAGTCATGGTAATGTCCTCTGTGACTGCCTGTGTTCCATACTTCTGCACCATATTCATATTAAGGCCCTATGACCCTGACTATCTCTCCATTTGTCCCATATGTGCACCCCAACTGATTCTTTTCTCTTGCTGTTCCGTGTCTGTTGGTTCCATTGAGGCTTCGTCTCAGCCATTAACTTCTCTTTCTCTTTAGTAGACCTCAGGTCTTCCAGCTTCCTGTCCTCTACACCCCAGCTTCCTGTCCTCTACACCCCAGCTTCCTGTCCTCTACACCCCAGCTTCCTGTCCTCTACACCCCAGCTTCCTGTCCTCTACACCCCAGCTTCCTGTCCTCTACACCCCAGCTTCCTGTCCTCCAGACCCCAGCTTCCTGTCCTCTACACCCCAGTTTCCTGTCCTCTACACCCCAGCTTCCTGTCCTCTACACCCCAGCTTCCTGTCCTCCACACCCCAGCTTCCTGTCCTCTACTCCCCAGCTTCCTGTCCTCTACACCCCAGCTTCCTGTCCTCTACACCCCAGCTTCCTGTCCTCTACACCCCAGCTTCCTGTCCTCCAGACCCCAGCTTCCTGTCCGCTACACCCCAGTTTCCTGTCCTCTACACCCCAGCTTCCTGTCCTCCAGACCCCAGCTTCCTGTCCTCTACACCCCAGCTTCCTGTCCTCTACACCCCAGCTTCCTGTCCTCCAGACCCCAGCTTCCTGTCCTCCACACCCCAGCTTCCTGTCCTCTACACCCCAGCTTCCTGTCCTCTACACCCCAGCTTCCTGTCCTCTACACCCCAGCTTCCTGTCCTCCAGACCCCAGCTTCCTGTCCTCCACACCCCAGCTTCCTGTCCTCTACACCCCAGCTTCCTGTCCTCTACACCCCAGCTTCCTGTCCTCTACACCCCAGCTTCCTGTCCTCCAGACCCCAGGTCCCTCAGACAAGGACCTGGCTGACTCTACGGTCACCTGTCACCACCCAGCAGATGTAGGATGAGCTGGCCTGGCCGCTGGTGTGGGCCTGATGAGAGTGGAATGACTTCATAATGGCAGGGGTGTTCCTGGGTTTATGGAACGATATGATAATCCTCTTTTCACACAATGGTGATAATGATCATTATTATGGCAGGGGAGTAGGGGGCAAGAAAACGGTACGGAATGGAGACTTTGCTGAATAATCCTTCTGCCTTGAAAGGTTAAATACGGATTTGAATATTATGATCCCCTCTCTCCCTTTGCCAGCGAAAATGATAGTGCAGTATTTGAAACAGATGTGCCCGTTATGCATTTTACTTGCCAAACAACGGCTCTGTTTATTTAGTTATACTTGAGGTATTATAAAAGGCATATTTATCTGTAGCTAAAGATGTGTGACGTGAAGGTCGAGGTAGATGTGATCTTTAGGTTGTCTGTGAGTTTGAAACTTTGTTTTTCAGATCTTCAGGTTTCAGAATGTTACGTGTTTGCTGAGATTGTGGAGGCAGATACTGTGAAGGTCAACAGGTGGGTACACAATGGACGGCTAATCCTCAATATCTCCTTTATTGACTTGAGTTTTTCATTAGATGAATCACTAAGAAGAGATATGATTTGCAGCAATTGATAAGTAGCAAGGATTAAAGAAGGAGAATGTAATATCTCAAATGGACGTTTAACAAAAACAGCCGACACAGACCCATATGTTAGCTAAGCAAGGTACAGGTGTTAGTGTCCAGGACTGACACTGTAGACTACCCTTACGAGCCATGTTAGCCAGCCTCCTCCATCACACCAACACACCATATCACACTAAAGTGTACAAATCCATGGTACTTGACTCCGTTTGTATATTCTCCGGGGCGTCTTGGAAACGGGGCAGTTACCTCCCTTGAGTGTCCCTTGCAGAACATGATCTGCCGAAATTGCTTCCTATGGCTGCGTAACACCTTAATACCATGGAAACGAGTTAGGACGGATTTCACAGCCAATCGGAAGGTTCCAACAGTAAACAGCAGAGCCGAGCTGCTTCCTGGTTTGGGGACCACCTGAATCAGACACAACGTTTTTATCGACTTTGATAGAAATCCTCAGTTTTATGCAAATATAAAGTGCATGACTTCACACCAGATCGTTTTTTATAACTGAAAGGCTACAAATCTTGAGCAGATATATTTAGGTTTACATTTTGTTCACTTAACAGAATATTCAGCCTGCCAATTCTGTTAATCAAAAAAACATAAATATCATCCTAAACAATCTGGCCTTTTTTCAATCCAGTATTTGAAAGCGAGTTTAGGTTGACAGTGAACTTGACTAGGGTGGAGTTGGAGGAGAGGAACTCTGCTTTGGTTACAGAGAGTTGAGCCCTTCTGAAGCAGCCTTCTGAAGCAGTAAATAAACTTCAGGTCTACAGCAGCTCTCTGTTCCCCTCAGCAGTCAGGCGACTCTAATGACTCTCTGAGAGGGCTGACAGGAAGCAGTCTATCCAGGCCACCGTCCAGCCCTGGATCCATTACAGCATGAGCACTGCTGCGTCCTCTCTCTGAGCTGGTAAGGTACAAAACCTCTTCGTCCATGTTCAGATTTGTTCTTCCTTGTCCTTCCTGTTCTGTTCACAGGTGTCCTGTTGGTACACCTGTGGTTTGGACTGAGGTATTGTCAGTGTGCTGGTAATGTTTCTAGCTTATCTTCCTCTCTTTCATTTGGTTCTGTAGTACTATACCTGCTCCTTATAGTGAAAACAAATAAGACACTTTTATTGGGGAGAATGTAGCCCATGCACAGGTCCACATCTGTGCCTTTTTAAAACATCTCTAGTTAAGAGTAGCATAATGAGATTTCGATGTTCCTTTCTATTGCCAGGAATAAGAAAACCTGAAGTTTTTTTTGTCTGAAAAGAATTCCAATATTCAGTGAAATGTGTGTGCCTGTATTTGAGCCCCTGTGTCTGTGTGGAATGGTGAGTGTGAGTGTGAGTGCAGTACAGTTTGTGTAGTTTATGCCAAATTTCAAACATGATTTACATTCTCACTGTAATGTATTAAAACGTTGACAGGGCAAAAGGGATTCACAAGATGCTGCATTAGAAACTCAATTTCTGTGATGAATTGCCTGAAGTCACAGAATCACAAACGGCTTCCTGCCACCTTCCCAACCTCCCCCTCTCCCCCAGCTCAGAAGGTTTTTTTTGTCAAAATCTTCTTAAACCTCTCTCTTAATCTGATCTGCTGAATATGAGAGGGTGAAAGGATTTTCAGACTAAAAAAGCATTCATTTTTTCGCCTTGTTGTGCATCGCTTTCCTAAGTGCTGGGTCAGTAATATTCAAACATGGCTTTGCCCCCCCTCCAGCCTGCTCAGACTCGCTGATGTCCTTTCCCCGCCAGCGCTCTCCTCCTGGTCTGCCGTGAAACAGGCAGGAGATGCATGTTTCACATAAACACTGATATTTACAGAGGTATACTTACAGCATATGTAGTTGAATATAATTATAATGAAAACGTTTGTCACTCGACACAGTCTGGTCAGACATGATTTACGTGATTGTCAGGTTCCTCTGTTTAAGGACATTTTTGATTCACACTGCTGCATTAATGCTTTTCTAATATATTTGAATGGTGATAAATTGTACCAAATACTTAGTCAAAAGACTGCATTTGTGCCATTATACATAAACGCAACCTTTTTATCTATAAAGCAAAAGAATCCATGCCTGTGGGAGTCCTGGAAACAGTCTTTTATCGCAAACAACACTTGAATAGTTCATTTAAAAAGTGAATTCTATTGAGATAAGGGTGAGTGAGTTAGTGGGAGAATAACCACATAAACAGTCAATAGAGAGCTGAAAGATAAACAATAAACAAGCGGCGGACGGCAGGTATTCTCTCCCGATGGAGCGTCTGATCTATTGTTCCTCGCGGGGTGTGTTTGATATGCTTGATTGGGCCGGCCTGTGTGATTGTGCTGCTCACCATTGTTCTGTGTGATTTACAGCGTCGCTACAAAGCTGTAATATCACTCTGGCTTTGCCTGGGCTGCCTGTGGCATGGGCTTGCTGAGAATGGGCCTGAGTAACGCTAGCTGGAGTAACGCTAGCTGGGCCTTTGTTTGTGGGCTTGATTGTGAGGAGGGGGGAAGGCTTGGAGCTGTCATCCAAATAAAGAAAGCTCCTTGGTGTAGCCTTAACTCCAGTACCCTATCAAAGCAGAGGGGGAAACCAGATTTAGTTCACCACTGTTTCCTTTCAGAGAGGAAGGCCCAGCATTAATGGAAATCCAAATATTCCAGCATTACCAGAGGATGATAATGTAAATTCAAGTTAATATTGCTACAATGCTGTGTGTGACAGTTTCCTATAATGCGCTCTTCCAGGATTAGTCATTCATTAAACAGGTTTGCAATGCAAAGCTACTGTCAGATTTTTGTCAGGGAAGAGAGAGGAGGAGAGGGGGAAACAGTAGCCAGGGAACATCTTACAATTAAAATCCTCGTCTGATTATGGAACATGTGACTTTCTCTTCTCAGATCTGGGGCGACGATTTTAGATCTTTTGTGATGCAGCAACAACAAGCCGGCAGAAACAATAGCTTGTACAAACAAGCTCTCCGATTTGATGAAAAGAAGTCAGCAGCATTATAGAGGAAATGATGTTGTCTCACACATGGGATGCTGTACAAAAACAGCAATTATTTATGCCTCTTTTTTATTGCTGCAATTTGGCATCTTGGCCCGACAATAGTTGTTGTGAGCTTGATTCTATACGCTGTTATTTTATGAGAAACACAGCAAACCCTTGAATTGGTATTGTACTCGGTGAGCACCAGATCTTCTTTAAACTTCCTTCTTTTGTTCCAGCCCGAACCCTAGAAGCTGTCTAGAATTTGCTTTTGTTATCTCAAGAGTATTGTTTTATTTAAAATCCAGTAACTTTGCAGTCCCTCCTATCGTCTGGATATAGCAGCCCCACTACTATGTATAAATATGATGTACATACTCTTCTGCTAGGATCGTCTTCGTCAAAACAGAGCTGATAATTCTGCATCGCCCCCTAGAGCCAGCGATGCAGTATGCGTTGTGGAGTCTGGGCAGGATTTTTCCACTTTTCAGTATCGTTCAAGGCCGGTTGTAAACTGAACCAAGCATATGTTCATATCACTACTAATAAAGCACTGAATAAATTGTTAGTTACGGGATATATAAACCTCTCAACCATATCACGAGACAAATAGTCATCATCGGATTCAAGTACCATTTTTTTAAATTTTAATTTGATGTTTTATTGTGCAATTTGGAATTTTTAGCTGGTAAGACACTTATTAATTTCTAGCGGAATCTCCTGTGGCGCACAGGTGATGTCACGGGGGTTTGGAAGATATGATGAAATAGCTGTGATATTTGTGGATGAGAAATGAATGTGAGGAATGTGGCGTGGTGTCTGAAGGCTTTTGTCACTGTTACCTTCAGGACACAAGTACCATAAATACTCCTCATGTGCAAGCCCATAGGCCCTGGGTGTGTGGCATTTGTCATTCTTTGGGTGTGTGTGTCATTTGTCATTCTTTTGGAATTGATAAAAAGATTGCTCTCTGGAGAATGTGTTGTTACCGTCATAAAGGGAAGGCCATGTCCACGTTATTATATTTCTCATTGCAGCAATATGTGGGTTTTCAGAGCACTTTAATCTGCTCTCCAGCTGGCCGCGTGGACTCCGGCCTTGCCCCCGTCACCCCGAGGCCTGCGCTCTGAGGCCTGCAGCCAGCACACAGGGGAGGGGACTGCCTCACCACATCCCTCAATACAATCACTGCTTTAATGGCTCTCAAGTCTTAAAACAAGATGTGCATCGGTCACACACCACCTCTGACTTACGACGACAATCAGTGTTCTGTCTGAACCTTCTGTGTTCTGTCTGAACCTTCTGTGTTCTGTCTGAACCATCTGAGTATTCTGTCTGAACCTTCTCAGGGTTCTGTCTGAACCTTCTCAGGGTTCTGTCTGAACCTTCTCAGTATTCTGTCTGAACCTTCTCAGTGTTTTAGTGGCTGTTGTATTTGACGTCTGTGACTAAATGTTTCCCCCTCCTGATCTGTGCCCCTCAGTGCTTCTAGATAGAATGCCAATATTATTAGGAATGATGGTGTATAGTTATTCTTCCTATCTGAGTGACAGTTACTGTTATTCATATTTGAGCACCATTTTGTTTTTAATCAGTCAGGTTGTGTGTTGAGCGCTGTCACTGCTGAAATAGCTTTCATATGGACTAGCCCTCTGGGAGCAACATGGTCATTAACTCTTAATGCCATTTTCTGCTAGAGAAACCTTCCTCCCACCCTCCCCCTTCGCCCTCTTCACTGACTCCCAAATCAAGAGGCAAAGACTCCCATGACATTTATTCAGCCCCTCTCCATCCCCTCCCTTTGGAGCTAATGGGGTATATCAAGTCATGTGTCTGAACTCTGACCTATAATGGCTCCACATGTGGTCCTGGCCCTGGGATTCACCACCGGGGGATCGAGTGTCCCAAACAATCTGGTGTTGTCAGAGGGTTGGCTGGCATCACGTAACGGGGTGTGATGGTCCTTCGGAGCGAAAGCCGGGAGGCCGGTGATGAAGACGAGGGGAGGACAGGTCAGATGACTCGGTGCATTTTTAAGGGCAGCCGGTATCGATTCTGAAATCTCCCCGTGGGAGTGGCAAAACGGCAGTTGCAAAGCATGAGAAGTTACCGTTGTACGCATACATTGTGTGTGTGTGTTAAGAAGCATGAGGGCGAGTGCGTGGTACTCACTCTCCATTAATATGTGCTTCCAAACTTTCCCTGTCCTGCCAGACTGCAGCCTGTGTCTGGGGTTGTGGGCAGGACTGAGCTGTGGCCCTGTGGGCTGGAAGGGCCCCAGAGCCAAGTGATTCTCAAACACTTAAGGGTTAGGGTTAGGGCTGCTGTGATTGAATATTTACTCTGTATTGTCAGTCAGTCCATTTACTATTGTAGTATGAAGAGCGACCAGAGGATAATGCCCAAGCAAACACAAACAATAAATAATGTGGAAAATAATAAGAGAAAAGCTTCTTAGGGAAGTCTGCTAATGTCATTTCAAGTATAAAACATTTGAGTACGAAGCATTAACGGAGAAAGAAAAACATTACCATTTCAGATGGTCTCAGCTGCTCTGTACTAATTACACGTCCTTGAGAGATGGAGGTTTTCTTTCATAAGCAACAATGCTCCTTTTCTGTTGATTTCTATGGCCCTGCAGTGTAGGCTGTCCCCTGCAGTGTGTTCAAGGTAACCAGGAGCCCATGTCTGGCCCCTCAATGAGCTATAGGTTATCTGGCATATTCAGCTATTGTGAAAATTGTTAATGGCTGTGGAATGCATATCTACTTTGACTCATTGTATGTCATTCATTTACTGTTTCGTGGTATTGCTCTTACTCTACGAAAGACTTCATTATCGAAGGTTACGCACTCACTCATTCAGATCTATAAAATATACATATAATACCCTAAATAAAACATACTGTATATGAGCACTTTATAACCCTAAATCTATCATAGGAAATATGTCCTTGGCTGTGATAGTTGTGTCTGTTCAATAGTGGAAAATCTACTTCATGAAACATACTGTGACATCTCTTAGAGCAGATCACTCCTAACACTGCCAGTGTTCCAGTTACGATGCAGTCTTGACTACTGAAACACTGCTAGAAGGAACAAACATAGGCTTCTGAAGATGAGTTCTTGAGACCCTAACTCACCCATATGTTTTCTTAATGAGTTTGTCATTTGAATTAAATCAGTAGATCAGTGAATGAACTGAGAAGTTTTCCCACTCAATTTAAAATGTATACACAACATAGACAATATAGACAACAGTGAACTGACTGTAATAACCCTGGTCCTGGTCCTCTGGTGTTGGTCTTGGTTCTAGCATCAGTTCATCAGGGTTTGGATGAAAGAGGATATTGGTTGTTCTGTGCTCTGGGCCTGTTCCCTCCTGATCCTTCCTACTGTACACGGCCCTGGGTTTCACCAGGCCTGGCTCTCCAGCCATCCCCCTGCCTGGGCTCTCACCAGGCCTGGCTCTCCAGCCATCCCCCTACCTGGCTCTCACCAGGCCTGGCTCTCCAGCCATCCCCCTGCCTGGGTTTCACCAGGCCTGGCTCTCCAGCCATCCCCCTGCCTGGGCTCTCACCAGGCCTGGCTCTCCAGCCATCACCCTGGCTGCAGGTCCACTGTCTATAAACTATTCTTTAATCACACCATACTGAGGTATGTCTTATGTCTCATCCTACAGATGTCTAGTGGAGTCTGACATCAGGAGGGTTTTATAGGTTCTCATCTCTCAGACGATGTGTGGGGCAACGCTAGTCGGCACGTTATATTTTCTAGAATCTTGCCAGAGTGTCTGGAACAACCCTGCAGTCCATCCTAAGAGCATGTTCCATCCTAAGAGCATGTTCCATCCTAAGAGCATGTTCCAAGAACATCGTGAAAACCAAAGTTTTGATTTGAGTGGAATTGACAGAAATGTAGGTTTTTGGCATAGAAGATCTGTCCACATGGCAGTTTACAGCTCCTGGCATCGAGATGTGCTGCAGGGGATGTGGAGGTGTGCAGTCTGACATGCTGGCTGCAGAGAGACCAGCAGAACAGCAGGGGACCCCGGGTGGAGGGGGGCCCCTGGGGGGGCCTGGGGGGGGGCCTGCCACTCAGCCTTTATCAGAGCCCAGCCTGTCCCCACACAGACACATCTGCACACCTTGTATACACTCATTTATCCCCAGAAACACCAGCATAAGCACAAACTGGAATATATAAAAAATAAAATATAAAGACTCAACGTGTAAAATTTTCCTTTTACGTTCCTTTTGGAGTCCTGCTCTGTAGAAAGTCGATGGGAAAAAGTCAAATGTTTATCTTCGCCTAGCAAATACTGGCTTTATGTCCTGGTCTATTTGAAATCTTATCATGCCTTTGGACACTGCTTGAGTATTTTAAATAACCACTTACTTGGTTCACATCATATGTTAACTGAATTTCCCAGCACTTCCTAGCAGCCATCTCATTGCACTAAACATCTCCTATTTGTTAATCTGGCTTCACACCTGCATGGAAACGAAGCGGTTTCAGGGAGAGGGGAAAAAAAACACCATTTCAATTTCAAGATGTTACATTTTAATATAATTCTTGTTGCTGATGTTAGTTTGGGTTGTACAGGTGCTAAAATGTACTTTGATTACCAAGAATTTTAGGATTATGATTGGATAGGTCGTCTTTATTGACCCAAATGTATTTGAATGTCCTTGATTGTTTTGTTTGCTTATAGTGCATTATAGTGCTTAGTGCATTGTACTGCTTAGGGTTAGCCCTAACCCTAACCCTGTACTGCTCAGGTGTCTTGGAGATGTTAAGTGAGCAAACAATACATTTGTAGTCGACAGTGTCCCCACAAAATAACACTTTTTATTTTGTACACAAGGAAATCATTTTCCACAATAGTAGTAGAAGAGTTGGATGTGTCTCCTGAACCAGGAGAGCAGGCAGCAGGTTCACGCCGGGCCGGGCCGGGGACGTGCTGGGGCAGACTGAAAGCTCTCCCTGGAGGAGAGAGGTGCTGGGGAACCACAGCATCAGCAGCAGCCAGAGAGCCCTGTTTCATCCTCCTCCCCTTTGTTAACACAAAGAGGGTCACCTCCATATGAAAGGAAATATAATAACACAGAGCTCCTCGCACAATGGTGGACTGCTGATAAACCCTCCCCTAATTCTGCCCCCGTATTCATTATTTTAAACTTGTTTCTCCCGCAAACACAGGCGGGCCACGATGGTGCTCACTGAGGAAATAGATATGTAGGCTGTGCTGGATATTTGGGGATGAAAAATATTGCAAAAGAAAATGCACAAATAGAACACGCTCACACACACGCTCACTTGAGAAATGTTTTAATTATGTACAAAAGAAAGTGTTTAATAAAAGAGGGAATTAAGGCGAACGCTCAGAGCGATTGCGGGAATTTGTCCAAAAGGAAAAGACTTGCCTCACAAGCTCTCCCTCCTCATCTCTCTCTCACACATTCTCTTTCTCCCTCTTGCTCTCTCCCTCTCTCTGCCTCTCGTTCTCGCTTTACCTCTCTCTCTGCTTCTCCCTTTCTCCCTCTCTCCGCCATTAAAAGCCTGCAACTTCAAGCAGTTTTTTAATCAGCTAAAAAACATATGTGGCTTTGCAGCTAAGACAGCTTGCCCAGGCGCTGATAAATGCCTATCACTAATTTGCATACGGTAAAAGCTACCCTTTAATCAGAACCTCTAATCCCTGACGGTATTAATGATTTTTTCTCCTCGTATAGTATCATGTTTGCTAATTCCAAAGTGATCAGCTCCTTGTATGCGCCTCTTTTTTTGTGCTGGCATAATGGTCGAGTTGAGAACTTCTGTTATCCTACTTTGGCACATAATTAGGACTACAAAGGAGGACAAATCACTCTGAATGGGACTCACAAAGAGCAGCTCCTTTCTTCTCCCTGCATTTGAACCAGAGCTCTCGCTAACAGTTGTGTCACTTCTTACACTATATATGTATGTAGGAAAACGGGTGAAATTGTGTGTGCCAGGCGAATCTTAGACACACGACAGCACTTGTGTTCTAGAGAGGGGCATAGAGGGAAATATCAAAATTTACCATGTAATTAAACCGTCTATCACTGCACTACCAGTTTAGACGCTGCATATTTCTTCTCAAAATGGCACTCTAGGCTATAAAATACTTCATTTAATTTCACCGCTAAGCACCTTGCAAAAGTACTTAAATGCCTGCCTCCTTTCTGTTTCATAATATAAGCACCACTCTGACAGAGTTTAAGAAATGAGACCAAATTACCAGGAACACTCAGGGACCCCCAACATGGTGTTGAGACTTTCAGAGAGAAATCCCAACATACACGACCCATCACATATCCCAGACATGAAGCTCGAGGACGGAGGAAGTGGGACAGGAGCGCACGGCTTTGGGGTGGTAGGGTGTGTAAGCACGGCTTTGGGGTGGTAGGGTGTGTAAGCACAAAATGAAAAAATGAGAGCAAGAAAAAATGGAACGTCAACTAGGTATACACAACGCATGATTTATACAATTCATTTGGGCCATTACTTTTCATTAAAGATCAAATGAAATGGGTACTTACTTACTAAGAGGCCTTTGGGGAGCTGAATCGCAGAGAAGAAAGAAGATTAAACTTTACATTCAGCCCCAAATTTAATTCAGAAGTAATCAATCGCATAATGGCCCAGCAACTGTAGCCGGGGTGATTGAAATGAAATTACCATATTTTTAATCTTAATTTTCCACACTGTTTATCTGACACTGTCAATATAAAATACAAACAGATAATGAAATAGCATTATATTGACACTACAATCATCTCTAGAGCAGCCCTCTGTGATTAAACCGCTGGAATGTTTGATTACATTTTGTTGGCTGACATTACAAATGACACGGATGCTTCGCTGAGACTTGCTGCCGGCTGGAAAATGAGCCTATCCATCAAGGACTCCTGGCAGCTTCTCCCTTCCAGTCGATGGCTGCTGCCAGCGGCCGGCCACCCTTCTGTCAGCCGTTTAGCACCCGGAGGTGGGGGGCTGCAGGGGGAGAAGAGGCTGGAGAGGGGGACGGGAGGGGCGTGGGGGCGGGCGAGGGAGTGATTCACGGCCCCCTTGCTCTGCTAATGATACAAAGCAAAGGAGTCACTGAGAGGGAGAGAGAAAAATGTCCTCGGCAACATATCGCCATGCAGGTGTCTCTCGGAGGCAGCCTGTTAAGAGCCTCTAAAGCCCTCACAATACAGCCCCCACTCTGCAAATCACCTGCTGCTGCCAGACCACCGGCACTGCACAGCCCAGACCCTCGCCTGCTGTACTGAAACACCAACATCTTAATTACTTTTTTAAAGGGGGCATCAATACTAAGTTTGGGTTGTTTTTTGGGAGGGGGGTGTGGGGGGATGTGGGTATTCAAAAGAAGTACGTTTTCAGATAAGTATTTTTTTTATTTTTGTCAAGGCAGGTTGTGAACACAAACAGGAAATGTCATGTCTCTTCATCATACTAGTCATTTACAGATAACTAGCTTACATTGCTGTATTACTGGAGAACTGTGATACAATCCTGCCTGTGGTCTCAGGGATCTTGTGTGGTGTTTGCTGATTTGTACAAAATAATTGAGATTACAACAGTCCAGAGGATCATACTGTCTGTGGTGTTTGCTTGTGGCCGAGGATGACGCAGTGTAGACTGTGACCCCAGAGCGGGATGTTTAGAAGCAGCAGCAGCCTGAAGGTCGGACTGATAAGACCTGGGATCTGCTCCCAGACTGGCATTGTGCTCTGACCTTGAGCCCCCCTGAAGTGGATGAAACCAGAAGCACGGTTCTCCACCACAGGACAGTCAAGTTCAGAGAGAGAGAGAAGGAGAGGGGGGAATAGAGAGAGAGATAGAGGGGGGTGGGGGGCAGGGAAACAGAAACATCCAGGCTTAGCTGGGGGCTGGGGACGGCAGAGATGACCCCAACTAGCCGTATTCATGCAGGGCTGAGAACTGGTGAAGTGGAACGTGTACCTTTGTGTATCCTTCCATATCCCACACTGAAACGTAGAGAGGATGGTGTTAAGGACCATGGTTAAACATAGGCAAATCTCTATGGAATTGCCACAATAAGTCTAAGATTGCCTTTTGTTGAACTGTAACTTGCATCGTTACTTGGACAAAACCTATGAAAAGTTCAGTGTGTTTGTTGTGATGTTTTGTGACTAAATTCTTCACCCACAGACACATACAAAGCGACATATCAGAAGTTATCCAACAGCTACCTGCATGAGGTCAGTACAGTAAGGCCTGGGTGTTCACCAGTTTTAAAGAGTGAAATAAATGAAAAATCGGACGTAAAGTTAAACCAGCTGGAAGGCTTTTTCCCCGAGCCTGGGAGCACAATAGGAATGTGAGATGTTTGGAGATAACAGATCCAGCAGGACTGTAAGAATCCAATTCCTCAAGAGCTGGAGTCTGCTGGTGATAGAGCTTCCCCCTGCTCCCATTCTCTCCTTCCTCGGGAGAGATGCTATCTCACCTCCACCATGACCGGTGAGCTCTGGAAGCTGAGCTACTCACCAACACTACGTCAGGGGTCGGGATAGCTTGAAATCAACATATTCTCAGATTTTGATCAGAATATGTTCGCATCTCGTTGTGTGTTATCAATGGGAAAGTGACTGTTTAATTCGAACTGTTCTTTCCTTCAGTGGAGTCCAGGTTGTCGTGTTCCCTGTAGAAGCAGGCTGGTCATGGTTGTGTATTGAGTTGACTACAGACAGTGTTTGTTAGCTGGCAAAATGCAAGTGTATGCATCTACTTTTATTGGCAAGTGCCTTCCAGCAAGAGAACCAAACAAGTCCAATTTCACATGATTGACCAATCTGACCGCATTGCTATGGTGGCTTCACCACCAGCTTTCTTCTGAGAGATAAGGCCCCAATGTCAGGCAGCTGCAGGCCGCGCGCTCAGGAACCACGCCACCTGTCGGAGGACAATGGAGCCCTCACAGGAAGCAGCGGCTAACATCCCTCTCCTCCCCTCTCATTGTGTTGGGCGTAACCTCGCCGCCCCACCTCCCCCCCTCCCCCCCTCACAAATACAGCAACTCTTTCCAATTGAGTTGTTGTTGCTGCTGCCATCGCTACTGGCTTTCAATAAGGCGACGGGGTTATCAAAGAGAAAGGGAGAAATTGCCTTGGCTCTGCCATGGCCCTGATTGCACTATCAGAGTCGTCAGGGAGGCTGTATAGAAAGGCAGGGCGCTGGGGAGCACGGGGTGGTGGCTGCCGTCGGCCCCCTGATAAATCAGCGCTGCTGGCAGGCTGAGGGGTGCAGCCAGGCGGTGCTCCGGTGCTCCGGTTCAGGGCCGGCTCTTGGCACGGCCCCCGCTCTGGAGCGCGGCCCCGACCACAAGCCTCCGCATCCCGGCTGCCCTGGCTGGCTCTGTCTGTCCCCGACCCCCCCCTCCTCTCCACACCACATTGCTCTACGCCCTGCCAAAATTATTCCCGCCTGTCCCCTGAACCCTGTCTTATTCTGCATGTTTCCCAAATTCATTTTATTAAATTAGGGAACGGTGTTGTTGCTGGATGATTCTATGTCTGTCTGATGGGCT
Organism: Thaleichthys pacificus; assembly: GCA_023658055.1. Lineage (NCBI taxonomy): Eukaryota > Metazoa > Chordata > Actinopteri > Osmeriformes > Osmeridae > Thaleichthys > Thaleichthys pacificus. The sequence continues at coordinate 219,742 of CM042878.1, read as the reverse complement.
TGCAGTTGTCTTTATTCGTCCCAGAGATGGGGGCTTTTCTGTGGACACAACGGTTGTCTTTTTACCGCCGATGTCAGACCCTGTAACTTCAGGCAGAGTACGAGGTGCTCAGGCTGTGAACAGATTCAGACCGGACAGCTGAATAACAGCCAGCAAAGCCTGTGGCAGAAATGCAAATGGTCACTGGTGACTTTCAACATCAGTTTGTTTTATACTTTACCTCATGTGAACACTCCGGGAAAATTGGTGGGTTTTATAAATCTGTTGGTCAATTTTAGAGACAAATAGATGGCTTCATTGCAAACAGACCCTCATATTTCTTGAATCGGCACCTGGCATATTCATGGTCTTGGAGATTACATGTTTAGTTGAAGGAGATATTTTAATTGAAATATAACTTTAAAGTCCAAACATTAACCAGCCGTGGAGGACATTATGCCACCGTTAAAATTTCTCGTAAATTTGAACTCTTCATCTCCAATTGGATACTGAACTTTATTACCCCCCAATAAAAATGTGATTTGTTGTGCTCTGAAGTGTTCGCTTGATAAGGTTGGAGCGAAGTCATCACTGCCGGGGAACTGACAAACCTACACCTCCCCCCATCCCTCCATCCCTCCTTCCCTCCCTGAGTGCATCTCATCACAGCATCCACACACGGTATGTGTGTTAGAATAATTCTGAAATCGAAGGAAATTAAAAGACGGCAGCACCAGGGAAGGACGGACTAATTGAAGTGTTCTGGCCGACTCCTCTGCAGGTGTAGGAGGGTCACGTAGATGCTCTTAGCCATCAGACTGCCAAAAGGGTTCAATTACACATACTTAAAAACGTCACCACGGAGACCACACTGCCCCCCAGTTAAGTTCAAGTTCTGATTAATTTCAGATTAATACTGTCCTTTGGTTCACCCTTCTAATTTCTCCTGCCTCTTGGAGAATGTAACAGGGATCATTCTCGAGTTCTGGAGGACCCCCCTAACTTCTCTAATGACACGGACAGGAAACTGGTGGTAGATGTCATTAATAACCTATTGACACTTAAGCATCACGGGGCTGAGATGGTAACCAGAGACGTCCACACGTACATAGGGAACCTCAGGGGAACATAGGGAACCTCAGGGGAAGCTGGTTCTCCAACTGGTCTTGGATTCATCCAGAAAATTCTATTGAAAATATGCATATTTGCTTCAGTGGACCTGATCGTTCATCTTCCTGTAACTAAGATGACATCTCATCTCATTTTGATAATTTGATAGGAGTTATATGAGTTTCATTACGTAAATGTTAAGTGAGTCTCAGGAGACATAGTTTATATATTTAATCAAGAATTAAGGCCATCAGAGGTGAACTTGATTTGAGCCTGAAAATCAGATATGAAGTTGTAGCTCTTTGTGTGAGTGCAAGTTTGAATGATATATTTTATACTATTACACTTGAATCCTGCCCCAGCCAGCCCCTCCCCCACCCAAACAGGCCCCTCCCACATCCAGCAGGCCCCTCCCCCACCCAGGGCCTCAGCCCCTCCCCCTGCATGGGGTCTTTTGTCTGCACGGCGTGGGGGGCCACAGATGCCGTTCTCCAGAGACCCGGCGGAGGTTAATGATCTCACAGCCTCTGCTAAAATAAATAAATCACTTCCAGTCAGGGGTCTGCATAAATCTTCGCTCAAACGGCGATTTGCTGGAGCAAGCACCACCAGTTGCTAATGATTGCGTTTTTTTTTCCTTGATTGCCCGAGGGGATAGGCTGTGACACAGATGAGTTCCCTCCCTCTCTCCTCTCTTCTCTCACTCTCTCTCACTTTCCCAGTTTGTGTGTGTGTGTGCGCGTGTGCGTGTGTGAGTATGCATGTGCGTGTGCGTGTGTGTGTGGCTATTCTAATTCATGGTTGTATTGTCGGGGCATTAGCATGCTGACAGGCGTCTGCTTGTGCGAGGGAGCAGTGCTAGTGACAGTGTAGCTCCTTGTTTCTGCAGGGCTGATTGTAGCAGACGTGTGTTAGGAGGGGGGCTGGAGGGTCTTCTGTAGGGAGGGGGGCCGGGGGGGCCCCCAACACAAGCCTTCTACCATCTGACCTTCACTCTTTCTCTGGCAACGGCCAGCAGCAGTCACACACACTATATAATCAGTACACATCACAGTGGTGGAGATCATTCCTAGCATGTGCATTAGGCTATACAGCATGATGTGTTTTCATGTTTCTGTCACATAATAGAGTGCTGCTGTAACGTCTGATTAAGGAATCCAGTTGTCTCCTTGTTGTCTGTCCCTGCCTGTCCTACAGCCCATCTGTCTGGCTGTCAGCACGGCTGGGGTTAGACCTCTCACAGCTTCATTCAACACTGATTCATTCGACTGAAATTAACACTGAAGTTTGCTGTGTCATCTCCCCCTGATCTCTATACTTCCTTCTAGAACCAAAACACACAGACACTCTCTCACACACACACTCTCTCACACACACACTCTCTCACACACACACTCTCTCTGACTCTGGTGATTTACAGAAGGATGTGTGCACAATGACTCGAGTGTCCGAACGATTACAGGCCAATTACTGTCTGGTCTTTGGCTCTAATCGTCATTAGTTCTTCAGTGGGTTGTGTCAATAATCAATGAGAGCGTTCAGGGCCAATTAAGCCAGGGTGAGGCTCTAGATAAGACCTGAGGCTGTACAGGTACTGGGTGGGGCTCTAGATAAGACCTGAGGCTGTACAGGTACTGGGTGGGGCTCTAGATAAGACCTGAGGCTGTACAGGTACTGGGTGGGGCTCTAGATAAGACCTGAGGCTGTACAGGTACTGGGTGGGGCTCTAGATAAGACCTGAGGCTCTACAGGTACAGGGTGGGGCTCTAGATAAGACCTGAGGCTGTACAGGTACTGGGTGGGGCTCTAGATAAGACCTGAGGCTGTACAGGTACTGGGTGGGGCTCTAGATAAGACCTGAGGCTCTACAGGTACAGGGTGGGGCTCTAGATAAGACCTGAGGCTCTACAGGTACAGGGTGGGGCGTTCCTCAAGTCACGCTTCTCATCCTCACATGTTACCTGCCCTGCAAACACAACCCTTTAAAAGGATATTCATTATATTGTACAGCTTTTCTTCCTCGCCAGGTAATGCACTTAATTGAATTTAAGTAATTTTGTAAGCTAAATCTGCTTTGGTAGAATAATAAAAACAAATATGAATCAAATTGTTGAATAAATATTAATACAAATTATATATATTTTAGTATCATAATTTAACATATTTAAAAAGTACTCATATATTACTGCAATATATTGTGTAAATAGCCTCATGCTAGGATTGTGTGGTTCCAGTAAGCATCTCCTACTGTACATTCACACAGACTCAGTGGAGCATCCTGTTTAAGGAACCTTTCTGAAAGCTGCGTATCCACATCTCGCTTCAACAAAGAACAAAATAATTAGAATGAAAGGTCAGAGTATGGCCCTGGATCTTCATGTCAAGGTGGGAGAGAAGTCTAAACACAACAACAAAGTCCAGATGAAATCATAAACACGCTGAGCTGGGAAGGTGAAGAATACAGAGTGAATAAAGTCATTACTACGGCTTAGAACAGAGGCCCCGATTCTGCCTTTTATCCAGCAACAACAAAAAGAGAAGGAGACAGAAAAGGAAGGAATAACAAAAAAAGAATTGCACACAGGCTTTTCTTTTCTTTAAAATGCTGCATTAGGTCTTTTCCTGCAGTCAGTTTTCATAGTTCAAAGCTGGCAGTTCAATAAATAGCTGGAACTGGCACATCTCTGTTCTTGCAAAAAGAAATCAATGTTAATCCTATTACCGGCAGTTATCACCTAGCCCAGAAACGGTGGCAAGTTCGGAAAAAAAAACTGAGATGTCAAAGCAGGAAGGGAAGAGAGACGGGAGGAGGGGAGAGGGAGAGAGACGGAGGAGAGGGAGAGAGAGAGTCACCCTTCATTCACTTTCAAACACAGTTTTGATAATTTACTTCTGTAGAAGAAGGAAGAAGAAGGCAGGAGAGGGAGGAGAAGGGGGGAGGGAGGGAGGAGAAAGGGGAGGGAGGGAGGTACAGGAGGCAGGAGAAGGGGGGAGGGATGTGAGGTGGTTATGGAGGAGAAGGGGGGAGGTAGAAGAGATGAGAGAGGGTAGTCTCTGGGAATTGTGTGTGGGGATGTGTGTGCGTGAACGTTTGTGTGTCTGACATAAAGAGACAGAGACCGTGTGTGTGTGTGTGTGTGTGTGTGTGTGTGGGATAAAGAAAGAGACAGTGTGTGTGTGTGTGTGTGTGTGTGTGTGTGTGTGTGTGTGTGCCTGTGGAGAGGGGGGTTCAGGCCTACTGATGTATTCCACATAATGCTTGGATCAGACCCTGCTGCTGTAAGCAAGATGTTTGAGGCACAAAACATCATTTTTGAAAAAATGTTCACACCGCTTAGCAATCCTCTTCCTACAGTGCCCTGACATCTGGCCTCTCTCCCTTCTCCTCCCCCTCTCCCTCCCCCTCTCCCCTCTCCCCTGCCTCCCGTCTCCCACTCCATCCTACTTGGTCCAGGGCTGGTTTGGGTGGGATCCTGCCTGCTGGTGGGACAGGGGGACAGTGAAGGACCTTCTACAGAGAACATGTGTTGTTTCAAGATTAAAGAGGATTTTGGCAGCTGGGTCTCAAATCGACTCAAGATTCAATAGTTTTAGATCTTTTGATGTAAGAGAGTTGGTGAAGTTTCCCTCTATCATCCGTGCGAGATCTTGTAAGAGATGTTTTTTGTAGCACAATTTTTTTTCTCCAGACTTTTTCTTTCCTACCTTTTTTAGCATGAAACTTACTCTGAAAAAAATGTAGGAAAAAAGGTTGACATTTTTTGGGGGGGAAAAAGGCAGGAAAAAAAATATTCCAGCATCACATGATTCTTACTGTACCTGGAGAGGACTAGTATGAGTAACCAGAGTAAGTTTCATGCATGTGGCACCTTCCTAGCCAGAGTTAGCAGAGACTAGTACTTTTCCCCAAAGACAGAATAATTCCATATCATGCAAGCTAATGCTGCTAGCTAATGCTGCCATCATGAAGTAGAATGAGCTGGAAAATATGAACAAAAACACTTTAATAGCTAACCATAGACCGGTGTCAGATAAGACGTGGATTGAACTTGGTATTCACGGCTATAGAAACCCGCAGGCAAGAGAGGAGTCGCGAAACACAAAAACAGTTCTGTAGAGGAGTGCATTTCTCAAATGAACACACCAAAATCCCAGATTAGGCCTAATCACTGTCACCAGGATGGAAACCGACTCTCACTGGTGGATTAAGGCCTCTGTTGTCCTCGTTGTTGCAGTCCGATCTCATCAAAGCCAATTCTACACTTGGTGAGACACTGGCCCTGTTAAGGATAGAGAAGCACAGCGTTTCTACAGACAAGAAGAGATTAAAGCCTTGTACAGTATAAATACTAAATAGATGAAATACTGTGTTTGTGTGGCGATAAGGAGGTATTATAGCCCTCTGCTTTTATGTGTTTAGTTTTCATTTCACTTCTTCGGCCTAAAAAAATGTATACAAAAAAACTGTGAATGTAACTTGCTGACGCAGGTTTTCACCTTGACTTGACTGACTGTACACTGAATTTATTTCCTGTGCCTCGTGAATGCAGGTGACCCCATTCCAGCCTGGCCCATTTGATATTCTCGTAATAAATTAGATGGCGATGGAAGGGGCTTTAACATGTAAAATAGTGGTGACATGCTAAATAATGAGGCGGGCTGGAATTACGTGGCTCTGGCGTTGGGGCTCCTGGGTATAGCGGGCTGCGAGGCTGGCCCAGCGATCGCTGCTCCTGAGGGGCAGGAGCCAGCCTGAGAGGCCCAGGCCACTGAATATGGAAATAGCATTAATATACCAACGCCCAAAGGTAGATTACACAGAGGCAAACCCTGCCGGTCTAGACGACTCCCTCTGTTTAGGAAGGAAATAAAGAGAACTCCTTTATTCATCAAGGAAATTGCCGTGTTTCTCAACCCCAGTGGGACCCGCTTTGTTGTTGCTGTTATTCTCTTCCTGAAGTGAGAGGTCAGCCCTGGTCAAGTGCATTTCTCTATCACGCGGTCGCTGTTGTTTACCCAGTTACTCAAGACCAGTTTTGGTTTGGAAAACAAAGCACGGTGACCAGAAAACTCACAGGACATGTGAGAGCAGAGCAGCTGTCGGTCAGGTGTTGGCACAGCGGATATTTGGGTGTCAGAAGGTAAATGAAGCCTGGGGCTGTTTGAGAACAGCTCGATTAGTGCTGGTGTTACTGCTGGGGCCAGCCTCTGCTGCAGTTAAACACAGAATGTGAACAGGTTTGAAACGGTGGGCTGGTCTGGGAGAGGCCCTGCTGAGGCCTGGTAGTCCTGCGGCCCAGCCCTCACACCCTGATCCAGCCCTCATACCCTGACCCAGGGAAAGTGGGAGAGAGAAAAATAGAGAGAGTGGGAGAGAGAGGAAGGAAGAAAGAGAGGAAGGAAGAGAGAGAGAGAGAGAGAGGAGGAGAGAGAGGAAGGAAGAGAGAGCGTTTGTTTTTTTCAGTGCTTTTTCTTCTTCTGCTGTTGTTAAAGGATGACAAATCACCTCCATCTCTGTTTTCTTCTTACTTCCTCCCCAACTCTCCTGCCTGGCAGAGGGAACTGTGTTGTTATGGTTGATGTGTTATATGTTACAGGCCGGCTGGATAAACATTTTAATGGCTCCACGGGTATATGCTGGTCATAAAAAAGTGCTGCAATAACACGAGAAAAGGTTATTGCGAATACATTTCTGTTTTCTACCTAGTGTATCGTCAAACACTTGGACAGTAACAGTTTTGTTGATCCTCCCTCCCTCCGTCCCGGACGTAGGTGCAAATTAGAGTGCTGTATGTTTGAACCCTGTCCTGCGATCAACAAAACTCTTCTCCGTGAGTCCAGGAGAGATGTTACGATCAGGAGGAGATCAGTATTCAGGGGGCGACGTTATGAAGTGGAAGATGACTTCAAAAAGGACATGAGTTACGTGTGCTGATTGTCAGGTAACATTATGCACACTGTTTGAGGCTAAATAACCCTGTGTGTGGATCATAAACTGTCCCTCTTGCATGCCACCAAGGAGTGAGGGAGGCGCCCCCCTCATAAACAACTCTGTCATTTGAAGTAAGCATCGCCTTGCTTACCCCGCAGCTTTCACTTGCGAGCTGCACCTAATTTAGCAGCTTTTAAATCTTTCGCAAGTGGTGTACTGAGAAATGCCTGGTTGCAAATGCCTTTTATTGAATGCTGACTCAGTGGTGTTGCAGCGCTGAGGATATACCTGCTGCACGTGAGGCCTCAGATTTAGCTTGGAATAGTAAAGTGTATTAATTTTCCTGGACAGGCAGAGTGTGTGGAAGGTTCGAATTGACACTATTTGGGATTGTAGGCGCCTGCCACCTGACACCAAACGTGGTTTTCACTCAAGAAGGACGAGAGATGGAGGGAAGAAAGAGAAAATCATCCTTGATTTCCTAAGAACAGATTTATCAAAATCCATCAGAGGCAAAAGAGCCTCAGTAATTATAGACCCAAGTGGACAGTCGGCTACTTAGTGCACAGGATTAGTCAGTGCGATAGTCCTGCTTTAAAATACCACCAGGAACCTTTCCTGACAAGACTACATCCCTTCTCTTTCACTGTAGTCCTGAGCTGTTAGAAGTCTATGAAGGTGACATGGGAGGGGACTGATTATAGAAATGCAATGTGATTATAGAAATGCAATGTTTATTCTTTTTTCCAGATACAACCTGTGTGATAACGTTAGATAAATCATACGGGGGGTTTTCATCCCCCAGTCCTGTCTCACACCTGAATGTGATGTCATATGTGGACCAGTGAGTCCATCTGGACGGCTTTCTAAGGCATTTCAATTCTGATCTAATCCTGTAAATATAAACATTGTGTTGTATGATAATAGCGTGCCGTCTGATTTATATAGGCATAGATGTTGCTAAAGGCTCTCCACAGCTGCCCTGAAATCATGCTGACTAAAACTCTTCTTTATTTGCCTCTCCTTAGATAAACATACTGCACCCTTGGCTGAGGAGAAGCACCAAATGAAAAGACTAGCTGGTCTCCAGGCTTCAGATAATGCTTCACATGTGCACGAGTGCTCCAGTCTCACACAGTACTTAAGTGTGATTAATAAGGTGCAGTGGTGTGTGTGTGTGTGTGGCGGGGATGGGGAGGTAGGGGGGTGTATGTCAAGATAAACCTGGAAGCGAGCGAGCAGTCTCTGGCATGTTCCCGGTGGCAGCATCGCGGGGCCCAGCTAGGGAGCAGCAGAGATGGGCTGTTATCAAGCCAGGGGGGCTCAGACCACCAGAGGCTCTTGTGGTGGAAGGAAATGACTGGGTGCAAACATTCACAATGCCCCCCCCCACCCTTCCTCTCCCTCTCTCTCTCCCTCTCTCTCTCCCTCTCCTGTTCCTATGTTTATCAGGTTTGGGGCACTGTATTTTGATGTCAATAAGCAATTTTTCCTGCCTGGTCTCCTGGCTGACCCCTTTAATCCATCAATATATTATTAGAGATAAAGTTTTGTGGACGCCTGCTGCAGTCACAAGATAAATGACACCTCAGAAGTCACGCATTAAAGACTAGATTAAGGCTTGTGACTGTGTCTTCACCGCTCATCTGCGCGCCTCTGTCCAACCTATCACACTAAGTGACAAGAAAGAAAAATAATGAACTGAGGCAGAAAAAGCAAAGAGATATTTCTTACACACACACACAACCCCGTGTCTGTCTCCAGCCAGGATTAGGACGCATTAGAGTCGTCCTGAGCAGAGCACAGAAACAGCGAGGCTGTTTGTGTGTCAGAACCAAAAGAAGATCAAATGCCGCTCACAGCCCAGAAAAACAGGAAGGAAAAAAATTCTCAGTTTCAGCTTTATAACCATCACTAGTTATTTAAGGGACGGATTTACTGTGAAAAGGATATGTTTCAGACAATATTTTGGAGACAGATTAATCAATATCAAAAGCAGGATATGAGATAATTGTGGACCCTGCAATGAGATAATGTTGCTTTTTGCCAATTATGTACGGAATTCTGAAATGACTTATTTATGTGATTTGAATTTCAAGATCTAAACACACTGGGATGGGTTAGGGTTTGTCGCTAACTGGGATGTGACAGCCAGGAAAGGACACACCAAGACATTCAGTTCATTCATTCAGTTTGAGCAAATTGGCATCACATTTAATAATATAAATCTTGATGGGATGTTTTTTAAATCTTCAAAAAAAACAAAAAAGTCATGATGTGTGTTCGCCAGCCTGCTCTGCTGCTGTGCAGGAGTTCAGGGACCACGAGAAAGGGCTCTTCTGTACTGTAAATGTTCCCCACTAAACGCCTTTAGCTACAGTGTTAACCTCGCAACCGGCCCCCTTAAACCTTGCGCTAATAGACAGGATTACAGAAATGGAATGACAGTATTATGGTGAGGAGTGCTGACTAGCAGGGAAGATATTAGAACGTATCTGGTAGCACTTGGTGTTAAGTGGCACCAGCCCGCTCATTAGGTTAGCGACTGTGTAAGTCGTGTCTGTAGCAGGCTGGGCTGATAGGCTGTGCTCTCCAGGCCACGGTGGCTGAGCTCTGGGTGGGATTTGCTCTGGACCCAGACGCCGTTATCAACAGCCCTCAGTTAATACCATGCTGCAGCCACAATGTCAGGACTGGCTGTACAACCGTGGGGCACTATTTGAATTTTCCCATTAAGCTGTGAAGCTGCTGCTTGTGTCTTCATGTGGAACACTGGTGTTCACCTGCAAGGCCTCTCCTCCCGCTCAGGAGAGCGGAGACACATCTGACCCTCTCAGAAGACCAGGCTATGTACGCCTGCCTGTCACCTCTCATCCAGCCCTCATCCAGCCTCTCACCTCTCATCCAGCCCTCATCCAGCCTCTCACCTCTCATCCAGCCCTCATCCAGCCTCTCACCTCGCATGCTGCTGCTCGGGAAAGCATCCTAAATCAAGTGTAAATAAAGAGGAGAGGGCATGCTATTCTTCACCAGGCTCTGTGAAGGCGACCATGGGTTCATTTGGCCCCTGAAGTCAATTCAAGTCCATTCAGCCCTTGAGAGGTTACTGATGTTACTGATGTGCCAGAGCAACAGGAGCCGCACAGAAAATAAATAAATACAAACGGAAGAAAAGAAAACATTTTTCATTAGCAGGTTTGTATAGACGATATACTCAAGGTCTTACTGCTCAGCACAGTGATCATGTTGCTTTGCTTTAGGCGTGTGTTGCTGGTCTGGGAGGGGAGGGCAGTCTGGTCCAGGAAGTATGAATGAAACCTCAGCTAACTCAGACTCCATCCTGCAATTAATTAAGTCTCCGTTATTACATTTGGAAGGTTAATCTTTTCTCCTTTAAATTGATTTAGAATTTCTCTCATTCAAGCTGATTTATTCTATAATTACAAACCTTACTATACTGAATGTCCTGGAAAAAAGGAGTAGGTTCTCAGGTATTTGAGATGTTCCCAGCAGGTTCAAGGTTTGTCCAGGCAGACTGGTGTCCTGCTGTTTGCCATACAAGCAGCAGGACACCAGTCTAACCCTAACCCTAACCCAGTCTAACCCTAACCCAGGCAGACTGGTGTCCTGCTGTTTGCCATACAAGCAGCAGGATACCAGTCTAACCCTAACCCTAACCCAGTCTAACCCTAACCCAGGCAGACTGGTGTCCTGCTGTTTGCCATACAAGCAGCAGGACACCAGTCTAACCCTAACCCAGGCAGACTGGTGTCCTGCTGTTTGCCATACAAGCAGCAGGACAGCAGTCTAACCCTAACCCAGGCAGACTGGTGTCCTGCTGTTTGCCATACAAGCAGCAGGACACCAGTCTAACCCTAACCCAGTCTAACCCTAACCCAGGCAGACTGGTGTCCTGCTGTTTGCCATACAAGCAGCAGGACACCAGTCTAACCCTAACCCTAACCCAGTCTAACCCTAACCCAGGCAGACTGGTGTCCTGCTGTTTGCCATACAAGCAGCAGCGTGTTGTTTCCATGAAGCACAGCCCCTTCTCTTTACTGTACAAGAGAAAACCTTCTAACTGCTGCACTTAAAGCTTGGTGACAACATTTTACTGTTGTGAGCTGTGAACTCAAACACGTACTTTTAGATTCACATAAATAGAAGGATGGGTGTAGCTCAGTAGTGGAGTATTTGACCACAATTAAAGAAGATGTAGGTTTATTTCCCCCTCTTTATGTTGCTTTGCATAAGTGTCTGCTAAATACATGTGTTATTATCATTAAACTAGCTGAGTTAGTACCTCCTGTACGTTTGCCACGACCCCCCTGCAGCAGAGGCTGTATAGTGTAAACATAAGCTGCACTGGTATTCATTACAGTCCTTTTCCTTTCAACACAATTCAAACAAATGTTGGAATATGTAAAAGTAGGTCTTCATCCACTGGAATCAAAATGAAAATGTTTGCCATGTCAGCGTGTTCCTCTCCTTACCCTCGTGTTTGTTTGTTGTAACAGATGATTGTGGAGACGCTTTGATAGCAGGGGAGTCAGACAGACACATCACTGCTCACTGAGGCTAGAGGCCTGGCCCAGTGGCATGATGGGATAGGAGCATTGTAGCCAATCAGAATCTCTCTCAGGGATCACCAGCCTTTCACAGTGCCCTTCCTCCCTCCCTCCCTCCCCTCCCTCTCTCCTTCCCTCCTTCCCCCTCTCTCTCTCCCTACCTTTCTCCCTTCCTTTGTCCCTCCCTCTCTCCCTGCCAGGCTATGCCCGGCAAAGGCATGATGGATCGGCAATGATCAGTTAAAAACCACACTGATGATAAACTCGTGAATCCAGATCGGCATTAATCAAACAGCGGAGCTCTTACAAGGAAGATGAATGGAAACGCAGAAGTTCCGTGCTAATGATGAAGTGCTAACAATTTGGTGGTGGACAAGGAGAGTGGGGGGAAATTACCCACCCAGGTTTCATGCATCATCTTGGAAGATATTAATATTTCACCACCACACACAAACACCACACACACTCACACACCCGCCAACGGTCCTCAGTTTAGAGGCATGATCAAATTTCATTACCAGGCAAACCGACATGATTAAACAGAACAGAACTCCTGGTTGAAGAGGCTCACACTGCACCACATACATGACCTGTCACTCACAGGAACACTACCGTTCCTCCTGCCTCCCCCCACCCTCCCCGCACTCCCCGCACTCCCTGCCCTCCCCCCTCCTCACCCACGCCCTCCCCGCACTCCCTGCCCTCCCCCCTCCTCACCCACGCCCTCCACACATGCCCGCACCAGTTGAGTTTTGTAACTAAGTGTCACCTGAGCGGTATGCAGGCCTGCCTCGGGCTGCAGGGCTAGCCTGACTACCCTCACACCCGTCCCTGCCTGGGAGCCCTAGGGGAGGAAACCACACCAACAGATACACCAGGACAGGTTCTGATCCAGACACTGGAGCTACAGCTGTCTGCTAGTGTCAGTGTGGAGCCCAGCTCTCCTCCTGTCTCCTCCTGTCTCCTCTCCTCCTGTCTCCTCTCCTCCTGTCTCCTCCTGTCTCCTCTCCTCCTGTCTCCTCCTGTCTCCTCCTGTCTCCTCTCCTCCTGTCTCCTCCTGTCTCCTCTCCTCCTGTCTCCTCCTGTCTCCTCTCCTCCTGTCTCCTCTCCTCCTGTCTCCTCCTGTCTCCTCTCCTCCTGTCTCCTCTCCTCCTGTCTCCTCTCCTCCTGTCTCCTCCTGTCTCCTCCTGTCTCCTCTCCTCCTGTCTCCTCTGAGAGGCTCCTCCCTCCCTCTGTCTTCCTCTGACTCTATCCCTCTCCTTCCCCCACTGCCTCTTCCCCCCCTGCCTCTTCCCCCCCTGCCTCTTGCCCCCCTGCCCCAGCCTTTCCTTTTCTTTCTCAGTTATATTTTGTATTTTTGTGGGGCCTTCATACATGTTCCCTCCTGTGAATGTGTGTGATGGGGAATGAAAGGATATTATATTTTTTTGTATCTGTCATTTTCTTTCTATCTCCCATATGACTTCTTAATCCATCTGAATGCATAGAAGATAATGTTTTGGGCGAAATAACATAAGAGGAAAGATAGACTCCCAAGGACCAATATCTTTATTGCTTGGAGGATAAACGGATTATGTCAGCCATTTTCTGCTGCTGACAGCTTTTCTTATTAACCGATTTTATTTTTAATCTGCCGAGGAAGAAATGCGGTTTTATGTCACAATAAAACGCTGGTCACATCTAATGCTGCCCTCAAACAAACAGATTTCTGAAAGCCTTGCTGAGAAATTTGAAATAACTTTAAAGAGGGTTTTTTGGGGAAAGAGAGGGGGGGAAGTCTTTATCCAGTAGCTTGTTCAACTGAGGAGTAAAAGATTTTTAAAGTCCTTCACACTTGTATCCTACATTTATATATTTATTTCTATGTTCTTTCTGGATCTCAGTCTGTTGAAGAATCCGCCGTTTAAGCTGCCATCTGGTTGTGAGCAGGCATGTTGCCTGTCTGTGGCGGGTGGTGGGCGTGTCTGTGGCGGGTGGTGGGCGTGTCTGGGTCGGGTGGTGGGCGTTTCTGTGGCGGGTGGTGGGCGTGTCTGGGTCGGGTGGTGGGCGTGTCTGTAGCGGGTGGTGGGCGTGTCTGTAGCGGGTGGTGGGCGTGTCTGGGTCGGGTGGTGGGCGTGTCTGGGTCGGGTGGTGGGCGTGTCTGGGTCAGGTGGTGGGCGTGTCTGTGACGGGTGGTGGGCGTGTCTGGGTCGGGTGTCGGGCGTGTCTGTGGCGGGTGGTGGGCGTGTCTGTGGCGGGTGGTGGGCGTGTCTGGGTCGGGTGGTGGGCGTGTCTGTAGCGGGTGGTGGGCGTGACTGGGTCGGGTGGTGGGCGTGTCTGGGTCGGGTGGTGGGCGTGTCTGGGTCGGGTGGTGGGCGTGTCTGTGGCGGGTGGTGGGCGTGTCTGGGTCGGGTGGTGGGCGTGTCTGTGGCGGGTGGTGGGCGTGTCTGGGTCGGGTGGTGGGCGTGTCTGGGTCGGGTGGTGGGCGTGTCTATGGCGGGTGGTGGGCGTGTCTGGGTCAGGTGGTGGGCGTGTCTGGGGTGGGGGGCAAGACAGCTTCCTGGTCACCCGTTGTCATGGCATCGACGCAGCATCCTGTGCACGTTGAGATCGGGACCATCTCGTTGCCGTGGTGTCAGCCGAGCCCCCGGTAGAGCGAGAGGAGATTCAGGGATCATCTTAAAATGAAACCATTTGGGCAGATTTGTATGAAGGGTGTCTGAGCCGGGCTGCTATCATTAACCCCGGGGCTCAAGCACTCTCTGCTCTCATTTCATGCTCCTGATCTGAGGGTGGGAATTAGCCACCGCCCCCGGCAACCCAACTTAGTTACCGGCTGGACAACATGAAAGCAATACACAGAGCTGCATAAAGAATCCTCTCAAAGCCCCCCTATCACCCCCCCCCCCGCCCCCCTCATCCCTACCCCCCAGGGGTACAGAGGGGGAACCCTGGTCAGGCTACAGTGGGCAGAAACAGGTTCACCTGGCTGGGGAACTGAGGCAAACAGCACACTACCCTGGTGATCACCCAGGTTTAAACCACGCTCAGTGTTTCAGCGAGTGAACAGGAGGTTAGCCGTGGTCTGCTGGGGTCTGTTATGGTCTGCTGGGGTCTGTTATGGTCTGCTGGGGTCTGTTATGGTTTGCTGGGGTCTGTTATGGTTTGCTGGGGTCAGCTGCTGACTGTGAGAAGCTTTTTAATGTATTCCATGCTGAATAACATATTTTCACTATGTAAACGATAATGGATTTGATAAAAAAAAGTACTGTATTGACTGTTGCTTGATAAGGTTTAAAGAATCTGGTAACAGTGTTGAGCTGTTTAAACCGCATCAGAATACATCATATTTTACAGTAAATTAATGCATTTTAGTTGTATTTTGTTATATTGTAACAGATACAGTAGACAGATTCAGTTCCCTCATGTCACTTATCAAGAGCGCAGAGAACCAGCTGAATTGTGGGTAATAGTGAGAATTGATGAAAAAGTAATATAGTTTCCCAGCCACACATAACTCCATTCACTTAACCCATCTGACCAAACAGGAAATGGAATACTGTAGAAGTATTTTTTTAAACATTTTATTTATTTATGTATTTTAAATATATCTGGTTTGGCACACAGCCTGCCAGCAGATAGGATAAGTTGTGTTTATTCAGGCAGGAATGATGCACCTTGTGAAGGCTGGCTGCATGGGAGTACTAGTGACATCAGCACAGATACGATGCCAGACACCTGAGTCATGTGACCCTGGATTCTCTGTCATTATTAGACCTACTACTGCCATATCATCACACTGTCCCCTAACCCTACTGCCATATCATCACACTGTCCCCTAACCCTAACCCTACTGCCATATCATCACACTGTCCCTACCATAGTAGACTGAGAAGCAATGCTAATTGTTCCGAAAATTGGACTTTGCTAACTATACTTGGTCGATGAAGGGTTACAATATGTAAAAGTTCAAATTAGCATGCCACCATGGAGCCACGCAGCTAAAGCCAGTTTCCCCCTCTGCTCCACCCCTGTAACTGGTCACTTCAAAGGCCCGTCCCGTCCGCCTGCTGGTGAGCTGCGTGGCCACGCTGCGGAGGGGATTTCACGCCCCTGCTGCCTGACTCCCTCTGGACGGACATTTCTGGAGGCCCGCTTGTACCAGCAGCGGTTTACGTCCTCCATCAGTTAGTCATTAGTGGCTCCTGTCCGGTGCGGGTGATCCTGTTTGCCTCCAGAGCGTCCGGGTTCTGTGAGGAGAGGAGGGCGTCCGGGCTCTGTGAGGAGAGGAGGGCGTCCGGGCTCTGTGAGGAGAGGAGCGTGGCCTGGCCATGTCTGCCCAGCTCCTCTCAACTCCACACACACATACACTCCAGACTAGATGGCTCTCCTCCTGCTCTCCTCCTTCTCTTCTCCCTCCTCCTCTCCTCCTGCTCTCCTCCTTCTCTTCTTCCTCCTCCTCTCCTCCTGCTCTCCTCCTTCTCTTCTTCCTCCTCCTCTCCTCCTCCTCCTCTCCTCCTGCTCTCCTCCTGCTCTCCTCCTTCTCTTCCTCCTCCTCCTCTCCTCCTCTCCTCCTGCTCTCCTCCTTCTCTTCTTCCTCCTCCTCTCCTCCTCCTCCTCCTCTTCTCCTTGCTAGTTCTACTCTGTTTCTCCTCTCTTGAGATCCACAAGTGCCCTGTTCCAACATGAGCTCTCAAGGTCAACCCTCTCATTCTCAGTCATATTAGGGTTAGGTCATATTAGGAGGCTGTAAAGTACACACTTTCACATTGATCAGTATAATCTTATTAAATCAATGCTGAAATGAATTATTAGGCTTCTTAACATTGTTAGCCAAACCACTGTTAGTTTTTCTTCTTCAAAACTGTTTTTTGGTTTATATTTAACAAGCTGCACTGTCCAGAACCCCTGGTCAACTCTCATAACCCAGACCCAGACAAGGAGATACTTGAGATTTTTGTAAATATAAATAAATCTTTTTTTGTGGATGATTTAATTGACTGTTGTTCTAACCCAACCGGAAATATGAGTAACAGAGAGTCACAGCTTCATACTTGTGTGTTGTTGTTGTTGTTTACTAAAGCTCTCGCCTCACGACTGCTTCCCAGTCAGTGAGATCCATGTCTCCTCCTTATCTCCAAACAGGGAAACCAAGGCAGGAAACACTCCTCAGAATTAGTCAAGATAGATTTACTCCACTATCAATAATAACAATCCTCCTCAATTTGTCCTCAGACGTTCAGATGTTTGCATCTCATTTGTGTTTTTAATTGGTGGAGGTTGCTAAGCCCAGCCCCTAGTGGTATGTGGCATTAGGCTCTGCCATATGTTGAGTTGCTGTGTGCAGATATCCGTTTCCATAATCATTGAGCCTGTTCGAGGCTATCTCGTGTTCGAGGCTATCTCGTGTTCGAGGCTATCTCGTGTTCGAGGCAGTCCTTTTTTCAGCTTTGATTGCATCTGTCCCAACTTGAACGATGCGTTGTGAGTTTGCTCTCTATTGCTGTGACCTTTAATCTAAGACTTACAGAATGCTCGCAAACTATCATGGTTGTCAGTTTGAAATTCGTAATCTCCTCTGAAAAGTCTTTACAAGTGTAGCTGGATTACTCTGTGATAATTAATCATATTCATAGGCATGAAAACCAAATTTTGTTTACACATTTTGCGATTACTCAAAAAAATATAGGATACGAGGGGGAATGTTTGTGGGGTTTGGCAAGTTAAGTAAGTTGCTATTCAGTTGCTGAAGGTTTAGTTAGGTAAGGTGCTGTTCAGTTGCTGAAGGTTTTAAATAAGACAGCTATCAGAAAGGTGCTTTAGTGTGGCTCAGTTTGTTGAGTTGTGGCACGGCAGTGTTGTGCTTGAAAGGCATGAACTCAACTCATGCAGGATCATGTGTGACATAGCAAGCTGGAACTGCATATGTATGTGGTTGTTTTGGATAATAACTTCATAGGACCTGAACAGTGGACATATCTATCATATATCACATATCTTAGACCTGAACAGTGGACATATCTCTCACATCTTAGATGCTTCTGGTTGTTATTGGTCAAAGACACCTTCTGAATCTCAGGTCAACATTCCACACAACTGCAGATAACATTGTGAACAGTCTATCAGGAGTGTTTTATTCTCATGATGAATGACGTCTGTTTACGGTCTCCTGCAGAACCCCACTCTGTTTCCCTTTGAAAAGGACACATTCTCGTCTAAAGAGGAAAGAAAAAACATTTCACTTTCCAATTACCCCCTGCAGCTTCAACCTCCTAAAGGTTTCTGAGACGAGAGAAAGAGAGAGAGAAAGAGAGATAGAGGGAGAAAGAGATAGAGAAAGATAAAGAGAGTTAGAGAGAGAGGAGCGGAGAGAGGCCTTTCTCTTGCTAGGCGGCCCCCCTCCCTCTCTAATTTCCTCCCCATCGTTCTGGCCGCCACTTTTATGCATGAAACAGAGAAGTAGATTGAAAGCTTTCAGTGGCCATTCAGACAAGGAAGAAAGGAGATCCTCAGAGCTTTATTATATATGAAGATCTACAATAAAAATCAATTTCTGGCCTCTTTATGCAGTTTAAATGACAAAGCCTCAACCCATTCAGGAGGCATTGTGAGACGGAAAGTAATTCTGCAGCAGGACGAGACAAGAGCAGTCCCTACTTTCTGACCTGCGATTGCAGATTCTAATATGATACAGACCTACTGAGATAATGGCAGGCACTTAATATCATCTGTTGAGGAGAAGAAAAAGTTATCTCATATCCTTTCGGGGGGTTAAACAGTTTCACAGACGGAATACTAAGCAGCTGAGATGGACAGGCTTTCTCATGTCACCCTCTGCGACACTCCACACAAAATGCCAGACAATTAAATGTCAGTTTGAAGTGTGTGCCATCCTGATGGAAAGTGCTCTCTAAAAGATTTATCTTGAACCCATGATAAAACAAGGGTTACTACATTTTAATTCATTATGGAAATTCTACATGGGGATTGGATGTTGACCTCAGGATGAATATCAACACATCTGAGGAATCAGTTAATGGAGGGAAACAGGATGTTAGATTTATTTGATAAATACACTAGGAGTATATTACAGACGTATATAATACAATGTGAAGATTTAACATAAAAATAAATGTACAGAGTACAAAGTAGTATTCCTTTATCCTTATGCCGGTCTATAACAGAGTATTTGTAGCGTGTAATGATACACGTTCTCCAGTTCCCACTGTGATGTTTAGGGTCTTTATTAATAAAGGAGACCCTCTACAGGACGTGGTGCCGGCAGGGGAGGATGTGTCTACAGAGAGACTCTCCTTATCCAGCAGGAGAGAGCAGCTCCAGCTCCATAATAGTATCACTTGATAGGGAACAGCAGCAGGCAGGGCCACAGAGGTAATCTGTTTGAATTGAACACGAAATTAAAGGCAAGACTGAGCTCATGTTAGTTTTAGACAAGTCCAGAATAGGGTTTTAGCAGCCAAGCAGATAAGCGCTTAAGACGAGCTGTAAAATAATATAGTGCTTTTCTTTCCACACGTGTGTGAGATATCAAAGTACAATGGAAAGCGTATTATCAAAATGCCAGTGAGGACCAGGATCAGCACAGTATTTACACACTCCTCAGAACTGTGTCCCTCTTATGCTCCCTCTTCACTCGGTAAATGAGACGCTACTGCTCACAAAACACACCAACTTTTATTAATGTATTTTTTCCTTCTGGGGCAGAAGTTTAGGTGAGGCGTTTGCGATGCAACTTTGGTTGAACACGGCCTTCGTCTAATCAAGACATGAAATAGAGCAGTGTTCTTTTCCAAGCCACAGAGATAAACGGCAGTGGTTGCTCTAATGAAAAGGGTTTTGCCGTGTTTGCGTCCATCTGTGATGGAGACGCGTGGATGAATTGGATGAACGCAGAGCAGCTCCAAGGGCAGAGGGATAAATATCATCTGAGTGCTCCACCACGTCACCTTGTCTGGCCCGCCTGACACGGACAAGCAATTGTTTTATTCTAAAGTCCTGAGACTGCAAGACAAGCTCTATTTCAAATTAAACTTTCAAGGTCTCAGAGTCATGTATTTGTGTCAGAAGCGAGGCAGAATTCCGTTCTGAGTAACAACAATAAATCCACAGTGGATATTAAAAAAAGTGACAAAGGCTTTTCACATCGTCACTCTGAAAGGCCTGTAGTGTTTGTTTGTTGGGAAGAAGAATATCCAGGATGCCTGATTCCATTCAGCGCTTTAAGATGTGGAACAAATCTGTCCAGAAAGCCTTGCTTGGTGTTATTGTCTCTGGATCAGGGTGCCTTAGGTACCAACTCCCAGAGCAAGGCTATCCCAGGGGGCCCCCGGCCTGCTCCCCTCCCCAAGCCTGCTCTCCTCCCCAGGCCGGGCGCAGGGTCCTGGGTTTGATCCTGGGGCAGGAGTGGCTCCTCTGAGGCTGCAGCAAACTGTGGACCTTCAGAAAAACAGCTTTGCCAAAAAGCCCCCAGTGGCCCCAGAGACCGGCGCAGCGCTGGCTGGAAACAAAGATGTTATTAGCTAGCTTAGCCGCTATCGCTGCTCTGCACTACATTTCCCAGGACACCACTTTCACATCACTGTCTATTTTTCCCCATTTTTATTTATTTATTATAGTTTCCTTTCTTGTCGTTTCCAAGAAAAAGTACACTAAAAGGATTACTTGTGGAAGAAGTAAAACAATTATCAATGCCCATGCTGCTTTAATGTACCATTAGTTGTATTTTTCTTGAATCCAAGTCTTATTGTCAGAGCGCATGTTGGAGATATGAAAGGCACAAAGTGTTTCAAATTTGTGAAACAGGATTTTTGACAGTGGAGGTTATTATTGATTCAATGACTGAATGTGGTTATTTGAATGCTGAAGAGAAGACTTGGAGAGTCTAGCTCGTTCTCCCTTGTTGGCTAAAGGATAAGAGTGACACAAATGTTGTTTGCGAGAGGAAGTGTAGAAGTGCATCCAGGGGCCGTTCGACACGAGGCGAAACATGGGGATGGGAAATGCACATCGAAAGACGACTAAAAAAAGCAAACAAGAAAAAATTATACTGAACGATTAAAATGCGGGTGTTTTTGGAGAACAAGAATAAAGCAATCTTGCAACGCGATTATCAGACAATCATTTGAATAAACCGACAAATCCTCATCTGTTCTCAGACAAAGGAAGCTCACACACTCTTTCTTCATGTCTTCTCAATACCACAGAAACAAAGTGGGAAGCACAACAAATTCATTTGATGCTTTTCTAGAACATAATCGACATCTGCGTCATGTTCACACCTTATTGCCCGAGAACCTGTTTCATTATACAGTATAAATGGAGTATACCAAATAGCCTGTGTCTCATTTAGCCAACGTATTGATTTCAAATTATGTAAATTGTTTCCAAGTTGCCCTGTTTTCCAAATCTTCAGATTATCTGTAACCGTCTGAATTACCAACAATGCAGCAGAAACCTGAAAGCATGTATCTGTCTGTGTGTAGACAGATACATGTCACACGCACTTAAGACATTGGCTGATTTCCTTCTGTTGTGGTTTTGTAAGAAGGAAATCATGGAAAGTGTTACAGTGTGTAATAACATGGTCGAAATGTAATGACGCACATGGCTTTCTACCTGCTTGCTAAAACACAATAAATGAAAATCAGGTTGAATGTGTGATGAACTCTTGATTTACCACAGAGTATATGAATATTACTGGGCAGGCCATGTCCCTGTCTCTCTCTGCCAACCCCTGCCTTCCCCTTAAGATTACCCTCTATCCACACACCCCTCCTCTCCATTCTCCTCTCCTCCCCTGTTCTCTCCTTTCCTCTCCTCCACTCGCTCCTCTCCATCTCTCCTCTTCTCTCCATCTCTCTCCTTTCCAATCCCCTCTAAAAGCAGAATCAAAGAGGGTATTAGGCAGAAGGGTTATCCCCGACACTTTGCTGGAGGCTGTCGCTAATCTGTGCGTTTTGGAGAAACGAGGTTAGTTAAGCATTTTAATGGCCCTAGTCCTGTGATAATTAGGCCTGGCCTGGAGGGAGAGCTGCTTGAGCCACTTGGGCCCTGAAATGGATCCAGGGAACTAATGCCCCGCGCGCACACAATGATCCTGAACTAATTCCCTGAGTAAACATTTTCTCCCGTTCACTCCACTGCCTCTTTCTCTTCAAAGTCCTCAAAGGCCTGTTTCCTTTTCCACTCCCTCCTTCTATAGATATTTTTAGAGGCGGGTCCCTCGGAGCAGGTTTACCAAGGTCTTGCTGTCTCTCTTTCTTTCTCTATTTATTTCGTCCATTCTTTCATTTTTTCTCCTATTTTTTCTTTTCTTTTCTTAGTTTTTTTCTTTTGCCCTTGTTTTCTTTCTCCTCGTTTCAGAAAGTCACATCAGTGTAAACAGATCTGTTGTCTAATGCGTGTTTGTGTGAGAGCGCTGGTGCCTCCAGAGGGTTGATGGTGACTCTGAGACGTGTCTGTTGTCTCCTGCATGACTGGCGTGGCCCTGCAGGCTGGTTCCTGACCCCAGCCTCTCGGAGGACTTCCTGTCTGGCGGAGGGCCGGGGGAGGATGAAGGATTGTGCGCAGCCTTCTTCTGTGGTTCTGACGCTCCCTGAACGCCCACAGCCCCCCAGGCTACTGCCGCCGTTGTTTCTGGGAACAAAAGGCAGACATTAAAAGTGGTTGTCTCAAACTCACATTAGTCATACGTTGCATGCTCCAGATGACAGACGTGTATAAGTGCTGGCTTTAATGATTAAATAACTGTCAAAATACAAGAGAATTACTACGAACGCACAGACAAGCTTTTGTGTGAGTGCAGGTCAGGACCGAGACGGCACTGTTTTCATGACTCTGGTTCCACTAAACTTAAGGATCTCAAACAGGGTTAAATAATGGTTAGCATAGCTTGCTGCTGGTTGGTTTTGGAACCTCACCAGAAGTATCTTCATCTCTCTGGGGCCCTAAACCCCGTCGCTCCAGGCATCAGTGTCAGGTGTCATTTATATCTGTGGAGCTGCCTCTTTTGTGTGTGTGTGATGAGGTGTGTGTGTGTGATGAGGTGTGTGTGTGGTGTGTGTGATGAGGTGTGTGTGTGGTGTGTGTGATTAGGTGTGTGTGTATGCCCATAGAACAATTCAAAGAGTGTGCTTAGGTAAATGCAGAGAAAGATTGATGTTTTCCAAATGTTGTAAAGCTACCTAAACACACTTTTTGATTGATTCACCAAATCATGGTGGTTGAATGGTAACATAAAACCTGCAAATTGCTTGAATTTAAATATCTAACTTATCACAACTCCACAGTCCATCACGGTGAAATCCACTGGAAGTGTAATTTAATGGGAATTGTGTGTAATTTTTCATTATAGCATAATTAGAAGATATTAATAGCTGAATGTCACTTAAGTTAATTCTCATTAGTCAGACATCATTTAACGTCAGTGGACGGCTGTCAGGCTGGTTCCGTCTGATACACACTGAGTCACCATGGGCTAGCTAGCGAGCTAGCTCCCGCCTGATACACTGAGTCACCATGGGCTAGCTAGCGAGCTAGCTCTCGCCTGATACACTGAGTCACCATGGGCTAGCTAGCGAGCTAGCTCCCGCCTGATACACTGAGTCACCATGGGCTAGCTAGCGAGCTAGCTCCCGCCTGATACACTGAGTCACCATGGGCTAGCTAGCGAGCTAGCTCTCGCCTGATACACTGAGTCACCATGGGCTAGCTAGCGAGCTAGCTCTCGCCTGATACACTAAGTCACCATGGGCTAGCTAGCGAGCTAGCTCTCGCCTGATACACTGAGTCACCATGGGCTAGCTAGCGAGCTAGCTCCCGCCTGATACACTGAGTCACCATGGGCTAGCTAGCGAGCTAGCTTCTCCAAGCATCCCCTGCAGTCCTCAACAACCTCCACTAACAACTTTCTGGATCTAGCCTTCCCTGTGTGTTGACTCTGACCGCCGCGCAGAGGAAAACTCTTTTGTCCTCCGCCATCTCATCCTCATCCCCCCATCCTCTCCTCATCCTCATCTCCTCATCCTCATCCCCCCATACTCTCCTCATCCTCATCTCCTCATCCCCCCATCCTCTCCTCATCCTCATCTCCTCATCCCCCCATCCTCTCCTCATCCTCATTCTCATCCCCCCATCCCCTCCTCATTCTCATCCCCCCATCCTCTCCTCCTCCTCTCCCACCCCCAGCCTCTCCTCCTCTCCCACCCCCAGCCTCTCCTCCTCTCCCAGCCTCTCCTCCTCTCCCACCCCCAGCCTCTCCTCCTCTCCCAGCCCCAGCCTCTCCTCCTCTCCCAGCCCCAGCCTCTCCTCCTCTCCCAGCCCCAGCCTCTCCTCCTCTCCCACCCCCAGCCTCTCCTCCTCTCCCAGCCCCAGCCTCTCCTCCTCTCCCAGCCCCAGCCTCTCCTCCTCTCCCAGCCTCAGTGTGTGGCCGCAGGGCCGTGGTCGAGCTCTCTGGCACCGTGGGCTGCGTAGCCGCTTTATCACAGGCTCCTCCACCGTGGGCTGCGTAGCCGCTGCGCTAACTGCAGGTCCTGCGGGTCTCTGTGATTGTGCTCTGCATTGAGCAGAGAGAGGAGGATTAACAACGACACTCGATAAAGGGGTCAGAGGTGTGCAGTGATTATGTGTGTGTGTGTGTGTGTGTTTGACAGCTGGTTCATGTGTTTTCTGTGTGTGTGTGTGTCTGTGTGTCTATCTGCCTCGCCCAGCGCAGGGAGGACTGTAGGAAGTGCAGGGGGAGGGGGACATGGCTGCAAGGTTGAGGTGGGATTGATGGATAAGGTTAGCTGAGCTATCAGACAGGACCATCACAATCAAGCCGTCAGCTCAATGCCTCCCTCTCTGCTCTCTCCCTCTGTCTGATAAACAGAGGAATAGGATTACAATTTGGACTGGTCCTGGGGCAGTGGGTACCCTGCCTGGCCTTTCAGCTGCAGTCTGCTCTGAGAAAACACCTCAAGAAGCCGCCTCAGATCTGCTGCTCAGGGCTGGAGGGGGAGGAGGAGGGGGGAGGAGGAGGAGGGGGGAGGAGGAGGAGGGGGGGAGGAGGAGGAGGGGGGAGGAGGAGCAGGAGGTATGGGGGAGCCCCATACAGGCCTCTACTGTGTAGGGTAACAGCAAATACAGATTACAAATACAGAGTTATAGACATATGCTGTGGATTAATGAGATGCAACAACATATTCAATATATATCAGATATTGTGGGTTGTCAATAGAATTTTTTAATGGTGAGCTATCACCATAAACTATCTAGCTATCACCATAAAAATGCCCTGATATGATAGTCTAGTAGTAAATAAGGCATCTTTAGATGTTCATTTAATTGGAGCACACTTTTCGGAGTAATGCGATAAAATGGTGGTTCACAAAAAACAAAGCTTAGGCTATAGATATTGTAAGTAACTTTGTATTTAACGTCTTTAAGCTCGGCTTCTTTTTCCAAAAGTAGTTATTATATCATTAATTGAAGACAACAAAAGGTGTGTGTGCGTTCAAGACAAAAGCTTCACTGTTCGGCTCCCAGACCGACCTGCTAAGAGATGCTCCAGGACCACAGGGGCAGACCTGGGAAACAGCACAATTAAGACACATTAAACACAGTCATGATGGGAGGAGGGAGAGAGAGCCCAGTCAGAGCCTGCAGTCACACCTCTCTCTCCCAGCCAGGAGCCAGAGACCTCTGGATCTCTGCTTCTGTTATCTCATTATCTAGGAGATAAAAGCAAACCCCTGGATGTGACCTGGGCTGAAAGACTCCCAGCCCCATGCTCCTCTCCTGGTGTCCTCAGCCCTCCCTCGCTCTCTGCATGGCTGAACCAGCCCCATGCTCCTCTCCTGGTGTCCTCAGCCCTCTCTCGCTCTCTGCATGGCTGAACCAGCCCCATGCTCCTCTCCTGGTGTCCTCAGCCCTCCCTCGCTCTCTGCATGGCTGAACCAGCCCCATGCTCCTCTCCTGGTGTCCTCAGCCCTCCCTCGCTCTCTGCATGGCTGAACAGGGGGAAGAGCCCTCCTCTCTCTGTGGGTTAGAGAGGAGGGCTCCACTGGCCTGCTGAGGAGGGGAGGGCGTATTCCTGCTGACCCGGTTTCCTCTCTCATCTGCATGTACAGAGCTCCCCTCCTCCCCCTGGGCTGGTCCCCGAAATATCTCTTCCTCTGTTCCCTCCTTCCTGTCCGGCGTCCTGGGAGCAGGCCGATATTCCTGGAAACCCTCTCACCTGGAGCGTCACCAGCACAGCACCTGCTGTGGAACACATCTAGAACAGGTTAGCAGCTTTACATACACGGTATCACAGGTTGTAGATTAAGTAGGTTTACATGCACGGTATCACAGGTTGTAGATTAGTAGGTTTACATACACGGTATCACAGGTTGTAGATTAGTAGGTTTACAACTGGCTGGAAGTGTGTCCAAAATTATTTTTTTTCACCTACGACAAACTAAGAAACACGGCAAAATGTGCCATTTAGGTCAACCATTTATGTATAATTTTTTTTATAAATGAACGTGCGCTTGTCTATGCTTGATTTTTAACCCTTTCATATTTGTATTTTCTTTTTTCAATTATGTTTTCAATTACCAATGTGATATTAGCTGTGGGTAATCAGTGGCGTGTTCTCCTTTTGTTACGAGGGAATTAAAGACTAGCTTGGCAACGCAAACTTGGAACTTCTGCAATTGTTTTCTGCAAATGGGATCAGGAGAACGAGGAGATTCCAGGCACACACCTCCTGTGCTCAGAACACAAAACACAAAACATCTCCAAAAGCTGAATGAACACAGACTCCGACACGCTTCCATGCTCTGCTCTATTGTACCAACCCAAATCCCCCCTCACCCCCCCTCTCCTCGCAGCGTCCAGCCAGGAAGCTCTCTAGGCCCACAGGGAGAGAATGCCCGCCATGAGGATGCCCGCCATGTCTTAATGCCAGAGAGGAAAGCCAAAGCAAGCGTTCCGAGGGAGAGGAGGGCTCAGTTGGACGGTGTCCCTTGGTGTGTGGTTGCTACGGCTGGCAGCAGCGTCGCACGGCTCAATCAGGTGTGGAGGCCTTGAGGACTTCCTGCTCATTTGCATGTCCAAGTACGAGGGGGAGAGGGGGTTCCTCTCTGGAGGAGCCAGGCGTGGATGTGGGCATTCCCTCTTGTATTAGTACGAGGGGGAGAGGGGGTTCCTCTCTGGAGGAGCCAGGCGTGGATGTGGGCATTCCCTCTTGTATTAGTACGAGGGGGAGAGGGGGGTTCCTCTCTGGAGGAGCCAGGCGTGGATGTGGGCATTCCCTCTTGTATTAGTACGAGGGGGAGAGGGGGTTCCTCTCTGGAGGAGCCAGGCGTGGATGTGGGCATTCCCTCTTGTATTAGTACGAGGGGGAGAGGGGGTTCCTCTCTGGAGGAGCCAGGCGTGGATGTGGGCATTCCCTCTTGTATTAGTACGAGGGGGAGAGGGGGTTCCTCTCTGGAGGAGCCAGGCGTGGATGTGGGCATTCCCTCTTGTATTAGTACGAGGGGGAGAGGGGGTTCCTCTCTGGAGGAGCCAGGCGTGGATGTGGGCATTCCCTCTTGTATTAGTACGAGGGGGAGAGGGGGTTCCTCTCTGGAGGAGCCAGGCGTGGATGTGGGCATTCCCTCTTGTATTAGAGGATGGAAATAGATGACAGAGGATCAGTAAAGTCATTCATCACAGGCGCCAATCTGGCCGGTCCTCCTTCACCTCCTAAACCACGCAGGGTTCCTCTCACCACGCAGGGTTCCTCTCACCACGCAGGGTTTCTCTCACACGCAGGGTTCCTCTCACACGCAGGGTTCCTCTCACCACGCAGGGTTCCTCTCACCACGCAGGGTTCCTCTCACCATGCAGGGTTCCTCTCACACGCAGGGTTCCTCTCACACGCAGGGTTCCTCTCGCTGTTCAGGGACGTGGTCTCTGAGATCTCAGGTGGTGATGAGGGGGCAGGTGGTGATGAGGGGGCAGGTGGTGATGAGATCTCAGGTGGTGATGAGGGGGCAGGTGGTGATGAGATCTCAGGTGGTGATGAGGGGGCAGGTGGTGATGAGATCTCAGGTGGTGATGAGATCTCAGGTGGTGATGAGGGGGCAGGTGGTGATGAGGGGGCAGGTGGTGATGAGATCTCAGGTGGTGATGAGGGGGCAGGTGGTGATGAGGGGGCAGGTGGTGATGAGGGGGCAGGTGGTGATGAGGGGGCAGTTGGTGATGAGGGGGCAGGGCGTCCTGGTATAGACACCAGATGGCCACTGAGCTGGACTTTCTCAAATATAAAGGAAGAAAACTGTTCTTCCCTTAGTCGTTTTTTAATGAATGCATTTTGAAATGAGCTTTTCTTGATTGAGATGTCTGGTATTACATTTCACAAAATGACCACGAGGAGCTGTTTTACATGTCATTATGTGTGGATCTTGAGGGCGAGAGAGGGACTTGCTCTGTCTGTGTTTAGATGAGGTGGACATGCAGACAGGTGCCTGGAGACCACGGTAGCAGGCCTTATCACGGTGGACTCCTTCCCAGACATCAGCCCTGAAAGTGGGGGGACACGGGGGCGAGGGAGGGGGGGCCTCCAGAGACCTGACATTTCCTTGTCTGTTGTTCTAATGATTTGGGTGAGCAGTGTTTAAAGGGGCTGTTCTTGCTTTGGCATGTTCCCCTGATAAGCTAACATGCTGAGAAGGAAGAGAAGTCGCTGTCGAGGGGAGAGAGGCCGGGACGAAGGCCAGGGGAGGCTGGAGGGGAGGCCGGGACGAAGGCCAGGGGAGGCTGGAGGGGAGGCCGGGACGAAGGCCAGGGGAGGCTGGAGGGGAGGCTGTATTTTTAGAAGTTCAAGCAGATTAGATTGACTAGGATTCCCCACCCCCACTTGTGTTTTATCAACGCTCTAAAACTAGTCTCACCTCCCCTCGTCATGACGACCTCTCCGTCTCACTTCCCCTCATAATGATGACCTCTCCGTGAGGGTCTGCTCCAGTTGCCATGGGATCCGAAACTAGTTTCAGCAAGGCTCAGAGCTTCTGCCTGGAAGTCAGAAGTGGAATCAAAACAGGTAAACTGAGAAAGAGAGGACAGTTCAAGAAGAATGAAGGAGAGAGAGAAACATGGGAATAAAAAGATAAACAGTTTGACCTTCTGTTTCTGCCCATTTCCACCATCCGCCTGTCCTCTTCAGCCCTCTCCTTCCTCCCCCGCCCTCAGCCCTGTGTCGGACAGATCCTTTTTGGAGGATAAATAGCATTGCTGCGCTTTGATAGCCCCAGTCCCAAACAGCCGCTGCAGATAAATAAAAGGAACTTTCCCCATTTATCTCTGGGAGAAAGAAGTTCCTATTAGGGCCTCCATAGCCACAGGGCCCTTCCCTCCTTCACTGCACTGCTTTGGAGATTGCCTGCTTGGTTTAAGGTGCTATTGAGCGCTCACCAGGACAATTACACACCAAGACCCCCCTCCGGAAACGTCCCTCCCTCCTCTCAGCCATCCTGTACCCCTGCGCCCGCGCAGCGCCAGATGCAGCCATGATATGGTCAGAGGAGAATAGGAGGTGTGTGTTCCTGTATGTGTGTGTTCCGTGTGTGTGTGTGTGTTCCGTGTGTGTGTGTGTGTGTGTTGGGGGGGGAGCAGATAATAGTCCTCTGAATGGTTTGATATAAAGTATCATTGCCTGGAGCCTGGGGTCAGACAGTGATGCTAATGCAAATGGCTGCACCCCTGCCTCTCAGTCTGGCATAATGAAACCCTGCAAACAGTATGTAGGAGGAAACAGAGCGAGGGTGATATATAAATAAAAATAGAGCCCACCTCAGTGAAAATGACTTTTCTCTGCCTCGGGGGAACTTGAGACACACCTTTCTACCTCCCCACCGGGCCTCCTTCATATCCAACTCCTCTTCATATTTTGTATCATTTGATAACGCAGAAAGCCGCAGAAGATGTCTGTGAGGAGCAATATATCCGTGTGAAAAGAATTTGTGCAGGGTTTCAAAAAGACTTAGCCCAAGACCTGGCATGTCAATCTTATTTCAGACAGCCTTGACAAAATCAAGCTGTGTTTTCCACATAGAATAGAAGATATGTGTTCGCTTTGGTGTTGAAGTTTGGAAATCCAAGGCTGGTCCTTGAGAAGTAATTGATATTTTCAAAGCTCTTTGTTCAATCTTTAAAAAAGGATCTTCCATTTTCTCTCTCAGCTGCTCAAGGCTGAGGCATTCTTGCTTCATGGCTTTTCAGCAGCTGATGAAGAGAAGAGTCTAAAGCTGTTTGTGTTTCAGCAGTGTTGGTCTCCACAGAGAGGATCTGTCTGTACACAGGCACAAGAAGCCTGAGCCAGAATCTATGCAAAAGAGAGAGAGAGAGAGAGAGAGAGAGAGAGAGAGAGAGAGAGAGAGAGAGAGAGAGAGAGAGAGACAGAGAGAGAGAGAGACAGAGAGAGAGAGACAGAGACAGAGACAGAGACAGAGACAGAGAGAGAGAGAAGATAGATTGATTCCACAAATCTCGAGCCACTAAGGAGTGGAGTGTCCCTGGACCAGTGTGAAGATCTTAGGTTCAGAGAGCCATGGAAGGAGAGACCCTCTGCTCCGATCCACCCAAGGCCAGCTCCACCTCCACCACCCAGCTCCACCACCAAGGCCAGCTCCACCTCCACCACCCAGCTCCACCACCAAGGCCTGCTCCACCTCCACCACCCAGCTCCACCATCAGAGGAGTGGGCCTCCAGCCGCCACCCCCGGCCCCAGCAGGGGAAGGGTTCACAGGCACGAGGAGAGACCGGCTGCCTGGAGGCGTCTCGAGATGGGCAGTCTCCCAGCTGATAGAGATGGCAGGCTAATCAAGCAGCCTGCAGGCCTGTGTGTGTGTGTGTGTACGTAAGTGTGTGTGTGAACGTGTGTGTGTGAACGTGTGTTTCTGAGCTTATGCTTGGGCCTGCTCTCTCAGACAAAAGATGTTTCCATCCCCTCTCTTCCTCTCCTCCTTTCCCACTCTCCTCCTCTTTCTCTCCCCCTCCTCTTCCCTTCCTCTGTTCCTTTCTTCCTCTCTTCTTCCTCTCTTCTTCCTCCTCCTCCCCACCTCCTCCTTTCCTTCCTCTCCCTCCTCTCTGCTTGGCTCTAAGCTCCTTTCTTTGCATGGTGTCAGTTTGCAGAGGCTTGTGTGTTGTCTTTTGAAACGCTGTGAGACTGTTACCCAGTAGTCCTCCCAGTGAAGCAGTGTAGAGAGATGCACAGACCAGTCTGATGAAACACAGCACACGTCCAAACCATGAGGACAGAGCCTTCAGTATATTTCAGTGTCTGACAACTCACCATATATCCAGTATGTGAATGATATAAATGTACATGTCTGCCTCAAAACCCTGACTGTGAAGCCTAATCACTGGTTGGATGAAAGCCCTCGCACATCATTTCCGTTACAGTAGTTATATTTTCCCAGGATAGCGAGGGCAACTGGCTTTCTTATATAAAAGCTATAAATGGTCAGCCCTTACACAATGCCTTTGTAATATATCATTTGGCTTCACAGTGTCCTAATATGTGGGTAAAGTTTCATAAGGGTGCCTTTTGGCGGGCTGAGCTGAGTGGTGTTAGCCGCCTGTGATAGGCTGTGCTGAGCAGCTTGTGGAGATACGGCCTCTCTGGTGGCGAGCCTCTCTCCCAGCTCCCTCCCTGGCAGCAGGAGAAAGAAAGGGAATAAAAAGAGGGCTGGGAGAGAAAGGAGGGAAGGAGGCAGGAGGGAATTGACACAGAGCTTGGCAAGCCGCCAGAACCAGCCTCCTCGTGTCTAATGTACGAGCGGATTTATTTAAACAGTGAGGAGAGGACAGCTTCACACTGCCAGATTAATTCCCGCTTTTTATTCAGAAAATAAAAGAGACTTTGAATTATTAAGAGATAGCGGGATTAGAGGCCTCTCTTTCCAACCCCAATCTACACTCCTTTTAATTTCCACTTCATTAGAATTCTTTTTGAAGTATTTTAATGTGGACAAAGGGAGAAGAGAAGAGAGAAAAAGCAGAAAATATTAAATATCAGTTAAACTGTATTAAACATAAGCCTGGGCCTGTGTTTCTTTTTCCTTCCTCAGTCATATTGATCCTCACCCTCTCGCTTCTCAATTATCAACTTTTCTGGCAGGTTCAGCCAAGTGCAGAGAGGCCTATTCTGAAATGAAACGTCTTGTAGTTGCTATTCATCCTGGGGGCTGCGGGGTGGTGCTGGGATTCTCTCTTCACAGCCTCTAAACCCCTAGCCTCTAAACCCCTAGCCTCTAAACCCCTCTCCAAACCTGGAGCGAGGTCTGAGAGTGGCAGCGCTCAGAAGAGAGGCTGTCTTGACGAGGGCAGGAGATCAGGAGGATCAACAGGAGAGAGCGGCCAGCGGTCAAACAGAGACCTTCATCCCTCCCTCTGCCTCCCTCTCTCCCTCTGCCTCCCTCTTCCTCTCTCCCTCTGCCTCCCTCCCTCTACCTCCCTCAGCCTCCCTTTTCCTCTCTCCCTCTGCCTCCCTCACTCCCTCTGCCTCCCTCTTCCTCTCTCCCTCTGCCTCCCTCCCTCCCTCTGCCTCCCTCTTCCTCTCTCCCTCTGCCTCCCTCTCTCCTCTGCCTCCCTCTTCCTCCCTCCCTCTGCCTCCCTCTTCCTCTTTCTGCCTCCCTCTGCCTCCAACTGTCTCTCCCTCCCTCCCTAGACCGATATTCTCCCTTGCAGCTGAAGGGAACCTTTATTTCCCCACGTGGTGGTTAGGGTTAGCCCTAGGTAGTTAGTGCTAACCCTAACCCACCTGGTGACCCTGGAGATGCTCCAGGTTTCCCTCTCCTCCTGGCAGCGCGAGGGCGAGGGCTAGCCTAGCTGCTGCAGCGCGAGGGCTAGCCTGGCTGCTGCAGCGCGAGGGCTAGCCTGGCTGCTGCAGCGCGAGGGCTAGCCTAGCTGCTGCAGCGCGAGGGCTAGCCTGGCTGCTGCAGCGCGAGGGCTAGCCTAGCTGCTGCAGCGCGAGGGCTAGCCTGGCTGCTGCAGCGCGAGGGCTAGCCTAGCTGCTGCAGCGCGAGGGCTAGCCTAGCTGCTGCAGCGCGAGGGCTAGCCTGGCTGCTGCAGCGTGCTCCAGATCTACACAGACCGGGGATTCTCCTCGTCAGACAACCGGGCCGTAATCTCTGGCAAGTCTTTGTGCAGGAGGATTACCCCTGAAAGTGTTACCACATATTTACAACCCCTCCACTAACTGTGAACAGGCTCTCTCCTGCGCACGGCCCAGACGGGGCTAAGCCACATTTAACATAACACACACACATACACACACACATACACACATTAGGAAACCAGGCAGGGATTTAGGACATCTCGTTCTGGATCTGGGATGCGCTGCCTGGATGCTGGAGCGGCAGTGAGGCGCGGCCTACTTGGGATAAGAGTTTAGACCCAGATTTCACACAGGGGACAACCTGTGTTGGGAGGCAAAGGGCTGTGTGGGTGTGTGTGTGAGTGTGTGTATGTGGAGCTCTCCCTGAGGCTCACCAGGGAGAGATGAAGGCCTCACAGTGAACACAGAGCAGGATCATCTCCATGTTGTTAACAAGATGGCCACTGCGTTCAGACGGCACCCAGCCAGCCAAGATGCTGCTGTGAGAATAGGAGGATTTAGATCTAAAAGTGAAAAACCTTCCTAAACAAAGGACACCTTGGTTATTTGAACATCAATTTTCAGGAACATTTTAGCAGTTTGTTTAACGTAACTTGCTTTCAGTTGGTGTTAATCACGTGTCTGGTGTTCCTCAAGGTCTAAAATTAGGATCAGTCCTCAGGTCATTCTGTGGCGGAGTAAAGGGAGCAAACGGAGGTCAAGACACCATGTCTGGGTTAGGGTTAGGGTTAGGGTTAGGGTTAGGGTTAGCTGCAGCCTTCTCCAGCATCTGTCTCTTAGGGTTAGGGTTAGGGTTAGGGTTAGCTGCAGCCTTCTCCAGCATCTGTCTCTTATCAGTCCATCAGGACCCAAGTGGTGGATTCAACCCTGACTAGCTGGGCGTTGTGTGTGGCTGTTGTTATTGAAATAAAGCAGGGCACATCACCGCCCTGGCCCCCCCCTCCTGCCTCCCCCCTCCTGCCTCCTCCCTCCTGCCTCCCCCCTCCTGCCCCCCCCCCCCCTGCCTCCCCCCGCCCCCCGTCTGTCCTGAACAAGAGTATCTTCAGAAACACGCCAGCTTGTTATGGTAATGACCCGTGTGCGTCCCCCCATGTGTCTACATGCAGATGAGTGGTGTGGGGGTAGTGCTGTGCAGCAGGACTGCCCAGAGACACAACCAGGGGCCTGGGACAATGAGGGAGCCAAGCTTAACCAGGACACAGGGAGGCAGCGAGGCTGGGTGAGACTGAAAGGCAGGGGGAGCCTGAGAGGCAGGGGGAGGCTGAGGGCATGGTTCAAGGTTATTGTGTGCTTGTCTTTGAAACTGCTTTTGTCTTTGTGTTGTAATGACCGTGGTGGATTTGAATGTTGAATACAGTTGACATAGATGTTCCCGTCTTATAGTTACTGTACCTGAAAGGGGGTTAGGGTTACCTGTATACTACTGTCTCTACTCCCTGACACTAATATTGCAAAACACAATTACACACTATTACGGCAAAAACACACTAATAGACACTAATACAGCAACACACACTAATACACACAGTGACTACAGTTAAAGAGAGCTCCGCCCACATCCTTTCTGTCGCCATGGCGCCTGCTTGTCTTATTTTGTCCCTCAGAATCATCAGGTCTTCTTCGCCCCATCACAAAGCTGTGGGGTGTAAACTGACAACCACAACCTTAAGCACTAAATGGAAATCATTCAGTATCTGATAGTAACAACAGGACACGGAGGGGGAAGTGTCATCTCACTGACGAGAGAGAAATCCCAATAAATAATCTGCTGGAACGTTCTCTGAATAAATGTGTAGGGAACCAGACCCAGGAATTGGCCTGAAGGCGTGTTGTCTAACACACTGTCCTGACAGTCCCGTCATAATTATCCCAGCAGCTTCACACAAGCAGCTCTCTTAAGAAAGCATCAGAAGTAGATAATAAAAAGAAGCAACACAGCAATTTTCTTTTTTTTTGTAAACAGAGAACAATGCCAAACTCTGTTGAGAGAATAGCTGATAGCAATCATCTATTTAAACAAACCTGATGCTTGACTGCTTGTCACGAGCTGCATTTCATACATAAAATATGTTCAGTCACTGATATTTCATCTTATCTGAACGGAGAGAAGCAGGAGAAATGTGTAGGCCGTGCGAGAGCGCCAGGCTGGTGGTGGAAACTGATAGAACCCCAGAGCTGGAGATGCATGGCAGATATAATCTGTCTGTCTGTCAGGCACACAGGCGGGCTGGAGCAGGGAGACAGGGGGAGGAGGGGGAGGAGGATGGAGCCTGAGTGGTTGGGTGCATTGGGGTGGACCAGCAGACCAATAGGCCTAGCCTCCTGAGAACCGAGAACAGACTCCCAGCACACACACCTGTAAACGCACACATTCACCTACAACCCCCTGTGTTTACACACCGCCAAATGTCATGTCACCGGTGAAACGTTCCCTGTGGAACCACGACAAAGAGAGAATCTCAAACAACCCTGAGTTCTGGTGGAGGCTGCATGGAGCAGGAGGAGAGGGAGGAGAGGAGAGGGGGAGGAGAGGGAGGAGAGGGAGGGAGGGGAGGGGAGGGGGAGGGAAGCAGGAGAGCAGGCAGGATAAGGAGGTCAGGGTGTTTGTACAACAGGCCGTTTAGCGAGGACAGAACACAGTGAGGTGCTGGTCTTTGACCCGGTCGCTACCTGCCTTTGATTCAATCGCAGCTTTACTTTTATCATGCTGACCCGCCTCATTATGTGTGTGACCCTGGCATTGCAGCGGAGCCTGTGATGAATGTCCTTGGTAGAGAGGGAGCAGAGCGGGCCAGAGCCAAGGCTAGCCCGCCTGCCCTGAGGCACGCTACACGGGCTCCGTTAACAGGAAATAGGTACGCAGGTCAGCCAGCACCTCAGCCCTGGCCTCCCTCCTCAGCCCTGCAGACAAGCACGCCTACTCCTCCTCACACTGACAGGAACAGGTGCAATAAGGTGGTTTGTTGACTTTTATGCTACCTGCTGTAGGTGTGTGGCTTCTTTTGTGTGCCTGTGTATGTGTGGTATGTGTGTGTGTATGTTTAAAGGGAAGGGGACGGAGAGAAGAAAGAGACAGATTTCTCAGGTATCTGAGGTATCTGGGCTGTTTAACCCAGTCAGGAGACTGAAGCAGGTTCATCTGTAGAAAGGTGGGAGATGCAAGATGCCACCAGTGCTGAAAAATTCCATTAGTCAGATCACTGAGTTTCATGAATACTTAAGAATGAATCAGCCATCGTCTGTGTATCCCACACTAATTATACACAGTGAGGCATAAGAAGAGTAATAATGCTCTTAATTTAAAGAGAGAACCTTTCAAATAGTAATAATGCTGACTGATATGTACAATTGGATTATACTGTACCACTATTTTCACCAAACCAGAGAGTCAGAATTGTTATCAGGCATCTATCATACAGTGTACTGTAACAGACACAGATAATTACATTTAGTCATTTAGCAGATGCTCTTATCCAGAGCGACTTACAGTAAGTATAGAGACATTCCCCCGAGGCAAGTAGGGTGAAGTGCCTTGCCCAAGGACACAACGTCATTTAGCACGGCCAGAATCGAACCAGCAACCTTCTGATTACTAGCCCGATTCCCTAACCGCTCAGCCACCTGCCTCCCTGCTCTAATTAGACTGAGTTCAGTTGTACAGTTAGTTGGATGCACAACTACCCCACCTTTAGATGACAGGTAACTTTTGATTTTTAGATATGATTCTATTAAACAGTTTAGCAGCATTTCGGACTATGAAAAATATTGCAGGTTTTGAATGTGCTGTGATTTCATTTGTGTAGTAAAAAAAAAATGAAAAAAGGAGGGATTTGGGCTCCACATCTTGAAAGTTAGCAACGTTAAGAGTTCAATACATCAATAAACGTGCCTGGACCTTGCAATGACATTCATGCGCTTCCAAGCAAGCCGATTGTGGTCTTCCAACTTCAAGTGAAACACCTTAAAGATGATTAGGACCAGATAGGACACTGATGCAAACAACTGCCTTCAAAATCAATTTTGCTCCTAAAGCTCCAACAGAGTAATTATTATTTTTGTGATTAGTATTGATTAGGGAGAGGGGTTGTGTCAGGGCCTAGTTTATTGGAGAAACAGCTCTGCCTCTCTTGTTGCTGTCTTCATAAACAACAGCAGTTTCCAATACTTCAAGTTCAATCAAACTCCCAGCAGTGGCATGGCCATCAATCCTGTGTTGTCAAACATGAATCAGAGTTAGAATGAGCTTTATTTGCCATGTAAGTTCACACAAACAAAGAATTTACTGTGACAGGAAGGTACATACGCTAAACATATACCAAGTAGAAAATGTACAACAGTCTGAAGGCCTACAAATGCAAATTAGATGTATAGTCTATAGGTCTCTATTGTTGTCTTAGTGAAATTTTTCAAAGCCATGCTTACGGTATCATTACTACAGGAATTAACCTCTGAATGTTTAACCAGTGAAAATGTTATGTATTTTTTCTTCTTCAAAGTGTGGCATTATATTAACCTGCTGGCAATGTTATTGAGGCCATAACCCTAACTGTCTTCAATTGTGTGTGTGTGTGTGTGTGAGAGAGAGTTTATCTGTGTGTGTGTGTGTGTGTGTGTGTGTGCATGCACCACACACACATTTTCTCTTTCTCGTTTTCCTCCCTGTCTGGGTCTGCGTTGAGGGGTGAAGAAGGTTCTAGATCAGTGAGACAAGGGAGTGATCTATAGTTTTTACTGAGACGGATTGTCTGTAAGGTTGCAGAGATTAGTCACATCTGGGACTTTTAAGAATGCTGCAAATTGTGGCCTTTCTTTAACTCAGGCGATAAGGCGTTAAATGGGGGGCGCGTTCTTATCAGCTTTCTGCTACCCATAAATCACAACCTCTCTGCCCCCCTCCTGCCCCCCGGAGCTGCTATCTGCATCCGACCGCCAGGGAGATCCCAGCACCACCACACAGTAATCACCATTTCCCTCCTAATTCATTCACTACACAGACCAGCAGTGTGTTAAAACCTTCCTGCCATACTGGATCTTCCTGCCTCTGTCTTTCGCTCATTCTCCTCTCCCTCCTTTTCTCTCCCTCTCTCCTTCTTCCTCTCTCCTTCTCCCCTCTCCTTCTCCCTCTCTCCTTCTCCCTCTCTCCTTCTCCCCTCTCCTTCTCCCTCTCTCCTTCTCCCTCTCTCCTTCTCCCCTCTCCTTCTCCCTCTCTCCTTCTCCCTCTCTCCTTCCAGTCTTTCTCTTGTTGTGTGTTCACACGTCTTCAAAGCAGGGAATTGTTGTCCTTTTCTAGTCTATCAGACTTTAATCCACAGAAAACACTGCCACTCCAGTTTCAATACGACTGAATGGGATGTGAAAACAGCATTTAATGGGATATTGTCCTTCTTTTGTCTCATTCAAACTGAAAGGAAAATAGAGTGGATAGCATAAGCTTTAATGAGCTTGTGTAAGTGATTCACGCGTTCATATTTAATTATATATTTCCTCACAGTAATTATAGTCCACCAGCCCTGATGTAGTCCTAGTCGACAGCCTTAAAGACCTTTGAGCTGAGATCATCAGTATCTATTCTTTTTGTAGTTTTTGTAATTGTAGTTTGAACAGTGAATTGCCTGTTTTCTATTACGTGGCTTAGCAGCCACAATGTTGACTGATGGTGAGATACTTTAAACTGACTTGCTGAGACATCAATGTCAGTGATTAAGGTTCTCTGAGCGCAAGATAGAAGTTCATATCTGCAGCCTTCTGAAGAGGGACACGTAGAAACCTGGGTGAGCCACTGTCTAGCTTTCTTATTTGAGTTTTGCAACCAAAAGAAAAGAGGGCAAGTGTTTTCTTACACAGAGGTCATCATGGTGTGTTCCTTTCTGTAATAGAATGGTGGCCTTCCTCCTTTATACTGTCAGTGGTTGTCGGGGCTGGCTGGTGCGATGGCAGGTGACAGGTCACTGCTGAGATTTGAGAAACTCACAGCAGCAAACTGGGACAGGGATCAAGAATATGGACTGGGACAGTACAGGGACTGGGATTAGGACTAGGATTAGGACTGGAACTGGGACTTTGAACTATGTCTGGGACTGGGTCTAGAACTAGGGCTGAGTCTTGGACTAGAAATTGAATTGACAAGTAGTAAGAGACCTGGGAGTGGAAGGGTTAAAGACTGTGTGGAGGACTAGCAGAAGACAGATTAAGGACTGTGTGTTTATCTCTGCTTGTAAATGAGCAACTGGCCAGTGTTGTTGCTGCCAGACCAGGGTATTGAAACAAGAGGCTTAAGATGCTATCAGAAGCTGCCGGCCCTGCAGCACTCAGAGCATTATTAAGCAAGGATAAAAAGACAGTGGGAATGAAAGTGTTGACAAACAATCAAGGGGTTATTAGGCATTAATTATATGCTAAGCTAACTCTCTCCCTGAACCATCAACACCACGATTAGCAGACCTGCGGGGTTCTACGTCCCTTCAGCAAGGTCAGGAGTCATCGGCTGGCCCTGCTCTGCGCTGATTGTTTATTTAATACTTGAGGTGTGTTTGGGCTTTGAGTCCTTCAGTCTTCTGACTTATCGCTGTTCATTACTCTGCCCTCCTTCACTACCTGACAGGTGCACAGATGAGGCATGTGGAGACCTCACCACACACAGCGGTCTTTCTAGCGAGAGAGTTAGAGCCTTGTGCAGGTATCCCTCCTGGCCTGGGGATTGGCTGCTCCTGCTAGCATGGCTGACCCCGACTCTAAAGACATGGCAGGCACACAAACTTCCTTTCACTTCCTATTTACTGTAGACAATGTCCCCCAAAAAAACAAATGTTCATCAATCGTCGCCTCCAGACAGTCCGGCTGTGTCTGAAACAGCCTCCAGATTCCAGCTAAACCCAAACCTAAACCTAACCCAGCTTCTTCCTTTCTTTCTCTCCAAAGCAAGATGAAACAAACCAGAGAGCAAGCAATTTTATTGTTCACTGGTATCTTTAATTGTGATGAAGAAAGGATTATGTAGATTTCTGTAAGCCGCCCTGACAAGACATATTTCAAAGTGAATAGGCCATAGAACAGGAATATGTGTCAGTGTTGAGAGCTTAGTGGAACGTCTCCTCAATAATAGGGTAATCCCAGAGTCTAGGGATCCCTCATTTACCGTCTTTGCCAAGAGAGGCTGATCGGCCTGTTCTCCTAGTATTGCCTTTGGGCTCAACACAAACAATGGGTAGAGTTCACATGGATTGAGATGAAGATGGTGGATGGGCATTAACATGTCAGAAACTTGAGACCTGGAAAAATATATGAATTACGAATTTGAGTTATGATTATGACTATTAAGCATGTATTATGATTATTTCATATGATTTTTACTCAAACTAGTTGTTTTAATCAGTATAGATATTGTCATTAGTAGCTGTTGTCTTAATAATAGTGTGGTAGTCATTGTCGAACAAGAAAATAAAAACTAGAAGTGGTGTTTGGGCTGCACAGATCTGACTGATGTAGGACTTTCTACTGTGATTGACCCAGACACGACTGACAGGAAGAGACCTGACCGTGAGAGACCTGACCGGGAGAGACCTGACCGGGAGAGACCTGACAGGAAGAGACCTGACCAGGAGAGACCTGACCGTGAGAGACCTGACTGTGAAAGACCTGACCGTGAGAGACCTGACCGTGAGAGACCTGACCGGGAGAGACCTGACCGTGAGAGACCTGACCGTGAGAGACCTGACCGTGAGAGACCTGACAGGAAGAGACCTGACCGGGAGAGACCTGACCGGGAGAGACCTGACAGGAAGAGACCTGACCGGGAGAGACCTGACCGGGAGAGACCTGACCGGGAGAGACCTGACCGGGAGAGACCTGACCGGGAGAGACCTAAACTCACAAAGCTCTGTGGAACATCCTGTAGGATTCACCAGGAATAACGTGTTCACACCAGAACTACCTCCAGGGGACCAAGCTGTCTGTAGGTGAAACTACAGTATGTTCTGACCACAGGAGGAGGACAGGGTGAATACTGAACACAGGGTGAATACTGAACACAGGGTGAATACTGAACACAGGGTGAATATTGAACACAGGGTGAATATTGAACACACATGCTTTGTAACGGTGCTTTTGTTGAGGTATCAAAAACACCAAAGACACATAAAAAGAGGTGACCATCAAAAGCTCAAACAACAAAAAAGCATTTTATGGTCGTAAATAATCTCCCATGTAATACATTGTTTCATTCACTGGAGATTCTTTGTGTGTATTGGACTGTACAGAAATGTTTACCTTTTAGGAGAATAATTGCCAAAATGTTCCAAATCATAACAAAAAAGATGATAATCACAGTGTAACAGTTTAAGTAACAACTTACTCAGTTGGAAAGCTTTATATAAGTGTTACAAAGTCCTTGTGTGGGGAGCCTTCAAATAAACAGACAAAGTTTCTACTGAACGTGTCACAGTCCTCAGCCTAGCTGCTCCCACACAGAGTCAAGGCCAGCCTGCCGGGGCATCAGACCGTTCTCTCTGGATGAGTCTGATGTGATCTCTGAGAAAGGGGGCTCTCCTCTGTAGCTTTCTGTAGCTTGGGAAACAAAGACAGGAAAGCGAGTGAAAATGAGACTGTGATAAAGGATAAACAAAGACTCAAACTAATTACTGCTGGAGGTCAGCTCTCCATCTGCATATTGAAAAGAGCAGGCCGTCGCAGTCACACTTAGTTAACAACGTGAATGGGCAATTTCGCAGCGGATCTGGAGAGAAAGGGGACATGAAAAGTTGTGAAGAATTGATGATGGACTCCTTGAGAGTGAGCAAAATAAAATTGACCATGAAATCTGGAGCTCGGAATTAAATTGGTTGGAAGAAGAGTGAAGAGAGGTGTGAGGTGCGCTGCATAAAAGTGCCTTTGTGAAAATGCCAAGGTTAATTTGCACATCAGTTAAATAGATTAATTAAATGAGTGGGGATATGTTTAGAGGAGAGATCCTTAATGGGCATATTTATGGACTGTAAAGCTGTGCTTGGTTATGGAGACATCATTTAGCTGAGCTACGCTTCATTTAGAGAATGCTTTATTTCAACCTGGTGCCTGAAAGTCATTATCCTTCTGACAGTGTGTTCACTAATGCTGTGTAGCCTCAGTAAATCTTTACCTGAGAGCAAAAACAATTCATGATATCTTCATTAGGGGTGCAAACCCGAACCGAAAAAAAATAAATTGTTCAACACACAAACCACGGTTCGGTTTTTACATGTAAACCGCGGTTTTTCGGATCTACGAGAAAACACAACCTAACACCCTTTGTCCTTCCCCTTTCCCGTAACCTTTCCCGGAGAGTAGCTGTCCAATGAACTGTCAGTATATCAATGACGAGTCACGTACTGGAAGGAACTGGAGAGCAGTGTTAATGTTGCTTCACACACGGAGTGAAGCAACACAGACGCGCGAACACCCGTGAAAGGGGTTCGAGGGGGGTTAGAACGCAGCAACATTTGGGTCGGCCCCACCAAATCTCACTCCAAGGTTTTTTGAAAAGTTAGCAGCCCTGTGCTAACAGTAACACATCTAACATGATGGGGCATCTACGCCTGATATACAGAAAATACACCGAAAATACAGAGAGAGCACTGAAATGGTCATGTTTTTTTCTTCCCCCTAATGTGCTAAACAAAACCGAACCGAAACCATGACCCATAAAACGGAACCGAACCGAACCAAACCGCACCCCTTCATGTTTTGATATTGGCACATTGTTTTGTGACAAAATAGATTTTTTTCTAAATAAAAGTATGTTGTTGGGCAACATACTTTTATTTAGAAAAAAATCTATTTTGTCAGTAGGCGTGTGGACCAAAAAACAGTAGGCGTGTGGAAATTCACCATCAATGCTGTTAAAAATGGTCTGGCAACATTTAAATCCATTCACGTGAAAAAATGTACAGTATAAGTGTGAAAAATACTTTTCAAGTATGCTGGGTGTAGGTATGAATTACAGTACACTCCCACACATATACAGCTGTAATCAAATGTTTAAATTGGGTGTTATGAATCCTTATGAAGCCTCCTTCAACTGAAATATTACGCATAACTGTTCATATCTGTGTGAAGAGAACTGTAGATGTGAGTATAGATATACACGGTAAAGCTTCAAGTACTCTCAGTTTCTTATCTAAGGTCAGTGAAGACGTAGAGAAGCCTTTTTCATGAAGGTGATTATATGATTGTGCTCGACCCATGAGCTGAGTGGTGTGGTGTAGTAAACTATAAAAGCTGACCTCCAGTTCGTACCGCAATGTGGTAATGAATCAGCTATTGTAACCTTCAAGCTATTATCAAACAGTGCCTATTCCTCTAAACAGAAAAAGACATTCTCTTCAACTGATCTAACTGATGTCAGTATTTGTGGAAGATTTTCTAGGTCTTGCTGAGGGATGCTAAGGACAGTCTGACTCCCTC
Source organism: Thaleichthys pacificus (assembly GCA_023658055.1). Taxonomy (NCBI): domain Eukaryota; kingdom Metazoa; phylum Chordata; class Actinopteri; order Osmeriformes; family Osmeridae; genus Thaleichthys; species Thaleichthys pacificus. Next base: position 176,591 of record CM042878.1, on the reverse strand, counting down.
ACATTAAGGTGGACCAACGAGTTGAGCCAGATGGGGTTTTGAGTGCCCAAGGCCGGCTTCAGTAAATATCACAACAATCTCACTATAGATGAGTCTTCCCTGTTATCCAACCACTGCATTGCTGGTATCATGAGAGTAAGCTTGTGAATGCAACTCTCCGCTCATATGTGCAGAGATTTATAGCCACACGACAGCACAGGTAGCGGTTGATTGGAGTAGCTTTATATACAGAGCTTTTGGAGACAACTGGTATCAACACCCTGCTTGGAGTTGTGCAGTGTCTTGCTCTGGAAGCCACTGTGTACATCATGGTCAAAGATGCCACAAGAATAGATTCACCAAAACCAATTGTGGAATATTAGCTTGGAAGTGACATAGAGGAACCGACAAGGCTTTTTAGTGGCAGATGGAGTTTTCCCATACCGTGAAATTTGGATACTTGGCAACTAAGAAAACAATTCTTGCTGGTAGGCTGAGCAGCCTTCCTGTTAGTGGGGAGGAAGTGAGCCGGGAGAGGAGAGGAGGGGGCCCGCGAGGCCTCTTTAATTGCCTTCGGTCACCCACAACGGCGAAACGGGGCGCCACGCAGCTTAGAAAAGGAACCGGGCGGAGGTTGTGATAGATATTTTATCGTCCAAGTTAACGGTTAATGAATTCCCAAAGTGAAATCTGTTACTTCAAAAATAAAGAGGGGGGCAAATTAAAGGGAGATAGAGAGAAGAAGAGAAGAAAGGAAGTGGAGAGGGTGACACAGTTTTAAAATGCCCTATCTTTTGGCCATCCCCACTTTTCAATTGAATAAAGAAAACTCACCCTCTTTCTTCTCCTCTTTTCTTTACCGACTTCTTTTTGCTCTCCTCCCCTCCCCTCCCTCCCCTCCCTCCCCTCCTCCTATCTCTCACTCCTCTTTTTGGAGATTTTTTTCTCATGAATGATTTATATGTGTCTTGTTATCAGCAGCGATTTCTATAGACCCCAACGCATTCACCAAGACATTTGTGGCGTAATTGTTAATTTTAATGCCATAATGGCTTCAGATGGGGGCCATGATTAGACATTTATTACACAATTAAATGAAACATACTCAAGAATCACAAAAGGCTTCCGTAATTATTTCAGGCCATTAATAAAATGGGCATTAAATTATATTGGACACAAAAGAGAAGTGAAATAGATTTCCATTAGAGCAATACAGGCAGAGAGGGTAATAGATCCTGCCTGAATTCACTCTGAAATTAATTGTTGCCCGGCCTATTTCCACACACAGTGGAATAAATGAATGAGAAAAGAGAAGAAGAGAAGGAGTTGGTGGCCGAGAGAGAGGAGAGAGGTGGGGGGTACATTAAGAGCCTCTGATAAACCCTTTTGTTTGACATCCTACAATGAACCCTAGGTTGAAAAGAGAGCCAAAGAAGGGTGAGATAGTGAGGGGAAGGAGGGGGGGAAGAAAAAGGTGGGGGAGACTGAGAGAGAGAGAGAGAGAGAGAGAGAGAGAGAGAGAGAGAGAGAGAGAGAGAGAGAGAGAGAGAGAGAGAGATAAGGGAGAGAGAGAGCGGGGAGGAGCTATTGATTCAGTGATAGTCTTGGTCGTGGAAGGTGGAGTGATGCTTTAGTCCAGAGTTCTAAGCCTGGAGCTCTCGCCAACTTCTGGTTCCTGTCTGAACGAGGGACTGTACCTGGTGACACATGTTCTACTGACCAGGAGACTGTACCTGGTGACACATGTTCTACTGACCAGGAGACTGTACCTGGTGACACGTGTTCTACTGACCAGGACACTGTACCTGGTGACACGTGTTCTACTGACCAGGACACTGTACCTGGTGACACGTGTTCTACTGACCAGGAGACTGTACCTGGTGACATGTGTTCTACTGACCAGGAGACTGTACCTGGTGACATGTGTTCTACTGACCTGAACCTGGGTTTCACATGGTTTGCAACATCAGCCACTGAATGAAGGCATGGACCTGGACTCATGTGTCTTTATAATAGAGATTTTTTATTTATTAAACCTGATTATTTACTATATTTTAGCAGCAGTTTAGGGCAACTTGATGATCAAAATATCTGCCTTTAGGATTAATTAAATTGAATTAAATTGTGTTCAGTTCAGTACAACATGTATACTATCTTATCTTATGTTTTATTATATTTTGTTATAGAAAAATATAATAAAACAACATTTTCACGTGAATAAATGACCAGTTATGACTGCAAAATAAATGCAGCTGCACAAACAAAGGTTAAAGAGTGAATAGTTTTTTGTTTTTCATCTCCACACAACAGATTGAAACACATTAAAATGTTTCAAAGCCGTGTTTAGAACGAGGCCTCTGAAAGCCAAACAGAGCCGCGTCTTTTGAACCTCTGCTCTCTTGATTCTGCAGTAGAAGTGTAAAGAAAATGAAAACAGATACATTATCTGACAGCAATAGAACAGATCTCTGGGGGGGAAATAATTAATCAACCCCCTTCGATATATTTTTTTTGTATTATTTGAATTTTACATCTAAATCAATTTATCTGCCTTCAGAAGCCGTCAGATGTTTTAATTGCCTCTCTTTCATGGCTGCCCTTTTAGCTCCTGCCTACTGTACCTAGATCTGCCCCAGCCAAGAGAACAGGGGAGCGGGTGGCTGCCAGTCCACTCACCCTTCATCTCCTCTAAGGCAGCGTCTGGGAAGGCCACTGGAAACAGAGACGAGGGCAGATTGAAGAGTAGAATAAGGGCAGAATGAGGGGCAGAATGGGGGGCAGAATGAGGGGCAGAATGAGGGGCAGAATGAGGGGCAGAATGGGATATAACAGTCTCTGATGAGGAAGACAGTTCAAACCCAGCAGTGTGAGGTCAGTATTCAGAACCTGCAACTTCCTGATCTGCAGTCCATTTCTCTAAACTGAGCTGTTCTCTCCCCTCTACTCTGAACACGAGCCAGGGAGGGCTCTGACAGGTGTGCTGACCGGAGGAACATCCTGATAGCCAAGCCCAGCTGTGATACCCAGCTGTGATACCCAGCTGTGATGTCCTGGACAGAAGCAGGTTGGGTCTGTTTTGTTGGTGATGTTGGACGATGTGTTTAGCCACTGCCTGTGTAGTGTTTAAACTTTGTGTGTTGATTTGGATTTTGTCTCATTGAAATATTTTTCCTTCAGACTATCGTGTGTTTGTTTCTTTGTTTAAGTCTTCTAATATTTTAACCAAACTGATGATTATAACCGATTTGAGGGCAGATTGGATCCTTTCGCTAATCTTATCTGGCGTGTGACAGCCTTGAGAGAGAGGGCCTCGCTAGCAAGGCCAGCTCAGAGCCAGCGCCGCTTTTCTCTCTTAATGAAGGTCAGACCAGAGTCACATCTTTCTTTTTTTTTGGATAATTTATCCGTATCTCCTGCTATCTCCGGTGTTCGCCTTTAATCCTAATTGTTTTGTATAATTGTGCGATGTGGAACTCTTGGTCTTTGAAGTATTGGCCCTGTTCTTTCATTACTATCTGATGCCTTGAACCTATTTTAATTTCCATTCTGTTTCATTGCCATTTAATCATTTTGTCTACCTTTCAAAATCATCTACTTTCTTCACGGTCCAAGCTCTGCCATGAAACTATTTTATTCCACCCTTAATAAAATGTCTTATTGTAAAAAGATATGACCGTGAGGATTGTACATTTTCCTTTTATAAGTCTCTGGTTGGAAGTTTATCTCATTGCAGCCCAGATCTTTTTCCACAACTCTTGTCACTGATTGATACTCAGAAAGGAGTGAAATATGGTCCCTAAATATCAAAGGTTGGACTGGCCTGCAGTTGTGGGACTCCTCACAGACTACTGAGTGGGAACGTACCACAGAGAAGTAGAGGGGTCTGGATGTTGACTTTCCTCTACTTCGCTGAAGGGTCAGTCCGACTCCAGCTGCTTCATCTTACGAGGCATACGAGGGGGCAGACAGCTAATGAAACACCCCTCTCGGAAAAAAACCCTGAAAAAACATAATTTTTGTAAATATGTATTTCCGTGGGAGTTCTAGAAGCCTGCCTGCTGTGACAGCTGACTAAAATCAATTTCCACAGTTTAGAACGACCAAGCCAAGACTCTGGGCCAGAACAAACATTTAGAATTTAAATGTGTGAAATAATGCAAGCAGGCATGGAGCAGAGGGCACATGTAGACAGGAGTTAAAACTGGCTGTGCTTTGCTGCTCAACCACAAGCCCCCCCTTTGACCTCCGCAGTGCACCTGCCTTGTTCTGCCCCCCTGGTTCTGCCCCCGCAGACACGTGGCGGAGGGGGGTTGGAGCCAGTCAGGAGATAACAGGTGAGGGACTCATACCCAGGTCACTCAATTTAAGTTTGACATTAGACCAAAAGTTTGGCCTTTCTTCTAGAAATGTTCTCAATGTTGTCCAGTGTTCTCACAGTTGAAGTGTCACGGCCAGGATGTCCACATGACGGCCTCTCTTCCTACCAGCCCAGTCCTGGACAGACGACACACATAGGATCTATTTAATATCCTCTGGGGATGAATGTTTACCTTGAAATTTAACCAGCTAACCAATATCGCATTTATCAACCCCAACACACCCTAATCCCAACCTCAACACACCCCAACACACCCTAACCACAACCTCAACACACCCCAACACACCCTAACCCCAACACACCCTAACCCCAACCTCAACACACCACAAGTCCTGTGACAGCAACTTGTCCATCTCACACTCTGTTGGGAAATTATAAAAATTCACAAAATGGTATATTTATTTTCTGTAATATTTGGTTTGTGTACATGGAGGCCTTGGAGATACAAATGCATCCTATTGCTCTTGGGTAGCTTTCCCCTTGGTTAAATACTTTATAAAGTTATGTATATGGCAACTTAATCCAAAAACCTATATACTTTTCCCTCCAACTCCATTTTCAGCTCAGAAACCAGAGCTAAATAGGAAGGTAATACAATAAAAGGCATTGAAATGTCAACCCGGGCTTTTAAGAGTTTTTGAGGGAGGACGCAAGTTTGCAGTGAAGAAAGCCACTTAGCGTTTCAGAACCATGGACAGTTACGCTAGCGGAGCTTACCTCTCTGCACAGCGCGGAGCACACCAGGCTAACAGGCTCTCGCTATGTCAGTTAGCTACCCATTCACATTTTTGGTTGGAGATGGGTGGATATATGTCTTTGATAATCTGCATGCTTGTGTGTGTGTGCATGCATGTGTGTGTGTAACCTATAGTGGTTTCGACTATTTCAGTAAAAAAAAGCCAATATTTACCAGAGTAGGCCTATTACTGTAAATGGATTTTGAGCCATCGTTTCCCACTCACTTCTCATTGAACAGGCAATGTAACCGAAAATACCTATGTGATGTGATTTAGTACAGAGGTAGAGCTGTACAGACTATATCCTTAGCATCTTGCATTCAGTTTGAAATGAATAAGGCAACCCAAAACCAGTTGGAATTGGCTTTGTAATTTTCTTTACAAAATCCAGTCAACTCCCAAAACCCATTAGGCCCAAAATGATTGCCGGGTTTGTCTGGAGATATAACTGATATAACTTAGTTTAGTTATGAATTTGAATAGTGTCTAATTTGCCGACTATATAAAATACTAATCTGACGTCTTCTTTTGAAGAATTGACTTATACGGATAGACATGCGTTTCTACAAACGTATGAACGCGTAATTGTAAACAGCAGCGAATAGTCTAAATGCGGGTATTCTAAGCGTTGATTCGGGCGTATAGCACCGATTAGATGTTACGTATTTATTAGATGTCTAATGTCTCTTTATCGACCTCGCACTGCTGTGTTGTCCGATCCATGTTGCAAGCTACAAAAACTAAGATCAAGGCAAGCTGAAACATTGCAACACAGACCAAACTTCCTCACACACTGAACCAGTCTGCATACCTGACTGCATCGGGAACAAATCACATAGCCTACCATTCGTCAAAATTAGTTTTTGTTGTAAGAATCGTAGCTAATCGTGTGAACTAGCGCTATGCGCGTTTGCTGTCTCGACGCGACATCATAAGCTTATTTTTTTCAAATGCGTTACAGCGGATTTCAATAGTATAGCCTATATATCGTGCATGATTCGATTTACGTATCTACGATCCCATCGCTGTAATTTAACTTTTTACTCAAGCACCTTTTTACTTATATTCACCAAAGCAAAACAAAAACGCTGCAGTAGGCTAACTAGTAGAGAGAGACACGATGCTCTGGACTCGGTAGTACGTGACTTTTGGACCTGAGCTTTTCTGTAGATATCGGCTGGTTTTGAAAATATTGTCTTACCTTTTACACTGAGCACCAAGGAGGAAGATGGGTGACGCTAACCATTTTATTATTCCACACAAAAAAACGCCCATAGAGTTAACAACACCAAGGAAGTAACCATGACTTTATCCAATATAAACTACATTTTATAACAAAATGTTTTATGCAATTTTTGTCTTCTCGCAGTCTTCAGTCCAGCACATCCAACACCCCGAGAGACTGTCATGTCAGTCGACGGATTTGTGGTTGTCCTTCATACAGGGCGAGGCTGCAGAGAATCGAACAGTTCACAAAGTCATTTTGAAACATTGCTGAATGATTTATAAACGCTCAACTAACTTTATTTAGACAAAGAGACATTAACCTCTAACCCAAATGAAAGCACTCCCGGAAAAGCAAACAAACAAAACAATATAGCTTAACTCAGTAATATTTATGTTTGAGAATAGACATTTAGTACAAGTGGTTAATAACCTAAGTGATTATCACAACCAATATTCCTTGTATGTATAACACATTCGTGTAGCCTATAGCGCGCGAGAAAGCCATGAAATACCGGTCAACCGGAGTGCATTTCAATTAATAATCAGCAAGGAGTCATATATCAAGCTTCCTTACCCGCAGGGTTATTGAAAAGTGATCTTATAAATACACCAATTTGCATATACAAACTCACACTTTGGGCTGCATAAAAATCTGAGAATGAATTTATTTGATGCTTTTAATTTAACGATATATATTTTTAAATGTCACGCTGACACAGTCTTTAATATTTTTTGTAGCCTAAATGTGCAGAGAAGGCTACTATTAATTCCGTGGGTAAATGTGCTATTTACATCGTGCTAAGAAGTCTCCAGGACAGCGTTTGTCTAGCGTTTGTCATATTCAAGTGCCATTTGCCTGTAATGGCAAAATATTAATTTAATTTTAAAATAAAACTCCAGGCTATCAGAAAAGCTTATATGTGTTCGTGTGTGTTTGGGCTTTGAAATAAAGGATCAGGTTGCCCTCCGATGTGAAGCTAAATTGTTCCAAACAAGCCCCCACGGGATAATAACGGAACAATAAGTTAAAATGTAATGAATATTTGCCCAGGGACAACAGCCACGGGAAAGTATATGGCGCGGGGCCACTGAAATGTTTTTAAACGTTATTCTTTTAAACTGTTCTATTTTTGAATTACTTGAATGTATATGTACTTGACATGTATAGTTATTTAGTCGGATTCAATTGGTCTATGCACTTGATTGTAAATTATTGTGGACTAAATTCCGTTGACTTAGTAAATGAAAGTAAAAGAGTATACCTCATAGCTCGGTCGAAAGACACATTTTAATGCTAAATTGTTTTAAATAAATATACACTTTCCTTTGAACAGTAAGACTTAAAGGTAGCTACAGTAAGACTATAGGTTATTTCTCACGGCTGGATTAGTAAGAGTCAGGTTTTACTGGAAAGAGGTTGAAGGTCTGTGTTTGTTGCGATTCACTAAATGGATTCAGAAAGGGAATAGAGTAACCCCATTTCCCTCCAATCTTTGTTTATGTAGTAATATACATATTTTTCGTGGAGGTATTGTGGTTCGGTCTCTCTGTGCTGATTGGGCGTTCAGGTTGGTGAGTGAACGCCCTGCGATTATGTCAGATGGCGTGCAGACCAAACCAGCCCAGCCTTTGAACTTCACCGCTTTTGGCTCTCATTCACGCGCTTCCTCTCATTTCCAAGCCAGGTGCGTTGCAAAGCAAGAAAACCTCTGAGAAAAAAACATAACACTTTACGACTCCTCGACGACTGCGGAAGTTTGCATTACCTCGTTGTAGGATTGTTTGCGTATTGCTGGTTTTACGTTTACCAAGACGATTCTGAAAAAGAGAATATCTGGACTAGGTGAACGATTTATCAAACCGGGAAACATTTTGGCTACTGGATTTTTATTGGTGCCGTTTCCAGACACTCTTACCAGCACTTAAGAAGTGGCATGATCTGTGTCCGGCTGCTAGACAGGTGAATATTTGTCCTTGGTTGGTTCTAGAACTTTTCTCCTCGTTATCTTAATTGAGGGATACAAGTGCACTCTTAAAATGTCAAAGCCCGTAGATCATATCAAGAGACCCATGAATGCGTTCATGGTTTGGTCCCGGGGACAGAGAAGAAAAATGGCACAGGAGAATCCCAAAATGCATAACTCAGAAATCAGCAAAAGACTTGGCGCGGAATGGAAACTGCTCTCAGAATCTGAAAAGCGACCGTACATCGACGAGGCAAAAAGGTTGCGAGCGCAGCACATGAAAGAGCACCCAGACTACAAGTACAGACCCAGGCGCAAACCCAAGAATTTACTCAAAAAGGACAGGTACGTTTTCCCTTTGCCTTACCTTGGGGACACGGATCACTTGAAAGGACTCCCTGTGTCAGCCGCGGACTCTCTTTTGAGTTCAGCAGAGAAAGCCAGGGCTTTCCTGCCACCGACATCTGCACCGTACTCGTTTCTTGACCCGAGCCAGTTCACATCCAGCGCGATTCAGAAAATGACCGAGATGCCCCATGCGCTGGCCACGGGCACTTTGCCGTACTCCTCTTTGGGATATCAGAACGGCGCGTTCGGCAGTTTGGGCTGTCCCAGCCAACATACCCACACCCACCCGTCGCCCACAAACCCGGGCTATGTGGTGCCCTGTAACTGTACCGCCTGGTCAGCGTCGAGTTTACAGCCCCCGGTTGCCTACATACTTTTTCCAGGTATGACCAAGACTGGCTTAGACCCATATTCATCAGCACATGCCGCTGCTATGTAAGGCAAGACTGACTTTCTTTAAAAACCTAACTTGAATACAGCAATGCATGTATATACGGACAAAACGCTCCAAAAAAGACATGAAAAGTGTTAATTGCCTTGGACATAAGAGCAAAACTGGCAAGAACTTTTCACGCGACGTTCCTGACCTCAGCATGGAGCTCGGGCTAGATGTGAAGGCAGGTGCCCTTTGAACTGTAAGAATTGTAAATGTTATAACGTTTATGGCAACCAGAAAAGGAGGCCTTTAACTTTATTTATTATGTACATTTCAATGCTATGATAATTTTGTTTTGAATTATTGATACAATTTTCTTTTCAAATTTGGCTTGCACAATTTACGATTAGCGTTCTTGTTTCCTGTATAGGCCTGATGTTTTGCAGTTTGGCATTGGGGATTGTCAAATGGATAGGGTCAGAACCAGGACTCGGAGTTGAATAAATATACGGGTTGTATTGCTTATATTTATCGAACTGGCACATAAAACTAGACATTCTATTTAAAATGACTAATGAAAAATTATTATCTTTTAATATGTTGCATTTTGCATTTTCCTGTGGTTCAGTGCTAATAGTCACACGTCATTTTTTGTTTTGAAGAATTACTTCAATTTGAAGTCAAGCAGTTAATGTTGTATTTTCTTTCTAAAATGGTAATTTAAAAACCTGTCATGTTATGGAAAGGAAAATGTATTTAGAAGGTTGATACCTCGCGGCTTTGTTCTAAGGCTGAGCAAAGGCATTTTGAATAAAGACAATCTGTCTTCAAAAGTATCACATTTTTGTTTGGTTGTATTGTGCCGCGTTTTGCATGCCCAATTAGCCATGGCATTTGAAAACTATAAACAGATATTGGAGCATTTAGATTATTGTCTAATGTCTGTTAGAAATATTATTTTAAAACCCAGGACCAAACAATAACGATATAATAGAAACATTACAGGGGTAATTCTAAATTGACTAAATTGACAACTACAAAATAGCTCGGCTATATCTAAGAGGCACTGTGAAAAAATAGATTACATTCAGAACATCTTTCCTCATGGTACCACCCAGGCATTGAAAGGCCAATGCGTAATGAGCGTCATTTGATTGAGGTTATATTTGATTGGAGTGGTGGGACGCCATCTGGAACCAATGGGCAGATCTCAGATAACAGCGCGTGCTGTCAGCGCGTGGCTTTTTACAAAACAGAAGGTCTCTTGGACTCGGCTGGCTACATCACAAACAGGCTATGACATTAATTGTGCTGGCTTTACCGGGCACATACCATTGAGAATCCATGTGTGGTAGATTGTTTACGCGTGTGGTCGAGGACGATAGAGGAAGGTTGGGATGAATACGCCTTTTAGTACAACAACGCAATTATAATTATTGAAGCGTTAAAATGGGCCATGGGGTTTAAGACAATCGTTTTGCGTTTGTTTATGAGTAATGATTTATCCATAAGCCCTCTGCTATTCTCACATTTTTTAATCGAGACCTGCATGACCTTTGACCGGCAAACAGTGTGTTGTCTTTTTTCTGACATGTTGCTCATAAGTCGCTATCAAACGTAACGATTCAAGGAGTCTCAATAGGGTATATCCTATGCTATCACAGCTATTTCAATTAATGACAGCCAAAGGCTACGATTAGGCCTTAACCTATTATCGTGAAATCTTACAATTTGACCGTTATTGCTGATCCACATCTTCTTCTGTCGAGCTGTCAAGCTTCTGTGGCTTCTTCTTTCAACGATTTCCGCCTTTTGGCAATTATGACTTTGTTTAAACTGGTACCAAACATGTTCATTGCAACGAGTGTAGTGTTTTGTGACACTGAAATGAACCGATTGCGTTCTTTGATGTTTGACTGGTTAGAAGGGCCTCTCCCTGGGGCTGTAGGACCTGTTTGACTACTAAACCTCACAAAAGAGGGTGCGTTACCGCTCATCTTAATTACAACTTAAGATACACACAAGTTGAGCAACGTGGCGGTTGATCAAATTATTATATAAGATTTGTACATGTGCCTCATCATTTTAAACTGTAAAGAAGGCTATTGCGTAGTTACAATAACAAACTTGGCAATAGCCAAGGCGCGCATTCATCTGTTAGAGGAAAACGTTTTATTTTGATCTGTATCCACTGTTGCGTAAAAAACGAGGTTTATACTATTGGATTTTTACCACATTTGCTGCTAAAACACATCTTTAAATTGTAACATACACAAAAATATTACCTACATTTAAGTTGTTAGAACAATGATTGCTCTATCTCCAGCTTCTAAAATAATTGATTTTAGATCACTTTATTCTCTAAATAATATAGCCTACCAGAAACCAAGATTTAGATGCGAAGTTTCTCAGAGTAAATGAACAAAAAACAGGATGGAAATGTGCCTCCACTTTTGTCTCTTGTCGCAGGCAGAGGGAATGGGATTTGCACACCGCGGTGTAATAGCATTACTGTATTAATTAAAAAAATCATTTCACATCCAGATTGTTTACTTATCTGCCAGGAACATATGCTGAGAGAAGTTAAGATTCTCGATTCTGCACTATTGCCCAAGGTGCAACTCAATATTAGGGAGGGAGGGGGAGGAGACGGGCTCCGATTTTTATGACAGACTTAGCTCTTATCTGGCGCTGTAAATTAGGGTGATACTTCATTGAACCGAATATGAAGTTTTACATCAACCCCCTAAAGCATCCAGATTCAACTTTGAAATTGGACAATTATAATTACTTTCAGGAGCACTTAGATAAAAGAGCGCTAAGATATTGCAATACAGCCTAATATGTCTTGCTCGCTTGCACATAGGTCTACTAAGAGAATTTACAGACATTTTTTTCCCAACACAAATAATGGAAATCATTCCATGTAGCCTATGCATAGTCTTGCGCGCACAGTGGCACTCTATTAATATTCATTTAATAACATGATATTATCACGTTGATAGGTTTGTATTTCACATTTGAATAATCATTTAAATATATAGGCCTACAGGATGGTTACCAACTTTAATATTTTGGAAGTGAACTGTGCGTATCATAAGATGATGGCACATTTTTTGCAATTAATCAAGGGTGACCTATTGATTTATGTTGAAAAAAGCACATTCTGTCACGAGTGCTTCTTCGTCGTCTAAAACAAAAATAAAGATAAATGCCATCTTAGAATATAATGGGGGGAAATTATGATTTGAAATTATAGACGTCCTAAATCTCCCTTTAACTCTTCCCCTTGACGTTTTATTTCAGCACGACAGCGTCCGCGCGGCCATAGACGAATTCAATCTGCCTTATCTCTCCAGGACTCCTTTCAGCGCGAGATCAGAGAATAAGAGAGGATAATTGTTCTTTATTTTATTTTATTTAATGCGACAGCCAGCGCTTTCAGGTCATTTATATGCTTCATTTAGTGATAAAAGTCAATGAGGAGGGAACACGAGGCGCTTTTCTTTCCTCCAACACTTAAGTCGAAAATATAAAACACAAGAAACAAAAGTGGGGGAATATGACACTTTTAATTGAATGCCATGGGTCATTTGTATCATTGTCTTTTAATGTCACCCTCAAATCATCGTCACAGAATCAAGTTAGATGTAGCTTTTTAGATTCTCGTTCCTCAACTCGCCAAGCTATTTCCCATTATATTAAAAGTGAAATACGTTACGTGAACATGGGAATAAAAACTTGATGATGCATTACATTCAAATTATTTACATTTGTCAGATCACAAAGCACTACAAAATAATTATCATATTATAGGCTATGTATAAACTATAGGCTGCATGATTGTCGATTAAATATTGAGAAAGGTTTTGGGGTAGATCTCATTTCAGAATATTAACTATTGTCTCTGGAAGACCAAAAAGCATCATTGCTAAACCCGTGGTCTATCTGAAATTGGATCTGGGATACCATTTTGACAGAAGAAAAGTAAACCGTAGTTCTGTTGTTTGAAGACCCTGCCTTGAATTTGGGGGTCCCTGAATTCTCATTTGAAAGAAATGAAATGGTGAACGAGCTGATAAGGAAACGGGGAAGGGATATGCTGAGAGAAAAGGAATCATGCCACGGTTGTTTAATGTGCGGTGCCAGTCGGAAAAGTGATTTACACTAAGACGTTATTCCTCCCGACTGATAGAAAGGGAGAGCACTAGTCTCTAACCACACACGCACGAATGCACACGCGCGCGCGCACATGTACATTCGGACGTGTCCAGGTGCGGGCGACTACCATGGTCACAGCTCTATGGACATTGTGATCTTCTTTACGTTTCGTTCTGCGTTCAGAGAGCAAGAGGCATTTCTCCTCTTGCTTTAATCTTGAAACCTTAAAAAATTGTTTCAGGCTCAAAGATAAAAACAAAAACGATATTATATTTTTGTGTTGTCTAGTAGCCTATGTAGGGATTTTTCCATCCACCTGGCTGAAACAGTTGTTTTCTCCAAACCTAGTAATCAAAAGACGCGTCTTAATAACAGACGTTTTGGGCAATGGTATTGCCAGATAGTATCCATAGAACTAAGAATGATTCAATTGTTTAGCTGAATTAATTTAAAAAATCACGGTAAATTTCAAGCTGCCTAACTTTTTGACGTCTTGAACAGGTGTTCTACTCTTGGTCTACAAGCATGGAGGAAAGCTTGTCTGTAATTGGTCACCTCTGATGCACTGGCACAGGATGTTTCATTGAAACAACATTTGCAGACAGGACAGTTAAACGTGATCTAGGCTTGTATATAGCCTGCACCTTTTTTTCATTAGCAAGTTTAATGTCATTGGTAGCATCTCCAAATTCTATTGGCTACATTTTAAATAGCATTATTACAATGGACATTATGCAACTAGTATTTATCATTTATCATTATAACTCACAACAGGCTATATACTCTAGCAGGTACATGAATGAAGCAAATGTTCTTGTTTGAAATGCCTTCAGAGCTGATGAGAACATTTACATTTACATTTATTCATTTAGCAGATGCTTTTATCCTAACAGAGAAGAACAGAAAAGAACTGAGAACAGAGCACATCCTGGTCTGTGCAGCTCAGACATGTGACAAGATGCCACCTGGTGCACCTGGTGCACCTGGTGCACCTGGTGCACCTGGTGCACCTGGTGCACCTGTGACTCTGCTACCCTCCTCCTCCCCAAAGGATTGAAATCCTTCACAGCGGGCATGTTGCACTATATACCCAAACCTAAATGATTAAATAAAGAAATATTACCAAATTAATCAAGATAAATTACTTAACGATTAAATAAAGAGATAGTACTCAAATTAAATAAAGATCAATGACTTGTGTCACATGATTGTGTCATGTGGTGTATAATACAGGATTCTCTCTCCTGTGGTCTGGATGTTCAGGGTGAGCTGGGCTGGGCTGCTCTCTACTGGGCAACAGGTATGCATCTGTCACCTGGGCAGCACTGATCACATGATGGACTTTTATCTTGACGTAAACACACACACCAAGTCAAGCTCATGCAATGCTGTCAAGTGTACTGTACAGTATATTGCCTCCAAAACAATGTAATTTAAGTAGATCACACACTATACACACCCACACACACATACCCCACCCACCCAGGGGGTGAGGGAGGTGAGGGAGGTGAGGGAGGTGTGGGAGGTGAGGGAGGTGTGGGAGGTGAGGGAGGTGAGGGAGGTGAGGGAGGTGAGGGAGGGAGGTGAGGGAGGTGAGGGAGGTGAGGGAGGTGTGGGAGGTGAGGGAGGTGAGGGAGGTGAGGGAGGTGAGGGAGGTGTGGGAGGTGAGGGAGGTGAGGGAGGTGAGGGAGGTGAGGGAGGTAGGTGAGGGAGGTGTGGGAGGTGAGGGAGGTGAGGGAGGGAGGTGAGGGAGGTGAGGGAGGTGAGGGAGGTGTGGGAGGTGAGGGAGGTGAGGGAGGTGAGGGAGGTGAGGGAGGTGAGGGGGGTGAGGGAGGTGAGGGAGGTGAGGGGGGTGAGGGAGGTGAGGGAGGTGAGGGAGGTGAGGGAGGTGAGGGAGGGAGGTGTGGGAGGTGAGGGAGGTGAGGGAGGTGAGGGAGGTGTGGGAGGTGAGGGGGGTGAGGGGGGTGAGGGAGGTGAGGGGGGTGAGGGAGGTGAGGGGGGTGAGGGGGGTGAGGGAGGTGAGGGAGGTGAGGGAGGTGAGGGAGGTGAGGGAGGTGAGGGAGGTGAAAGGTAAAGGCTCTTATCAGGCGCTTCTCTCAGGGTTCTACTCAGCTGACTCCATCAAAACCTTTTCATTGGATTAGACTAATCAGGCGCAAGCAGAGGATGTGTGACCACTTATCTGGAAAAAAACACTGGTCTCTCTTTCCCTTTGATCAGACCCTACAGAAATGTTAGTTAATTTAATTTATTACAGGATGCTTGTCAATGTGGCAATCTACCATGGAGTCGTTTAAAAGGCTCCTCAACTTACTGAAGGTTCTCAATGTTTACACATTGCAAAGATAGGAGAGCCTTTGATGTTTAAAATCCCCCCTCCCTTCATTTATTGTTATTATTATTTATATATTTGTTTATGTTTTTATTATTTTTTGTGTTTCTGGAGCACCAGTAGATCTGATGGAAGCTAGTCAGGATAACAAAGGCCTAAATAGTATGAATATTTATTACCAAGAACCCAACAGGCCCTTCTATCAGGGGAGAAGAACCCAACAGGCCCTTCTATCAGGGAAGAAGAACCCAACAGGCCCTTCTAGCAGGGAAGAAGAACCCAACAGGCCCTTCTATCAGGGGAGAAGAACCCAACAGGCCCTTCTATCAGGGGAGAAGAACCCAACAGGCCCTTCTATCAGGGAAGAAGAACCCAACAGGCCCTTCTAGCAGGGGAGAAGAACCCAACAGGCCCTTCTAGCAGGGGAGAAGAACCCAACAGGCCCTTCTAGCAGGGGAGAAGAACCCAACAGGCCCTTCTATCAGGGAAGAAGAACCCAACAGGCCCTTCTATCAGGGAAGAAGAACCCAACAGGCCCTTCTATCAGGGAAGAAGAACCCAACAGGCCCTTCTAGCAGGGGAGAAGAACCCAACAGGCCCTTCTAGCAGGGGAGAAGAACCCAACAGGCCCTTCTAGCAGGGGAGAAGAACCCAACAGGCCCTTCTAGCAGGGAAGAAGAAGTGAACACACATTTTCACATCTGTATTTCTGGACAGGATTCATGTTTCATTTCTGGATTTAAAAAAGGCATCATTGTGTAATCAGAGCAAACTCGTTTTAACAAGATTAACTGAATATTTATTCTTTAAAGGGTTTAGACTTTTTCATACTTTTCTAGAAAGTCATAATTCTGCCCATGGGGAACCTGTCCGAAAGTGTACATAAAGACATGAGTAGAACTAAATATGATCTTCCCTTAACGACGAGCAAGAACCTTCCAGAAGCGTTGTTCATCATTTAAGATGTTCCAACTCTAGTATGTTACTGTAGTCCAGCCCGTCTTAGAGACATCTCAGTGTTATTATCCTCTCCTTCCATGTGCAGAACCACATTCATGGATTTACATTTTACAATTAGTTCTGAAGGCCAGTTCCCTGTGAGCCCTTCTCCGTTAAGAATAAATGTATCTGATAAAATGCATAACCTGACCATGGCTGTGTCTCTACAGTGACCACACCACCTTCATTTAATTGAGATCTTATAAAGAAGCTCTGTACAGGAAGATGTGTTAGGAGGAAGTGCAGGAAATGTTAGAACAATAAACCCTTGTTCCGTGTTTACCTTGGTCCTTTCACTCAACGGGAATGAGCAACGTAGACGTTCCCTTCATCCTCTGATCATCTCCTCTACGCATCTGATCATCTCCTCTACGCATCTGATCATCTCCTCTACGCATCTGATCATCTCCTCTACGCATCTGATCATCTCCTCTACGCATCTGATCATCTCCTCTATGCATCTGATCATCTCCTCTACGCATCTGATCATCTCCTCTACGCATCTGATCATCTCCTCTACGAATCTGATCATCTCCTCTACGCATCTGAGGGGGTGGGGGGAGGGCAAGGTGTGGCCCTCTCAGCCCTGAGTCTAGAGAGGCTCTGCCCACTACCTCCACACCACAGAGGCCTGCTTCCCAGGAGGCCATTGTCTCTCTCCAAAATGTCAAGACGTAATTGATATTTCTCACCGGGGCCTTTATCTCTGTGCCATGTTCCAGACTCTGTGATCCTGGTTCGCTGTGACCTTTCCAGTGCACTCCTTTCTCTCTCTTTTCGGGACCCTGCTGAAAATAGCTGAACGGGTTTTCAAAGGGCCGGCTGTCGTTTGAGGCTGTCCACTCTTATCCTGTCCTCGCAAGCTTCTTTGACGAGGGTGGGAGGTGTTTATTTTGGAGGAACACCGTTTCTCTGTGTTCTGGTGTTTGGGATGTACTCACTGATGCTCTCCTCACTGCTTAAAGGACAGAATATTCTGACCACTCTACCTCTCAGCCCGCGCCGTTGGCTAGAAGACCCTGCAGAGAATGTTCAGCTCATTGCACTCTGATCCTCTCTGTTCTATGTTGTAATTTCTGTAAATAAAATAAATAAAAAAGCAATTTCCTTGCAGAGTTAAGATGAGTGTGACAGTAATAGAGGTTGTGTGGTGAAGGATTGGATACAGCAGGGCTGGGGGGGTGTAGGGTACACTCACCACTCTGTAGAGGCCCTGGAAGTTACACTACTCAACACTGAACAGGCCCTGGAAGTTACACTACTCAACACTGAACAGGCCCTGGAAGTTACACTACTCAACACTGAACAGGCCCTGGAAGTTACACTACTCAACACTGAACAGGCCCTGGAAGTTACACTACTCAACACTGAACAGGCCCTGGAAGTTACACTACTCAACACTGAACAGGCCCTGGAAGTTACTCCATTGTGTGAGCAAAGTGAGTCTGTGAGTAATTGGGTTGTAGCACTGCACATGGTCAAGTGGAAAAGTAGGGAAGAAGTTTTAGAGATGGAAAAGAGTTGTTTAATCTGAGGCTTCTAAAACATTTCTTGCTGTTGCAAGGATGGATCTGGCCTATTTCTACAACCAAGCATCGCCTTTTGGGGATGTCAACTTAATATGCTTTTCTTAAGTACATGTACAGTTAAACACTCTGAGGAGTTCAAGAGTATTCACCGCTATCAGAATGTGCTGCTTCTTTTCATTTCAGTCTCAGTCTGGTCTGTTCCATTATGCCTCTCATTGTTCAGAAGTCCTATCATGGCCAAGTTTGGACTATTTTCAATTATATTTCATCAATATGGGATGTACTTTCAGCGCCTGGCATACACACAAGCACACACAAGTTTTTTTCATTTTAAGAATGAAGACATTTGAATGCTTTCCATGGCCGATGTATATTGTAAAAAATCTCTTTCATTTGAGCATACAGTGGAGGCTATAGATTTTCTGGGTCTAAATGCTTTATTTCAAAAATATGAAAAACTAGATATGTAGAGCAAGGGTAGTAGGTACTTGTTCTGAATTGTCAGACTGGGTTTTATGATACAGACGATCTTTGTGAAGGAGAAAATTAAATAGGCCTACAAGAATACGAGATTCCTTCATTCACTCTAAGATGTCTAATAAATAAATTCCTGAACTTTGGAAATTCCTTTCCCAAGTTTGAACTTAGAAAAGACATTAACAAACTTAATGCCAAGGTGGGGTCAGTGTGACTAGTCAGTGACTCCTGAAACAAGAGGACGTCACACCAAGCCCACAGGAGGACGTCACATCAAGCCCACAGGAGGACGTCACACCAAGCCCACAGGAGGACGTCACACCAAGCCCACAGGAGGACGTCACACCAAGCCCACAGGAGGACGTCACACCAAGCCCACAGGAGGACGTCACACCAAGCCCACAGGAGGACGTCACACCAAGCCCACAGGAGGACGTCACACCAAGCCCACAGGAGGACGTCACACAAGCCCACAGGAGGACGTCACACCAAGCCCACAGGAGGACGTCACACCAAGCCCACAGGAGGACGTCACACCAAGCCCACAGGAGAACGTCACACCAAGCCCACAGGAGGACACGCGACACATGACATCAACCGTGGAGCGCCTCTCTTATCGTAACTTGGAAAAAACAACCTTGCAGCATGTAAGTGCTCGTCGATGGCCTTAGTCATCGAGAAAAGTGTCTCATTAGCATTCATTATAGTCCTATAAGCTAGAGTAATTACAGCACAAGTGCAAGCAGGAAAACCAGTTTACACTGCTAGTAATTTGATTTGCATCTACGCTAATAACGTCTTTTGTGCGTGTTTATGTGCCGTGTCAGAACACAAAGTGCCGTTTTGCTGCGGGCTGAGTGAGGCTAAAAAAAGTCTTTCCACATTTCAGATTGCGCTGCCTTGCTTAGAGCACTGGAAAGCAGCTAACAATCTAAGGAGTCCACATTAATTTAAGACCAAATGATTGACATTACATTGATAACCTACAAATAACATGCTGGTCAGTGGTGAAGAACAGATGAGCGAGTGTGTTTTGATCCCACAAGTATCAGGCCTAAAAAAACTACCAACACAATAGAGTACAAAACATGATACCTGCATAAATGGGTTCACAGTTTTAAGGCCAAGTGAGTCACACAGTTTTCTCATGACTTTAAGCCATAATTGTTCCTGATTACATGATTACCTGTCAAGTGTGGAGCACGGTATAATGGTTGAAGGTTGGGCTATAAAACATGTACAGACACAACGAACTGTCGAGGATCTTCTGAACTATCTCATGTTGTACAGGCTTGTAAAACACACAAACATAGTACCTTTCTGTGCTACATTTTCCTGTAAACTGTACTGTAGTTGTACTGTAGTTTGTGTAATTCAGTGAATAGGTTTTCAGGGGTTGTCCAAAGTGTTTGAGCACAGAGACTGTTCTACTCCTCAGTGTGTGTGTGTGTGTGTACCCCAGAACTGTTATACCCCTCAGTGTGTGTGTGTGTACCCCAGACTGTCATACCCCTCTGTGTGTGTGTGTTTGTGTGTACCCCATTGGGATCCCTAACCCCCTCAGGTAGGGCAGCTCCTCCGCGCTGCCTGAGGGCCACATAGAAGAGGAGTCTGACAGGGCCCTGCCCCCCTGACGGAGCCCCCCTGACGGAGCCCCCCTGACGGAGCCCCCCTGACGGAGCCCCCTGACGGAGCCTCCCTGACAGAGCCCCCCTGACGGAGCCCCCCTGACGGAGCCCCCTGACGGAGCCTCCCTGACAGAGCCCCCCTGACGGAGCCCCCCTGACGGAGCCCCCCTGACGGAGCCCCCCTGACGGAGCCCCCTGACGGAGCCCCCCTGATGCCTCCAGATACCAGAGAGCCTCACACAGCCCCCGAGGCGGTCGAGGTTAAGGCTGTCCTTTTGTTGGAGGACAAAGGCATCCTATTTACCTGGCAGGTCCTGGTTTTCTTCTCCAGGCAACTGTGACCCAACTGTGAAAACCGGACTTTTGTCTCATTGATAAATAGCGTCCCGGCGTTCAGATCCGCTTGCTTGCACCTCAAAGGCCCCGAGCTGGGGGGCGTGTGCGTCCCCTCCCTCTCAGACCAGGAGCAGGACATGGAAAGGCTTTTCCCCTGGCAGGACGAGGGTCTGGCTGGCCCTCTCCACAGCTATCTGGTCTGGCGTCATGGCTGGCTCATCTCAGACACACAGATGACCTGACAGAGAAGAGCAATCCTTTCACACTAGTCCATAACACCCGGCCATGTCAGCCTGCTTCTTCCTCTGCCTTTTTTGTGTATTTCTTGAAAGTGTTTCTCACTGTGAATTAAATGTTGATTAAGATCAGTTTTCTTTGTGTCTCACAAACTGAGACCTGGAGCCAGACAAGCTTTTGTTTGTGCCACAATATCACTTTGTGTTTCCTGCACCTGGCCAGTATTCTGTTCATTTTGTTGTACCAAACCTTTGGTCGAAGGCAGATTTTTCTAATGATTTTGAACTTTCTTCACAGTACATATTCATGAAATAAATAAATATTCTTGTAAATAAACATTTATGTGGAACACAGCAGAGAACTGCGACTGGCTGACAGGAGTGGGAAGACCTTCTGGAGACGTCTGGAGTTTCCTGCTTCCTGTCTGGAGGTTCTACTTCCTGTCTGGAGGTTCTACTTCCTGTCTGGAGATTCTACTTCCTGGCTGCTCACTTCCCTTTGTCTTGTTTCCTCCTTCCTGACTCTCCAATTTTTAATCCCTCCTTACTCCCTTAATGTCCCTCCTCTCTTCCCTATTTCCTCATCCCTTTCTCCCTCCCTCTGTTCTCTCTCTTTCCCTCTCCTCTCTCCGCCCTCTCTTCTCTTTCTCCCCCCCTCCTCTCTCCTCCCTCTGTTCTCTCTCTCCCCCTCTCCTCCCTCCCTTGGTGCAGGAGCTGAGTCAGATTCAGGTGCAGTCAGACCAGAGCTGCAGCATCCAGGCAGGTGGGTTGACCAGCGCCCTAACCCTAACCCTAACCCTAACCCAGCGCCCTAACCCTAACCCTAACCAGCAGGGTTAAATAGAGGGCTAAGCTGGCCAGGCAGGCCTCTCTGTCCCAGTTCTCCAAGTCAGCAGATAGCCTGGCCCTGGAGAGCATGGGGCCCCCTGCCCCGCCCCGCCCCGCCCCTCACACACACTCCTAATCCCCCCCTGATGGCTGGTGCTGGGGGCCTGGAGGGAGAGCTGGGCACCATGCTTGGGAATCCCTGGCGGAGTGGGAGTGTTGCGCTTGGAGGACTGCTCAGCGGAGCGCAGCAGAGAGCTACAGAGCCTCACGCCCGCTGAACAGCTCAAGGTGACCTCGCCACACACACACAGACGCGCACACCCCGCGCACACACACAAACATACCCACTCAGACACATGCACACACACACATTTGCGCCCAAAAACTATGAGGAGACAGACTCCAGCCTGCCTGACTACAGAAGGTCTCCTGTAGGTGGAGAACTCATCAACCTTGCTTCTGTCACTCTGCTATCTGTGTTTTGCTCCCTCTACAGTAATTACAGCAGATTTGAAGGAGGATATGCTTAGGGCTTCAGACAGGGATCACTCTGAAACACGGCAGATTGAGAGAAAGAATGAGAGAGAGGGATGACAAAAGAGAGGGAGAGAGAATGAACCAGAAGAGGCTGTTTGATGTGGTATCAAAGCTGCACCAGAAGATGTTCTGAGAGTTCTCAGGGCAGCCAACCAGACTCTATCTACAGGACTGCATCATGTGACACCAGACTCTCTATCTACAGGACTGCATCATGTGACACCAGTAATTAAATTGATTTTTTTCAGGTTCCCAAACATGTAATTTTCCTCATCAACTGATAAGCAGTTTACTGTCTTGGCAAACTCTCTCCCTCCACATCTTTCCACCCCCCTGTGGGTGCTGATAGGTCTTCCTCAGGAGGTGGAAAGAACAGGTTTTAAAGGTCACATGACATGAAAACTTCACTTTAGGAGGTTATTTAACATTAATATGAGTTCCCCTAGCCTGCCTTTGGTCCCCCAGTGGCTAGAATTTTCGATAGGTGTAAACCAAGCCCTGGGTGTCCTTCTCCGCCTTTGAGAAAATGAAGGCTCAAACGCTCGGTTTGAAAATCTCCTCTTATTGACGTAACAAGGAGCCAGGCTACCGCCCTTCTCTCTGCTGTGCCCGCTCAGATAATCTGGCCCGCCAATGAGGAATTGAGCTACGATTGTGCAAGGGCGAGTGCAATATCGTGTTTTCCTGCAGAGACATCATGCCATGGCTAGCAAACGAACGAAGCATAACAGTTGCTCAGTGCTTGGATGTACAAATCAACACACAAGTCTTTTTGTAGTTCCGTCATCCGAGCCTCTAAACAATCAGTATCTTAATTTTATTTTCGCTGAAAATGCGCCTACACAACTTCTGTTGTAGGCGCATTTGTTTTGTATGTCTGCGCCAAACACTTCAGCCACTACTAGCCACGACTGTTTCCTCAATTTGAGCTAATACAAAACTGGCCTTGCTGAAATTAAATTCTGGATCAGTACTAACTCTCCTTCGTCCAGCTACTAACCTCGGACAAGTAAGTTAACTAACGCTATATCATTTTGTAGCTTTACTGTATATGGTTACCTAGCTTGCTACCCTTAGAATGTGGCTGTAACATTAGCTCTGCAGCTAACAGCTGAGTTACTGTCGCTATGGAAAGGTAGATAGCATCAAGTATAAGTGTGAATACATATGCTGTACGTGAGTGTTGTACACTTCTTTGTTATTTGGATAAACGTTCTGCTGTTGGTGTTATGGCGCGCGCGATATCCACCTTTCCCCTCATTGAAATGACTGAGTGTGTACCTCTGCAAACCAGGGTTATCAGATGAGAATGGGCAAATTCGAGGTATTTTACAGCAACGGGGTTACAGCCATTGCGATACATCCGTTGTAAACATTAGCGCATGGTGCCGCCCCTCCGCTCCTCATTAGCATTTAAAGCTACAGACACCAAAACAGCGCGTTCTGAGGAAAGCTCCTTGTGGGACTGCTAGTAGTGGCTGTAATTCTGCATCAAGGCTGAATTTCGGGAAAGAGACTTCTGATACAGTATTAGGGGACCACTAAGGCCTATATAAAAGCATCCAAAAACAGCATGTCATGTGACCTTTAAATGAGAGTTTGTTTCTCTTTTCAATATAAAACTCTGGTGTCTGTCTAGAGGCTGGTCCTGGGGCCGCGCTGTCTAGAGGCTGGTCCTGGGGCCGCGCTGCTGGTGGGGGTTGGTAGGAGTCGTGGGGGGTCAGCTCCTCTGGAGGTGACTCATACTTGACCTCTGATGTGTTTGAGGGGGGTGTCTCAGGACCTGTTCCAGAGGATGTGTCACTCCTCTTGGGTCAGGATGTCAGGTCTCGCTGACCCTAAAGCCACCAGTCCTTTACTCAACCTGGAGGGTCACTGTGTACAGGAAGTACGGGAGGTTCTGCAAGGCCAACAGGATGCCAACACTCATTTGTGCTTTCATGCTTAAGGGATGTACTTACATTCATTATATCCTTCAAAATAAATACAGATACCAGTAGTTGAAAGACAAGTGGCTGTGGAGAAGTCATGCGCTTTGTAAGTATGTGTCCTGGAATGTGTGTTTATTGTAAGAAGGGGTTCTCAAGATGAGCATGGTTCTCACACACACAAAGACACATACACACACAAAACTATCTAGGATTCCTTTCTTCCCAGCCAACAGGTATAAAAAAGTTGGTGATAGTTGTATTTACCACAGGCTAGGTTGTCTGAGATGTGATGATCTCATTGAAGAAAAGTAAAAAAAAAAAAAAAAGGGATTAATATCTGTATAAAATCAGAGCAGGTGAGAGAGAGGCAGCGTAGCATGAAATACCCCAATCTCTCCCGGAAGGACGCCAGTCTGGCGGCGCTAATACACACTGACCTCCTCCACCCCGCCAGGGTCCCTGCCAGGGTCCCTGCCACCGCCATGAATAATAGAGGAGCAGTGGGGTCAGCAGATAGCCCCCCCCCCCCCTAGCGCAGGCCTGGTGTGAGCTGCCCCCACTGCCCCCCTACCTGATCACCTCTGGAAACACGGAGCGGAGGGCCCCAGCCGACACAATCAATTATTGATGCCTGATGAGATGATCTGTAACTTCTCCCTGGGTCCTGATGGGGCCGGGAGAGCGCTGGGCCTGCAGGGTTAATTGTGGTTAAACATCGTTTGTGAGCACATGCACAGTCGTTAACCAACCCTGCGAGACAAGACCGCTCTCTGGTTCTGAACAGATTCAGTTTGACGTTTCGATGTTCCCCAGCTTTTTTAGATAACAGATCTGAATCATAACTGAATCACACAACCTACATGTTCTTCTATAAGCCACAGACAGACTTGTTCTATTACAGAATAATTTGTTGTTTGTTTGTTTGTTTGTCTTGGCATGTTCATCCCTGTCCCCTGCTGTCCAGCTGATGCAGGCGCAGAACAAACAGATCTACAACGACCCATGTCGTTTCACATTTCAGTCCCTAAACACCCAGAGTATCCTAAACAGAGATTATCTGGCTCATCTAGATTGTGTTTCCCCTCGCGCTCCCTCAGGGGACAGGGGGACGGTCCACACGTTTGCACAGGCCACCCCCCCCCCCCCACACACACACACACATGTTTGCACAAGCCACCCCCTCACCCCCCCACACCCTCTCAGAAGCTCCTGATCACTGGAGGAACCTCCAAGATGGCCGTGTGTTTACCCAGGAGAACCTTCCGGACCAGAACACCCTTCACAGTGCCACATACAGATAGAGATAGCACCTGGTTGAATATTTGTACGATGCTTATCTTTGCTCGTGCAAACACACACTTTTACAGAAGGGCCTCATCTTGTAATTACTCACCGGCTCATAATCCAACAAGAGGCCCAATCTGATTGTTTGATGCAATATTGTGATAAAGTAATGAACATAAAAAAAATATATTAGTGCTTTTGTTGGCTAGAAACGGAGTGTCTTGTGTTGGATCTCTGACAGTTGTTTAGGGAAGCCTGGGGGCCACATGACATGGTGATGAATAGAGACAGGAAGTAATCATACACTCTTCAGATTCACCACAGATACGCTCTCTTTCCCTCCCTACCAGCCCCTCTCTCCCTCCCCCCTCTCTCTCTCTCTCCCATTCTCTCTCCCTCCCCCAATCCCCATCTCTCCCTCTATCTCTCTCACTCTCTCCCTCCTCTCTCTCTTTTCATTTAATTCTGTCTCTTTCTCATTCTCTTTCCCACTGTCACTTTCCCAGAACTGCATTTCTTTTGGAATAGTTATCAAATATACTTTAGTTTTATATCAGTGATTGAATAACAACCAGCTTTAAAGGAGTCATTGACTGCAAAACCGACTTTTCCTTGTCATAGTTGAATGAGGACAGTTCGGTGGGTAAAATGGACATACAGTGAACCTCAAGTCCCATTGACACCTCTTTCCTATAAAAATCTCACAATTAAAAAATGTAGCTGTAAAATGGTCGGTACCTTTGTCACGACCCAAAATTTAGATCTCAGACACTAGTTTAGCTGCATGCTGCTCTGTGTACTTCCATGGGAATTACAAAGAACGTTTGGAAGTTTAAAAGAAGGATTTAAACACAATGGACAATTTAAAGAAGGATTTGGTAAGCCGCTGACCGTATGCTCATCACAAACAAGCTGCTGCAGTTAGCAATGCTAACAAGCAGCATAAAAAGCAGATGAGATAGCTAGCTAGTAGGGAGAGACAGACACTCAACAATGGGGACAGAAAAACGTGTTCATCCGATTGTGACTGCCAGAACACAGAACCTGTGGAGACACAGGGAAACAAAAACATACAGAGAGAAAGAAAATCCAAAAAGCATATTTTTATTATTTACATTGAATGTGCCTGTTTTCATTTTTTTCCTTCTCTCTCTCTCTTAACCAAAAAACAGTTATTTTTGAATCTGTCCTTTCTTGTTTTGGGGAGCTCAGTATTGACTGCCAAAATATTTCCCTTTCTGTCATATATGTCTGTGCTTGGAGGCAGAGACATACTTAACTCCCCCCCCTCTCCTTTTCTGAGTCTCAGTAAACAGAAATACAAGGACACGGCGACCAGGAAAGCCACAAGGTTGAAGGCCTTGTGGGAGGATTTGCTGATGAAAATATTTTGCAATCAGGAATGAATCGAACAGATAATAAGTGTTTTGGAATCAGTGCCCCCTATGGAGAATGTTCCTTTAGTTTATCTGACTCAACCATCGGGTGTGTTGTCTTTCTCAGTGCCACAAAGCGCCTGAGATCACAGACAAACCGCTTGGCTGCAGTGCCCTCTAGTGGCTGAAGGTGACATGACCTGCCTGGTGGGGGCTCAGAGTACAGGGCACTGATTATTCAAAACTCTCAATAAGTGACACAGTTTCTTGTCTGTGGTCGTGTCAGTTGGTACTCAGAAGCAGAGAGGGCTCTACCGTTACGCTCTTTCAGTAATGACAACTTCTGCCGGTTGCGGATGATTACGGATGATTCAGGACCTCATTCAGGAGACAAAGGTAGAACTTATCAGTACCACCTCACCACTCTGCTCTCAGCCCACCTGGTGTTTGCGTGAGGGGAGAATGCTGCAGCTGCCTGATGTGGCCGGCCTGGACAGCCCTCCCCGTCCAGCAGGGCTGGGCAGCACCACCTCCCCACGGCCCCGGAGTGGAGGAGGGAGGTTAAACAGCCTGGCTCCCAGAGCTGCTTGTTTGGGTTTCTAGTCTTTGTCCAGTGCCTGCTCTTGCTCCTCGTCTCCCAGCCAGGGGACAGAGGAGACTGGCGATAGGATTATGTGATGACTTGTGTTGGGCGATGATGAACAAGCCCTCGTTAACCGGCACTTTAATGCGAAGACAGATAGCGTGCTCATTAGCTGTAGTAATGACCACTTCAGAGTGTATGGCTGCTGCACTAATTATGTGTTTGGTTCTCTCTCAGACTTGGAGCTGCAGTTTGAAGATGTCTCTTTCTTTCACTATCTCACTTCTCTCCAAGATCCTGGCTATCTCTCTTTCTCACTCACTATCCTCCATTGCTGTCCATCTATCTAAACTCTGTCTTTCTTTCTCTCCCCCTCTCATATTCTCCATCTGTCCATCCCTCATTCCCTGGTCCTGTCCTGGTCGGGGAGCAGAGTGTGGTGGTAGCTAGTTTGTGTGTGTGTGTGAGGCCTGCAGGATGTTGTTCTGAGGAGCCAGTGTGTGTGTGTGTGTGTGTGTGCGTGTGTGTGTGTGTGTGTGGTTAGGGTTAGAGGACCAGATGAGGCTGTGCAGATTCAGCTCAACAAGCATCCCCATCGCCAAGGCAACAGATGTTCTGGGTACAGGAGTTGTATAATTGTCTAATTTTGGTCGTACAGAAAATCCTTTGTGAAGAAGATACTGGCCCACAATGATGACACACTGAGAAAATGAAAATAACTTAAGATCTTACCTTTGATGCAGAAAATAAAATGTTGGAGGTGGGGGGCAAGGAGGGTGCTTTCAGCATCAGAGGATTTAATCATCTCAGATTCTCTGAACATTAAAAGCTTTCTTTTCCTGCTGTCTCTTCTGTTGTGTTGATACGTAACGCAGGAGTGTTGTATCTGTGTTGTGATTTCTGGAAAGGGGGACATTTCATATGGCGTCTCCGAGGACTCAGATGCCCTTCTAGACTCCTTGATTTTCCTGCCAGTGGGACATTCTGCCTGTGAATTCTTTCATGTTCTCCTCTGAAACTAAGTTGTTTATTTTCCATGATGACTATCTCTCTGGCTCAGAGAGAAAAAAAAGACATCTTCTGAAAAGACTTGTGAGCAGCTCTGTCCAGGTCTCGGCCACAGCTACAAGACTTCTGGAGGAGGCCTTTATTCTTCTGTCTTTCTCCTTTGCCAGTCATCTTTGAGATACTTGTGAACACACAGCTTTATGACAAGGAGCTAACTTAAATCAATTTAAAACAGCTTTTGAAATTCCTTTCGATACGCCATTGTGTTCATTTGAAAAAGAATGAAAGGAAAATCTGAATTGTAACATCTGTCATATCGGGACCCCCCCCCCCATGCAGCTTTCGTCACACACACAATGAGGTATTGATCGATTCAAGTCCATTTAGGTTTTGAAATAAATATAAAAAACATCTAATCTATCCCCGGTTAGTAAACAGAGAATGCTGGGAGAAAGAGACGGAGAGCCCGCAGGCAAACACACGATTACAGACATTCAGACCGAGGCAGCTGAGCTAAGCCAGCAGGATGATTCATTTAAGCGCATCTCTGTTCTGTCGTCCTTGTAAGCGCCTCTCTCATCGAGGCTCTGCTGGAGTCAACAGCAGTTGGGCAAGACGAGGACTCTGGCGGTCAACAACTGGACCAGCTGTCAAAACCTAGCAACTTGTGTGTTGTGTGTTTCAAGTTTATCTTGAGACAATATTTGAAGGCCTGACTAGAGGTCCATAGAGAATCATGTGTCACCAGGAGTCTCAGACAGGTGAGAGGGATGCCGGTTCCTCTGTCTCTTTCTGAATATCTCACCACCCATCCGCCCACAGCTCAATGAAGCTCAAGGCCCTTAAAGTGACATCTTAGTCGGAGAATTCGGCTCTGAGGGGTGAAATGCCTCTTTTTCCAAAACCTGAGTTACAAGCAAATCCTACTAATCTAGTACAGTGTATTTGAGGACTGACCACTGGTAAACCCTGCAGGAGAAGAGAGCATTAATAATCTGTCACAAGGCTGCTCGTTGGGTGATTTCCACAGACACTTAACTGCCATGGCGAGGCGAGGGGGATGAGTCCTCACCCCTGATCTCTCCCCCTCTTAAAGCACGAGGGGAAAATGGAGGCAGGCAGGGGATTACGGAGTGCAGTAATTGTGGTGAGGTGCTGGAGTCAGGATGCCGCATTTCTGCTGGATTAAGACAAGAAGAAGACAGGCTAATCTTGGATTGGGAGAGGAGACACAAGGGTCGGAGTTGTTCGAAAGCCTTCAGGCCGTTTGGAAGCTTATGTGACAAAATAAGGGTTGTTCACCCTTAACTCCTGCATAGTGCCAACAGACCCTCTGCAAACCTGGACACAAGACAATGTTTCCTGAGACATGGGAGCATGAGACATGGGAGCACGTTATTGTCTGCTCGTTGTTTCTGTTTTCTGTTGCTCTAGTATATCGAGACTTACAAAAAAATCAAAAACACATGCAAGTTATTTGGGAATGTTACCAAGCTAGGGTTTCCACTTGTCAGTTTGGAACAGATTTGGATAAAGAGATGGGTTTGATGCCAGTTTCAGAACTTGTCAGAACAAGGCCTGTTTGTTTCCTATTTCACTTGACTCACCTGAGAGTCCCGACCCGCTCAGACCGACAGTGATCAACCCCAGAACGAGGATTGCTTCAAATCAGCTTCCCCTCCTCTACTTGCTTTGTTCTGCGTTGTTGCTACTGAGTCCGAGGGCGAAGCTTCCACAGCCTGCAGCTCTGTGCTTCTTGCTGGCTGTTGTTGTGTGTCTGTTGTCTCCTGAGGGGAGATGACCCCATGTCTGTTGTCTCCTGAGGGGAGATGACCCCATGTCTGTCGGTTGTATTAGCAGCCTCTCATTGTGCTCCAGGCAGGATTTAGCCTCTCAAGCATAGCTCTAACACTCAAAGCATCTTCCCTCCACAGCTTTCCAAGCAAACACCCAAAGTGCTATCTCGCCCTTTCTCTCGTTCAGACACTAATCTTGCTCCACTCTTCTACAGCAGAAACGCTTGTATTGTCAGGGAGCGCTAATGTTTGCCTCCTATTCACTATATATACACATATATGTATTTTTATGTGTGAGGGAATCAGTTGCATGCATTGTCCCCAAATCATTGTAATATCTATTTAGAGTAGCAACAGCACTGACTGCCGACGCTCAGTATTCACAGAGCATAAACCAGCCTTAAGACTTAGAGAAGCAGAAGAGGCTTATCCCTATATTCTTAAACTCTCCTCTTTTATGACGGTCTCAGGCATTAAGGATAGGATTGTGAATAGCAATTGTTCACCCGCTGCAGTGAGAGAGTGAGTGTGTATACGTGGGTGGGGGTGCTTTATTCCTCTGCTAAATCCCTTCCCTTTCTCCCGTTTTTTTCAACTGTAAATATTAACTGTGTTCTTAACTCTTAACGGTGTATTGGACAAAGTCATGTGCTTTTAAGGATACATTATGTGACAGATTTTCCACTGCAGACACTGCCGCACCAAATAAGAAAAGGCTGTTTTATGGAGCCTGAAAACAAATTTGCTACGGCAGAAGAAAAAGAGTGATTCTGAAAGAAGAGAGGGAAGAAAAAAAACGATAGAACTTTGCGGTATCAAGTCGTCACCAAACAATAAAGGAAAGCTCTCAAGGGGGTTGGGAAAATCTTTTAAAATTGCAAGTGTCCCATTTTTTTGTCCCAATGCAATGTCTCAAATCCATGCTTGGTCTTTCTTCAGAAAGTGTGTAGCTCTAATGCGTTTCTAAAGCTCTTTTTCAAAGCACAATGGAATACCACCATAGAAGTTTAGTGGTTCCGCTGAGGAAGTGGGCTCAGTCACTGAAAGCTGTATTATGCTCCTGAAGACTCCCTCTCTGCCATAGTCACCATCACTTTTCATTAGCAACACAGTTCAGAGTTAAAATGCAGCAGAAAACCTCAAACCTCGTATTTGATTACATTATTGACTGGAAGTTCCTCAGAAAGTCTTCAGCCATGGCCAAAGCCACTGTGGATCCTACTAAATTGGATCCTTATAAATAAATATTAGAAAATAATAAGTAGAAAATAAATCCCAGTTTCTCTATCAGCCATTTCTGGCTGTTCAAATTAGCGGCTCCAGCAGAGACACTATGACAACTGTGATGTTATGACAACAGAGACACTATGACAACTGTGATGCTATGACAACAGAGACACTATGACAACTGTGATGTTATGACAACAGAGACACTATGACAACTGTGATGTTATGACAACAGAGACACTATGACAACTGTGATGCTATGACAACAGAGACACTATGACAACTGTGATGCTATGATGCAACAGAGACGATGACTGGGGCTAACTGAGACACTCAGTAAATATTTATTCATTTACTTAGTAAATAAAATGCATCCTAAATAATCAAGAGAGAGAGAGAGCCCTGGGGATATCAGAGCAAGTAGCAGAGGCACATGTTCACATCAAGCAAGCAGAGCCCACAAACCTTAAGGATGAGTTAACATGAAACAAATTGCTCCTAATTGACACGGGAATAAATTGTGGCCGTGAGCGTTTTTTTGTAGCTGTCGGCTGCCATTCTCCCCGTCTCCATTCATCCAGGCCCTGGCTCTGTAATCGAGACGGCTGGGGTTGACTGAATTTGTAATAAGAAGAGAGGCGCGATGTGGATATTTTAATCAGCACTGACTCCTGCATGGGGGGGAGGGGGGGGAGGCCGCCATCTCTGGAGGAGGAGAATGAAGATCCCTGGTCACCCCAAGTCCTAAGTGGAGAGGAATGGAGAGATGGTGGAGGTGGAGAAGGATGGAGAGATGGTGGAGGTGGAGAGAAATGTTATACTTCCAAAGAAAGTGATTTCACTCATCTACGGTAAAGGACATTTCAGCTACTCCAACAAAGACATAAAATAAGAGAAACTCAATTTACATTAAACTATAAAAATGTAAATACTGAATACTGTTTTTACACTTATTAATCTTTTTACACTGTTATTACACTGTTATTATGTTATTATTACACTGTTGTTACACTTGTTACACTGTTGTCATTATACTGTTGTTACACTGTCATTACACTGTTATTACGCTGTCATTATTTTATTAATACACTGTTGTTACACTGTTGTTACAATAAAATTACACTGATCACACTGTTACAGAGAGGGGAAGTAATGAAGTACAAATACTTTTTACTTTCACTCCTTAAATTCCCTGCACAAATGTCTGTACTTTCGACGTCTTACATTTTCAAACCAGGCTCGTTACATTAGTTTTAATCTGTATTTGGTGGCATGATCAGTATTATTTCTTGGCATTGCGTGCCTTTTTTAAATTTCCTGGTGCACAACAAACATAAGCTAGTCTACGAGGCTACCATGGAGCAAGGCAGAAGGCAACTAGAAGAATGGCCATGTTATGGATGAGACAGAGGGAGTTAGCGATGTCTACATGACTGAGAATAGAGACATTCCTGATCACCCATGGCCATATCTGAGGGAGACAAAATGTTCAGCGTCAAAAAGGATTCCTGGTGTCTACAGTGTATTTTTGTATGAATGTATTAATATGATGTGAGGTCCAGTTACCAGCGTGACACTAAAACAGGTTGTAGAAATTGCTTTTTTTTACTTAAGTATATGTCAGAGCCCATACTTCTTTACTTTAACTTGAGTGAAAAAGTGTATTCAGTACTTTGACTTTTACCAGAGTATTTTTAAACGTGAGTATCTGTACTTCTACTTGAGTGAAGGATGTGTGTACTTTTGCCATCTCTGGTTGGAGGATGTAACTAGCATGGTTCCCACCTGCCTGTGAGATGTGTGAAAAAGAAGGGGATTATTTTCTGGTAGTTGATTTAATGGGTGCCAACATTCAAATAAGCATATATTCTGCTACTATTTCATCATTTGAAAGCTTACCTTCGTCAAAAAACTGAAAATGTGGTCTACTACACCAGTCTACAGCTCCTGGTTGTATGTGAGACCTGGTGTTTTCTTAGAGTTTAGTCTCAGGAGAACCCGAGAAATGTTCCTATTTTATAATAACGGCATTATGCCTGCCTCAGTCAAACTGTGTCATATCAATTATACATCCTGATTGAGTACAAGCTGAGCAGACTGATGTGACAGGCCCCTGGGGAGACACCGGCCCATCACAAGCCCCCAGGCCTCGGTGTCCCTGCTTCCACCATTTGGGTTCAAGTGAGATCTTTGATTAGAGATCATGGCTGTTTGCAGTGTACAGTCTGGGTGATAATACCCTCCTACTGTGCCAATGACAAAGAGAATTAGCTGGAGATTAGCAGGGCATTAGACTAGAGTCTGACTTTGTCCTTCTCCTCTCTCGGGCCAGAGGAACCTGAGTCTAACCTCGAGATGACAGAGAGGAAATGTTGTGGGTTTGGTTTTGTTGTTGCTACTCTGCATTGTGAGCACACAGCCTGTTCTTAGGTAATGTATCTTGAGCATTAGTTCCCTGCTTCATTTGTCATCACTGTGACAGATGCATTAGTTGTTGGTGGCTGTAGCACTGTGTACACATCAATCAGAACACCAACTGGACATTATCTAATGTTGCTCCTCAATGAGTACATTTCATAATGTGCTACAGTTGATACTGGTATATTATTCATACTTATTGTCAAACATCCACTGATTGATTCAACTCTGAAATGCAGAGACCCATCAGAGCATATTGTTGGAGTTTTTTAGTTGCTCTCAGACAGTGTCGGTCACGGTGATAGATTTGGGCGTCCCGTCGACATTAATGGGAGGGCGGGTGCCTTTCTTAAGTAGGTCTACTTCTGCAGTGGCAACATGAAAAAGATGCGAAACATTCAAGTGCTGATGCCTCGTGGGCCTCAGACAAGGTGAACGGGTACAGCGAGGGCTAAGCCATGTGTGGGAGAGTCAGACGGAGCTGGCAGAGATGAATTAGAGGTCTGGAATAGACCTTGCCAGGACAGAAACAGCAGCTGGCACCCATTTCTTTCTCTCTTCTTCTCTGTCTCTTCGGGAAATAGAAAAGATAGAAGGTGGAAAAATACCCGAACAGCGAAAATGGACTGAAATATATAACAAGGTTCAAAGGAAATATCAAATTTTCACAACTTCAGAAAAGCCATTTAGAACATCCACTAGAAGAGAGTGGGCAGGGAGTAATGGACCTGACCCTATTGTCTGAGCACTTTGAGAAGTTTGTTAGAATAGCAAGGCCTATAATCATTCACCCTGCCTTATGTATATTAAGTAGAAATTCACTGGCCTTTATGATAAATTGCTAGGGTAACAGTAGGACACCTCTTTTGCATTTCAATGCGAGTGAGTGTCAGATTTGTATTTCATTACTAGGCGACATATTAGCTGATGGATTTTTTTTTGCAACCGGGATTCCACTGAGACAGCACGCAGACAGAAAGGAGTGGAAGGGAATTAAATATATAAATAAATACAAATCAGTGTCAAGTTCCTTTATTGCAATTTTGAGAACCATCAGCACCCCCCCCTGCCTCCCCCCCCTGCCTCCCTCCACTTCCAGAATGCATGTGCATTAGCACACCTCTGCGGATTGCATCTAGACTGTGAAATGATATAACATCAGTCTGGTAGCTCTCTTGCTGAGTCAACGAAAAATCAAGGTTTAATTCATCTCTCGATATGGATCAGGAAGTGGCTGGAAGGAGGACCACGGCCCCTCTTCACTGTCTCTCTCAGCAGGGAACCTTCCCCACTCTTTCTCTCCGCAATAAAGCCAGTCGCTAATCTACAAACTCGACAGAGGAATTCTTTACGCTCTGCTAACTTTGAGAGGGTGAGGGAACAAAATAAAGGTGCCAAAAGCAATTAACAAATTACCTCAGCCTTCCTTGCTCCTGTTTAATCTGTTTGTAGCAAATCCAACTAATAATACATTAATGGGAAAAAGATTATGGAGGATGAAATGAGACATTCAATAGAGGTAGTAATTATCGTCTTTGTGGCGCTCAGTGGGAACTCAACGAAAGAAAAAAAGAGGTCAATAAGGCACCTGAGTAGAAAAGTATGACGACTCAGAAGAATTGGTTGTATTTCAAAGAGAGAAGGTAAATGTTTGATGATCTGAGAGAACTTTAATATACGAAATGAGACACAACTATGCCTTTACAACGTATCACCATTACAATCCCTGCTTCTTTACTCACATCTCCTGCTACTTTTGGAACCAGTCTTATTTCTGAAAGAACTGCTACCCAACACCATTTATAGAACTAATAAACTACTATAGTGTTGGACTGGGGCTTGAATGACCCTAATACTCGTGGAATATATGGCTTAGGTGATTGTACAGTACCAAACATTTGAGGTCATAATTCACTATTCAAGACTTCTCAAAATGAAGTGCGAGCCATACCAGGAGTTTCTGGACTCTGACGGAGAGAGTGAATTCTTCTTTGTCACAGTTGAGCAGAGCGGGTGTTATTGGATGGAGACTACAATGGCACTTCCAGCCTTCCCCTCAAAGCCCCCGGGCCCTCCCCCTCACCCAAGCCCTTTAATGACTGCTGTAATTGTACGTGCTGAAGCGTTTGACTGTTGATAAAGATGAAAGATCTAGAGATAATCCAGGGACCCGCTCGCCTGCCAAACCTGCCTCTTTGACTGCTGCCTTCAGACAGTCTCTGTTGTGGGATGTGGGGTACTTTCATAGATGGCCAACATGGCTCCAGGGGAAGGGAACTGGAGAAGAGATGGGGTTGAGATCCGTAGCACATTCGTAACCCAAAACTGGATTATGAAGTCCACTAAATCATCATGTTCCTGAATTGTATAAGATTGTATCGTCATAACTGGATGGACATTCTTCGACAAGGAAAATAGGACAGCTCTTGTCATTTATGGTTGACAAATATGGTTTTGGCCGACAGCCTAATGTGAGGTGAGGGATGTTTATTCGGTGTACTCCTGAACAAAGGCCTGCCCCCCTGACTTTGTCCACTCTCTCCACACCCTCATTTCTCATCAGTGACAATCCCCACTGCCCACCGCTGGTGAGGAATCCTCCCAACCGGCCATTGTCACTGCATTAACCGTAGGCTAGCATAAAAGTAATTGGAAACTGATGCGAGCCAAAGCTCCAATTAAAGCAACACCAAAGTCCTCGTTCTGTATAATCGACAATAATGGTTTCGTGTTTTGGGGGACATTTGGTGGCTCGCATTCAGCGCCCACCTTCTGACACGGACTGTTAAACTCCGCACAAAATCCCCATTTCACAATAATCTTCATTTCTGTCATTTTCTTTCTGTCTCCCTCTCAGATGACGACCAGAGTCTTTGCGTCGCTTCCAGTCAGAGCAAGTGCCCGAGCGAGTGCGAGGTGTAATTGACTAGTGACAACTTGGCGACAGGATTGTTAATTATGACTCCAGGGTACAGCGTCCGACTGGCCGTTCTACCCAGCAGTAATGTCTCTCGCTCTCACTCCTCGCTCTGAATACTGAGATGCAGTTATGGTTAGAGATGCAGTGTTGTCCTCCAGTCTGGAATACTGAGATGCAGTGTTGTCCTCCAGTCTGGATGCAGTGTTGTCCTCCAGTCTGGATGCAGTGTTGTCCTCCAGTCTGGATGCAGTGTTGTCCTCCAGTCTGGAATACTGAGATGCAGTGTTGTCCTCCAGTCTGGATGCAGTGTTGTCCTCCAGTCTGGATGCAGTGTTGTCCTCCAGTCTGGATGCAGTGTTGTCCTCCAGTCTGGATGCAGTGTTGTCCTCCAGTCTGGAGGGTTTCCACAGGCAGGCTGCACCAAGTAGGAAACATGCCTGGTTCAGTCTCACCTTCCCTTCCGTCCACATCAGACACAGCAGGAGGGAGAGGTGCCGTTCCCCTGGTCCTCCCCTGCTCAGACCCCTTGGTCTTGCTAGTCCTCCCCACCCTGGTCCTGCTGTCTGTGATAGTAGAGGGAGAGGTCTATGCTGCCGTCGACATTAAGTGTTTTGTGAGGGAGGATATGGAAGGGGGCGTGAAACAATTGGAGAAAAGGGCCTTAAAGTGCTTAAAGAATCTCCTTTCTTTAATCGAGGCACACACACATGCAGTACAAAGAGAGACAGAGCAAACCCGATTCTCGAGCGACTGTTCCTCTCTCCGGCTCCAGCCCTCCTCCCCACGCTCAAAATCAGGTGAAACACAAGATTTGGAAGGCCTTTGTTGCCTCTCAGGCCTTTGTTGAACTCTCATGCCTACAGATAGGTTGTCTCTCATCCACAAAGGGTAGACCAGGGGGTCTGGCTTTAAGGCCTGTACACACAAATGTGAGTTTCCCTTCATGCTTTCCTGCTTATTTCTTTAAGATAATTTCCTGTTGTGGAGCTTCCTTCATTGTCTCAGGCCTTCGCCTGGGTTAGGGTTAGGCTTGCAGGTTCTTTCAGCCACAGGCATTCTGTAGATGTGGGCAGACCATGATAGGTACTCATCCTATTAAACGATGATCTCTCAGAATGGATATCTACCTGATCTCCATACGTAATTGGGTTTTGTCTCTTGCAGGTGTGGAGAGCAGCATTGTGGAGAGATGTGGCCTCCTGACTCCAGTTCCCCTCCATCCCACTGGCACAGTTAAGAGATCAAGAAAGTGATCAGAAATAGCCGCTCATCTCATCTGTAATTTGACGATGAAGTGGAGGGAGTGAAAGGGATGCGTACCTGCAGGGGAGGGGCACGGCGGGGGCTCATGACCGCTCCCACTGCCCTCAGAGTAACATTCTGAGGAAGAGGGACTCTTTGTTATCGCCCCCCGTCTCCCCGGCAATTATCACAAACTCCACTTCTCCTGCCCTCCGGAGCCCAAGAACTGAGCGGCCAGAAAAGGAGAATAGCTACATTTATAATTTTTTTTTTTTCTTTTTCCATAGATTAATTTTCCAGCAAGCCCTGTCACAGCTATGCGGGAAAGCAGGCAGGGAGAGAGAGAGAGATGGAAAGAGAGAGGGAGAGAAAGAGTGCAAAGGGGGATGGGGTAGGAAGGAGGAGGGGTGGAGAGACTGGTCTACGCTGCACAAGCTTTTTCGTTTCTCCTTTCCTTTTTTTCCTTGACAGATCATTTTCCATGCAGGGTATCAGGGGGGCTGGACTATAATTGGCATGCAGATTGCAGCTGATGGCGTCCCGCAACAGAAGAAAGGAGCTGGCTAGTTAGAATAATGAGGCAGGCTACTGATGGATGGACCAGAGAGGAGGTCATACAAAATGTTTCAGACACAATTCCTAACCCCCTCCCGACTGCAACACAACCAGCTCCTCACACTTTCACTTCAATTTTTCCCCCATATCCCACAAAGCCGTGATATTTCATTATTTTCTTCCTCCAGCCTTCTAGGGCAGTGAAAGCCTCCCTCTTTCCCCCCTTCTTTTCTCCTCCATTCCTCTTCTCCCCAACGCCTCACCCCTCCTCTCTGCTGCATGCAGCTCTGTGCAGGTAGTCAGTAGCAACACCAGAGAGGTGGTGCAGGTAGTCTGTAGCAGGTAGTCAGTATCAGGTAGTCAGTAGCAGGTAGTCAGTATCAGGTAGTCTGTAGTAGGTAGTCAGTAGCAGGTAGTCAGTAGCAGGTAGTCAGTAGGAGGTAGTCAGTATCAGGCTTCATAGTTCATAGACATGGTTTTTGTTTTTTTACAAACAACAATGTAATATTTATGTAGAGTGATCAAATAAAAAATACTGTTCTTTATTCAAATGTAAACTGAAATGTTTTTCCTACAGAATCTCCTAACTTCCTAAGAGTCTGCGAACTTCCCAGAGTGCTCCACAACAGTGCTGTGTGGAGGATGGGAGTGTGTCCCTGATCACGCTCTCTCTCTGCTATCAGGAACCACAGACCAGCTCTCAGGCTGCAGCCTGCTCTGGCCTGCCACGCCAGCATCACCCTGTCACACGCCACCTGATCCCCTCTCCCCTCACCAGTCTAGATTCCTGTGGGTCTGAGAACACCAAGGTAGTGTGTGATTGTGTGAGAGTATATAAGAAAGTGTTTGTGTGTGTGATAGAGTGAGTGTATGAGAGAGTAAAAGGTGTGTGTGTGTTTGAGATAGAGTGAAAGAGTAGTGTATGATTGTATGTGTGTGTTTTAGAGAGAGAGAAAGTGTGTTTTTTAAGAGTGAAAGTGTGTGTGTGTGCATGTTTTTTAAGAGCGAGAGAGTGAAAGTGCGTGTCTGTGTCAGATATGGCCCGGGGAGGTTAAAGTAGCTCCTAGTAGTTAAGTCTTTCTGCACAATACCTGATGTCACCTCTCCTCCACCCTGAATCCTGAGCTGTGACTGTTCCTGGTGCTGCAGCTCTGGAGATAATTAACCAGACTGTCATTTCTCCCGGAACATCTGCACTCCTGATCGAACCCTTGGCTCAGGTAAGTAAACAGAGGAATTAAGGTGCGAGTTGTGTAAAGTACCATGTTGCACACAAACAGATCAGTGCACTTGCTGACATTTTGTTTAGCTAAATACCTTGACTGTCAATGTTACAACTGTTTAACTAGCATGCTGCCTGTAGTGTGATAACTACCATGTTGCCTGTAGTGTGATAACTAGCATGCTGCCTGTAGTGTGATAACTACCATGCTGCCTGTAGTGTGATAACTACCATGTTGCCTGTAGTGTGATAACTAGCATGCTGCCTGTAGTGTGATAACTAGCATGCTGCCTGTAGTGTGATAACTACCATGCTGCCTGTAGTGTGATAACTACCATGTTGCCTGTAGTGTGATAACTAGCATGCTGCCTGTAGTGTGATAACTAGCATGCTGCCTGTAGTGTGATAACTACCATGCTGCCTGTAGTGTGATAACTACCATGTTGCCTGTAGTGTGATAACTAGCATGCTGCCTGTAGTGTGATAACTACCATGCTACCTGTAGTGTGATAACTAGCATGCTGCCTGTAGTGTGATAACTACCATGCTGCCTGTAGTGTGATAACTAGCATGCTGCCTGTAGTGTGATAACTACCATGCTGCCTGTAGTGTGATAACTAGCATGCTGCCTGTAGTGTGATAACTAGCATGCTGCCTGTAGTGTGATAACTAGCATGTTGCCTGTAGTGTGATAACTAGCATGTTGCCTGTAGTGTGATAACTAGCATGCTGCCTGTAGTGTGATTCTCTTCCAGACAGAAGCAGGTAAAAGCACGGTCGGTCTTTGATGGAACAGTTCAGTTTGATCAGCAGAGAGTTTGATCGTTGGAGTATCATGGGATTTCAGTTCTTGGCAACTTCTCACCTTCAGTAAAAGACCCGAAATAATAACTTTAAACTGCCAAATTCAAACTTGGAGTCTAAGACAGCCCATGGTAGATGTACTTAGCTTCACAGCTCAGGGCTGATTTGTGGAAGTCAGTTTATTTGTGGGCGCCTAGCTGCGTTCCCGGCGGTCCAGCAAACTTAATCTCACTTGCACCCCCATCAACGGCAGACAGAAGAGAACAAATTCACTGTCTCATCCTCATTCTTCCCCACGCGCCCAGGCGCTGTGTACAGTACACACCAGATCAAAGCCTTAATTGAAAAATAATTATAGGCACTTAATCATAGAAAGCAGTGGGCTAATTGAAGAGAAAACAAGCCGGCAAGTGCAGGCCTGCAGAATCGAGGCAGAAAGAGGATATTGTAGAAGCTTGAGTCTTTAATAAAGCGTCCTCTTCAATCCCCATTGTCTTCCAGATTAAATTGGAGAGGGCTATTAGCGGAGTTAATTGGCTCTCTAATTTAGATCTCTTCCCTCTGAATGCATAACGGATGCGAGCCTGTCGGCCAATGATGTGTACACTCTGTCACTCCATCCTGCTGGACTCCGATTGGTTAATTGCTTGGGGATTTTTGAAGTTTTCTCTCATTCTTCAAATGTAGCACATTTCTGAGACGTAGCCGCTCCCCTCCCTGTGTGTCTGGCTGCTAAACACACAGAGTTTCCAGTGGGAGAGATGTGGTCGTGCGGTGGTTCATGGTTACAGGTTGTGTCTGTATCTCAAGATAAAGATTATTAATAACTATTTCACATGAGGTACATTAGGCTCTCAGAAGTCTTAACTAATGTAGAACAGATCAGCCCATCATCAGCATTCAAACAGCCCAGCTCAGGGACCCAGAATGGGCCAAACAAGAAGGTCTCTCCTGGTTAACAGCTACAGTCGTCTTTGTTGCGTTGTCTTTGGTTCCATGTTTTTGTTTTTTTTTCCTGACAAAGACACGGGTTCCAACACGGTTACAGGATGTCATCCTTACTTATCATCTTAGATTCATTTCCCCTCCTGAGAGAGAGGAACTGTGTTGTAAATGTGAATTCTGCAACTTCTAACCTGCTCACAGTGGGCAGTACCTGAAGGCCACAGAGGACAACTGGTTTCTGCCTCGGTCTCCTCTCACTGTTTTCTCTGCACTAACTCTGCCCTCTAGTGTAATTGACGGGCAGCGCATGGATGGAGGAACAGGAGCCATTATGGTAGTAGGAGGTGCTGGCTGGGCAGGGATCCAGAGGTGAAAGGTACTAAATGCTCCATTTCACCACTATTTTCCAAGGCAGCCTTTCATCATTTCATCAGAGCTCAGTTATAGTGTGCTTGTTAGTTCGTGCCTCTCTAATGGAAGTCTAAATTGACAGAAGCTAGTGACCAAAATGGGACTTGGTTGTAAATAGACTCTTAAAAGTTTTATGCCCCCAAAAACTTCCTTCTACATGAATACAAAAGTCAGTTAAACTTGTGGCTGAAAAAGCCTATAGTGTGTGAACTATACCATGCAAGGTCTGTAAAATCTCCTCATCACCCTGTACGAACCCTATAGCTCATTCACACAGGCCATTACGCTGAGGAAATGGTCTCTCTGTGTGCTTGGTGAATAGGGGATGTGAGAGAAAGAGAGCTAAAGAGAACCATGTTGTTAGAGGGGAAACACACTGGGATTGAGCTGCACCAGCTACTGTGCCGTCACAAGCAAACCTTTGTTGATACAGTGATAAGACTAGGCTAGTCAGAATGAACAATAAAACATATGAATGTGTATGCCACCTGCAATAGGCAAAGATCTGAAATCATTGACTTAGAACCTGAACGTGTGAATGATGGAGCGTAGCGCTTCATAAGTATTTGTTGAGTTTCAAGCCTGACAAACAGTGACCTTCTTTCTCAGTATTCTGTTCTCGGGGTGGGTCCCTGTTTGCGTTGCTATTGAAATCCATTCTAATCTCAATCTGATTAGGGCCTTGGAGGGACCTGAGAGCCTGCGATCTTGCCAGATAAACAGTATTATGACCTGTATTCACCATGTTTCCTACAACATTCTTAAAAATCATCAGCTTTTCGGACATCCTAACTTTGCAGAAATGACCAACTTAACACAAAGCATGTGTATTATATAATAAATACTACAAACAAAATAATGCTCACATAGATACAGGCTATTTCAGTCTGATCTGGTCAATAAAGTGTTCTGTATCAAACTTTAGTATAAATTCAAATTTGAGAATGTAGGTATGATGCATCAGTGATGATTTGCACTTTTGTTTGTCATCTGAGGTGTACAACGGCTATCAGCTTCAGTCAAATCGGTTTCAGTTCATTACAATCATATCAGTATTTGCTTTAAATATGTAGGCTACGTCCATGTTCTGTCAACAGCGTCACCTGGTATCGGTTAAAGCCGCCACAGAAACACAACACAACCCTAAACGGCTGTTTCAGAGAAATCGGCGCCTACATTTGAAAGAAGCATAATATCTGCTCACCGTCTCATCTCAGGACAAGTCGCTTCCAGACGCACACAATGTTTGCCTCAAGAGAATACTTCAAGCCTTCGAAATAGAAAACACTAAAACAGTTTATAAACGAATTCATTAAGGCTTGTATTCTTTTATGTGGGTTGTGTTCATGGTGTATGTGTCATGGTAGGGATAATGGGAAGCCTTTGTTACATAGGGCCACTTATGAGTACAGTACGGTATAGGCCCTTATGCTGCAAAGTATCGGTATACTACAATAAAACTGTTGTCAACAAATGTTTCTGTGACTAAACCATGAAACAGTCAGTCTGATCTGCCTCCATCTTCCCTCACCGTTACTCCTGAGCCACACCCTACTTGTGATGGCTGAGGGCAAACACACGAGGTCCGCCCCCATGTTAAAGCAATCAGTCCGACCCAGTCCGACCCAGTCCAACCCAGTTATACAGACACAAAGCCTCACAGACTCCTGGCTCAACGTCTGACCTGACCGAGGGGAGTCTTCAGAAGACAAGCAGCAGATTCAGATTGAGAGAACAGCTGAAGAGTATATAAGAGTAAAGAGACAAAAGAAGAGAAGTGCCGAGTACAGTAGAGTGTAATCGAGAGCGCAATGGCGGTGACCCTGTGCCAGGTGATAGGCTTCGTGCTGAGTGTTTTGGGGTTGGCGGGGATAGTTGCGTCCACGGGCATGGACCAGTGGGGCACAGAGGACCTGTTCGACAACCCCGTTA
This sequence comes from Thaleichthys pacificus, assembly GCA_023658055.1. Lineage (NCBI taxonomy): Eukaryota > Metazoa > Chordata > Actinopteri > Osmeriformes > Osmeridae > Thaleichthys > Thaleichthys pacificus. The sequence goes on along the minus strand of CM042878.1, from coordinate 132,865 downwards.
CGGCCATCTACTCCTACGCTGGGCTGTGGAGGTCCTGTGTGAGGCAAAGCTCCGGCTTCACAGAGTGCCGGCCGTACTTCACCATCTTGGGTCTGCCAGGTAGGACTTCCTTTCTTTAGCTGAGCTGGACGTAAAAAGACATGAACTGCACACATGGTTGAAAGGGGATCTAATGACTTGATATGAAAGTCACTGCATTCGGTCCATTAAGAATCACAATGGATTAGTAAGTACTGGAGTATTATAATGACGATCATGATGAATGGAATTTAAGTGGCTTGTAATTTGTAATTTGAGAGAATAATTAGGAAATAACTAGATAAGAAAGAAGGTGAAACCACACCCTTCAATTGTGAAATGCGGAAATGGTCTTCCAAAAATTTGATCATTTATCGAAACTGTGACGACTGTGATGTCGTGTTGTGATGACATTTTGAGTAAACACTTGATAAGGTTGGTTCTCTGTTGAAGAGTACATAGTGATAAGGTCCCAGGATGGACAGCCATTTCAAGAACCCACAGCCCACCTCTGAGGCCAACAGGTAGCTATCTGACTAGCGCAGAGGAAGTAAAATGTCCGCCTCGATGTTTCAGCTAACAGGATTCATGCTGGCATTACTGGGACAGTTCTTGATATCAGCTGCCACAGCAATGGATATGTGGGCATTGCAAGACCGTTCTTTTGCTGTTGTAACAAGCGTTTACACCTATTCTGGACTATGGCACTCATGTGTAGGTACAGAATATGGCACATCTCAATGCAGACCTTTTTTTACCATCCTAGGACTACCAGGTAAGACTTGGCTGGAGTTTAGTTGGGGAGATAAAAAGCACTCTAGAGAAGTTACTTTAAAGGTGTTTAGTCATCCAGTCTATTTAATTGTACTGTATACCGTCGACCTCATGGGAAATGTACTGTATACCTGTCGACCTCATGGGATATGTACTGTATACCGTCGACCTCATGGGATATGTACTGTATACCGTCGACCTCATGGGATATGTACTGTATACCGTCGACCTCATGGGATATGTACTGTATACCGTCGACCTCATGGGATATGTACTGTATACCGTCGACCTCATGGGATATGTACTGTATACCGTCGACCTCATGGGATATGTACTGTATACCGTCGACCTCATGGGATATGTACTGTATACCGTCAACCTCATGGGATATGGTAGTTGAAGAAGTGACAACTTCTTCAAAAAGGATCTTCCTTTTTCTTTGACGCTTTCTTTTAGAATTTTTGCATGAAATTAGTATAACATTTCACATGTTTGTATTTAGTATAACATTTCACATGTTTGTCCCTCAGCCCTCCTTCAAGCTGTGCGAGCGTTGATGATCGTAGGAATTGTTCTGGGAGCCATCGGGTGTTTCATTGCTATTTTTGCGCTGAAGTGCCTGAAGATGGGCAGCATGGACGACAACCTGAAGGCCACCATGACTCTGACCTCTGGAATCATGTTTGTTCTTGCAGGTGCATTGAAATGAAATATTTGATTTATTTCTTACTAATCTACCAATCATTGAAGCAAAAAAGTCGTATTTTGTTGTCTTCCGACACTCAAATGTTTTTGCATCAGCAATGTTGATCCCTTGTGTTCTTCTCCGTAGGTGTGTGTGGCATTGCAGGTGTGTCTGCCTTCGCTAACCTGGTCGTGACCAGCTTCAACTTCACCACCTACAACGATGGGGGGTTCGGGGGGGGGTTTAGTGGAGGGCTCCTGGGTGGGGGGTCTCTGACTCCGAGGTAAACAGACAGAAAATAGACACTAAGTTGATATACCTGCAAATGGTCGTTTTTTGTGATGCTATATTTGTTCTGAGCTCTTGAGTCATTGCTTTGTTCCCTTTCCAGGTACACATTTGGCCCCGCCCTATTTGTGGGTTGGATAGGTGGAGCTGTGCTGTTTGTGGGTGGGGTCATGATGTGCTTTGCCTGCCGGGGGATGGTGCCAGAGAGGGACCGGTAAGCTCCACGCCCACCTGGCTCTGGAACGGAACTCTGATTCTAGAGCTCCACGCCCACCTGGCTCTGGAACTCTGATTCTAGAGCTCCACGCCCACCTGGCTCTGGAACTCTGATTCTAGAGCTCCAGCCCCACCTGGCTCTGGAACTCTGATTCTAGAGCTCCAGCCCCACCTGGCTCTGGAACTCTGATTCTAGAGCTCCAGCCCCACCTGGCTCTGGAACTCTGATTCTAGAGCTCCAGCCCCACCTGGCTCTGGAACTCTGATTCTAGAGCTCCAGCCCCACCTGGCTCTGGAACTCTGACTCTAGAGCTCCAGCCCCACCTGGCTCTGGAACTCTGACTCTAGAGCTCCAGCCCCACCTGGCTCTGGAACTCTGACTCTAGAGCTCCAGCCCCACCTGGCTCTGGAACTCTGACTCTAGAGCTCTGTGTGGTTATGTTGGTTCAGTTATCCCTTGGGTTATTCATCCCTTCAACTTAAATCACATTAAAATAATCACATTGCTCTTTTTGGTATTCCTTTAGGTACAATGGAAAGTCCTACAAAGCTGCCTCACACAACAACACGGTGTACATGGCCGAGCAGAGAGGGCGGCCGGTCTACGGAGACTCCTACAAGGCACCCAGCATGCAGGGACCCCAGTCCACACAGAGGTTTGACTATGTGTGAACACCCTGAACTCCATGGAAAGCTTGGAAGATCTAAGATCATCTTCTAAACCAAGCTATGATAATTGTTTATTAATTGATATTCATAACAATTTGGTAAGGTTTTAAGAACATTTCATACTCAAAGTATTTTCATACTTTGTAGGTTAACTGTGTAGAAGTTAAGAAGCAAAATGTCTTTATTAAACTAATACTCTTCTGTACTTTCTGTTTATCATCTTCATCATTTTATTCTGTTCTTTTATACTATTAAAACATTTGTGTCTAATTCTGCATTCATGAGGAACATTGTAATGGTTATTTGTAAAAAAAAACAACATAAATGTTAATATTGAAATTTTGTAGCAATAGTATTGTTGTCATTATTGTGTTGTGTTGTATTATTGGAATCAAGATAGAAATGCTATTTAAAGGTAATAATGAATACAATGTCAAATGTATAACTTCTATAATGTAATCTATTTTACAAAAAGATAATTTTTACTAAATGTATTCTTAAAATAATTTTTTTGGGGGGACACAATATACAGTACTAGTCAACAGTGGACACATGTTCCCATTAATCCCAAAATCAATTGTAATAGGAGAGTGCTTAAAGTTTATCAAACTGTTACATAACTTAAATACAAAATATCATAATTTCGAAATTAGGATTTCCCCAAGCTCTTCAAAACTGGCATATTTAATGAATCAATAGTGTATTTCAGCTCCTGATCATGATTATAACTGACCCAAAAACACGGGGCCACACTTGTACGTGCGTCAGGGAGGCAGGATGTCAAAGTCCTCCGGCCCTGCTATTGGAGGAGCTCCACACACTGGTCCCCGAGGTCCCGCCCACCTCTGTGCTGCCCCGCCCCCCCCTCACTGCGCCCCCTGTTGGCAGGATCTCCTCGATGGACGACAGCTCCAGGTCGCTCTCCTCCTCCGATAACTAGGACAAGGAAGGGCCCAGAGCATGAGTCACTCTTATGTGTGTTTAGGCCACCAAAGTTGTGATGTCTGGCAGACTAACACCTGGGCAGGGAGTAGGCCTAAAACAATCATGTATATAGGCCCATTTTCCCAGACATGTATTAAGCCTTTCTCCTACTTTAGAACTAGGTTTAATCCATGTCTGAGAAACTGGACCTTAGTGTTTAGCCCACCTGTAGGTGCCTGACAGCAGAGCGGGGCTTAGGTTTGGGGGGTCCAGCAGGAGGGGGCCCCACCGTGACCCCTCCTGGGTGCCTGGTCCCAGGGGAGCTCAGCTGTCTCTCCAGGCTCCTGGTCAGAGACTTAACAAACGCGCCTGCAGCCAAGCAGAACATCATGACTTAACTACCGCCCTGAAGGTGAAGCAGAATGTACCAAATACCAATCCAACGCCCAGCTCTCTTTGTTCCAAACTAATCAACAGTATCAACAGTAAAGCATGGAGGTGCAGAAGGCATGAGAAGGCTGACCTTGGACCGCGCGGCCATGGTAACCTGAGGGTGCGGGTGATAGGCTGACCTTGAACCGCGCGGCCATGGTAAGCTGAGGGGGCGGAGAGCCCCTCTGAGAGGTCGGAGTCGGACCAGTCGTCTGTGGGGGGGGCGGGGGGCCGGGGCCCAGAGCGCACCACCCTGACGGAGGGGGCCGACCTGCTCCCCGGGCTGGTCACATAAGCGCTGTCCTCCACAGACTCCTCGTCTGAACTGAAGGGAGGGGTTCTGGAGATAAGAGAGATGAAATACACCTGATAGCTAACACAGCTGTCAGCAGCTGGATAATATTGACCACTCCCACAATTATAGAACTCATGTTAAGGTTGAACATTAGTTGTTGTTTGTATTTCCTGTGATTACCGGTTCTTCTGTTGACGGGGCTTTGATGTTTGTTGAGTCACCGGAACCTTCTCTGTCTTCCTAGCGGAGGGCAGAGTAGGAGGGCTCCTACTCTGTGCCTGTGATGCAGATGCATGATGTTCTGAGGTAGTCTGCATCTTCTGCAGGCGGCGCACCCTCCGAGCCAGCTGTTTGGCCAGAGCCTCCCTGAGGCCCAGGAGGTTAGAGACCTGTCTGAACCTCAGCTGGCGCTGGCCAGACACTGCCACACTCAGGCTGCTGAAGGACTTCTGGGAAATGCCTTTGGTACCCTGGAACATCAATAGGGAACATTTTCATCAATACCATTAGAGATTTTTCTGTCATACTTTGGATCAATAACAACAATGATTTTTCTCTATGGTTGAGGTGCGATGCAGCGATTATTCTATAGTTGAAAGGAAGTGTGATTCAACAACTGCCCTGAAAATGCAGTGGGGGAAGAAGAGCTCTTATGTCAGTTCTTCCTCCAGATGTGATGCTTCTACCTTCCTCACGCCCATGTTCTCCAGCTTCTCCTCCAGGGCGGCCACCAGCAGGGGCCTGAACTCCCTCCCCAGCCCCGGGTTCCTGCGCAGGGACTCCAGCACCCGCCTCCTGGTCTCCTCCGAGTCCTCCACCTCTGCTAGACAGGAACACCTGTTATAAGGAGGGGCTACCTGACCTGATAACTAGGCTATGCTAACACGTGTTGTTTTCCAGAGTAAATAACCTTGTTGTTCTTCTTCTTCTTCCTCGCTCTCCTCTTCCTTATCCTGCGCTGCAGTGGACTGCTGGACTATTTGTTGGACAGGGGCGTCTTCCACTACAGAACAGGTAAATAAAGAACACTAAATAATGCTGTTGCACAGAAAGATTTGATTCTTTGGAGGGGAATAGTGACAGTATGACGGTGACATTACCAGGTATGTGCCTGGCTGACAGCTTCCTGATCTGAAACACACACAGTCAACTTAATATTTTTATATTAATATTTCCTGAGGAAGACCTCAGCTCTAGACCAGTGCTGAGGGTGGCGGGTGCTGGAGGGTTAGGTTACCGTCTCCTCCTGGGCCCTGAGCAGCTGATCCTGTTGCCTGGCCTGCCTGGAGAAGGAGCGCACCTGCTGCTGGAGCCTCTGCAGGGCGGGGCTGTGGTCAGCGGGGCTGTGGTCAGCAGCCATGCTCCTCAGCTTCTTAGTCTCAGTCTGCAGCTGGGGAACAGGGGGCCTCAGAAGTCACAGACCCAGCATGCTGTCTCACACGCATTTCATTTTGGGTTGTTTTGTTTCCATGCAAGCACATACCAGTTGTATTGCTTTTCTTGTGGGGACTCATTCAAAATCCAGTTTTTTTTTTTTACCTGAACACATTTACATTTATTCATTTAGCAGACGCTTTTATCCAAAGCGACTTCCAAGAGAGAGCTTTACAAAAGAGCATAGGTCACTGATCATAACAACGAGATAGCCCCAAACATTGCGGGTAGCCAAAACATGAAGCATACATTGTGAAAAACCAAATAAGTGCCAAAGGGAAGAACCACAAGGGAATGTAGTTAAACAAGTTACAATTAAACAACATGAACCTCAAAAGTGCAAGAGTGTACCTGTATAAAAAGCAAGCAATAATAATATATTTCACAAAATGTAACACAGAACTGATGAGGCACTGCGGCGTGCATCATCAGAACTGATGAGGCACTGCGGCGTGCATCATCAGAACTGTGGGTTTGTTGTTTCAATACCTCCTCTTTCTCCAGCAGATGTCTGTTCTGGATTTCCTTAAACTTCTTCTTCCATTCACTCTTCTGAGGGAGGGAGAAACAGAGAGAGGGAGAGAGATACTGGTGGTGGATGGAGAGAGGTAAACAGCGTGTGTGTAGTGTCCTGCTCTGTTACCTGCTGAGATAGTTTCACCCTCAGTTCCTTCTCTCTCTGTTGCAGCTCATCCTCATCTTGTAAGTAGCCCGGGGTGGAAGCAGTCACCTCTCTGGTCTGGAGCTCCTGCAGTTTCTGTTAGAGGGGTTTGGACCTTGTCAACAACCAGCTGTATCCTGACTCAAGTCAGAAGCTGTTGTTTTGAGACAAACACAAATTCTACCAAAAGGTTCTACCAATAATGGTAACTTACTTACAACAAATCTTATTAGATTGAAAAATGGAGGCCAATGTCTGAAACAAGTAAGGTAAACAACTGCTTTGTGAGGCCTTGGGATCAGACTTTTCAGTGGCGTGTGTGCAAAATGGTTTGTCCTTTACACTATGGCACCATCTACTGGCTGCACTAGTTTACTTCTCATCATTCACTGACTTTCCTGCTCCTGGCAGCCGTTCCTCACAGGAACGTTCATGAGAGCAGCACTCACAGTCTCGATGGACGAGCTCCTACTGGCCATGTCTCTGAACTCCTGCAAGAAGAGCTGCCTCAGGTCCCTCATCTCCTCCTGAAACTTCTTCCTCTCCTCCTCCTTCCAGCTCTCCAGCTTCTCTCGCTCCAACGCCTCCTTCCTCCTCTGCTCCTCCAGGTCCTGGGGAAGACGAGCACCAGGTTGTGCGGCTTGTGTTTTGTTGAGTTACATTTTTATTTATATTGGGAAAACAAAAACTGTGGCTCAAGATACTGCGGCTTGTGTGATTACCGCGATAATTGCGGCATCAGAAGGGTTTTATTACTTTTATTACTTGTATTATTGTTTTTATTGATTTTATGTGAAGCACCTTGAGCTGCAATTCTTGTATGAAATGTGCTATATAAATAAAGTGTTATTATTATTATATCACATGTGGAAGGATGCAGTGTAGCTCCTCCAGTTACCTGCTGTCTCCTGAGAGCGTCAGCCTCTCTTTCAGCCTCCAGCCTCCTCTGGGCCAGTTCCAGCCTCTCTCTCAGCTCCTGCATTCCCTCCTCCACCTGCCTCTTCTTCTGCCTCTCTAAGACCAAACAGGCAGCGGACCACAATAACATATGACATTAAAAACTTAAACAAAATAGACATGTTTGGGTGGATTTTTGAGAATGATTGACAGCACTGATTTGGTGCTTAGAAACCAACCTGCGCCAGTAACCTCTGGGTGTCTCCGCTGAAGGTGTGCTTGTAAATAGGAATAATTGACGAATGATTTCTCACAGAATTGGCACTGAGGGAATGAATGGATTTAAGGGTTAGGGTCAGGGTTGCGTCAGATGGGAGGGTTAGGCGTCAGATATGCAATCAGGGCTGACACAGCTGCTTTGTTTTGAACACTAGTGAACAAGGTAGTCTTTGCTAATGAAGTGTTAATGAAGTGTGTTATGTAAAAACTAAAATACAACATCAATTTTTTTATGTGTAATTAAATCCTTGGCCTGGACAAACGGGTTGCTCAAACACAGTAAAGAATGACATTGTAATAACACCTCGATTGATTCATAGCATGTAGCAGAGTTCCAGATAGGCCTGTTAGACTAAACTGTCAAGACAGCACATCTGAGAAGCCGCTGTGTTGTTGAGGATGAGGTTACAATGTGAGGGTTCACCTTGTGTGGATGAGGTTACAATGTGAGGGTTCACCTTGTGTGGATGAGGTTACAATGTGAGGGTTCACCTTGTGTGGATGAGGTTACAATGTGAGGGTTCACCTTGTGTGGATGAGGTTACAATGTGAGGGTTCACCTTGTGTGGATGAGGTTACAATGTGAGGGTTCACCTTGTGTGGATGAGGTTACAATGTGAGGGTTCACCTTGTGTTGTGTGGATGAGGTTACAATGTGAGGGTTCACCTTGTGGTAGCTGTTGGAACTGGCCTGCAGGAGAAACTGTTGGGTGGAAATAATTTTCTTGCGCCTTCTGCTCTCCTGTAGCGCAGCCTGCAGCTCAGCTGTGCGACGGGCCCGTTCCTCTGCCTCCTCCTCCGCCCGGGACAGCGCCCCCTGCAGGCGCTGCTCCAGGCTGCACACCTGGCTGCTCAGGTAGTCCTGACAGTGCAGCAGGTATTCGGTGATGAGCTGGGACATGCGCAGCACCTTAAGCAGCGCCGGCTCTGCAGGGTTACGGCAGTGGGGACACCTCTCGCCGCTGACATCACAGAAGGTTACCGCGGAGATGAACTCCTGCAGGACACCCACGTCCATCTCCAAGGCGACGCGGTCTACGTCCAAGGCGGAGACACGCCGCCAGTCCACAGCCTCGGTCCGGGGGCGAAAGCGCAGGGGGCGTGTGGGGGGTGAGGCCCAGTGGGGAGGCTCTACGGGGGGCAGCTGCCCTGGCATGGTCATGTAACAGCTGGGGACCAAAGCTAGGCTGGGATACAGCTGGTCCTTGAATAAATGCTGTATTCAAGATTAGGAAGATAAGCTTTTTTTTATATTTTCATTTACAGCGGTCTAATGCAAGTAGTAAGTTGTTTATTGCTAATTCGTTTGTAATGCAGTAGTGCCAATTTAGTCATAGACTCGCTTTTATAAATATGTAATGAGACTAATCGCTTTGGATAAAAGCGTCTGCTAAATGACTAAATGTAAATGACTAAAAATGATAAATCACTCGGTAAATAAAGACAACAAAACGAATACAAGTTTGAATAAGTAACAATCTAATTTAGTGAAAAGTTACCTGTTGATAGCTCATCTTGATTTACTATACTATACACATTTAGAACTATGCTAACAGGATAAGCGTCCCAGAGATGACAGTTCAGCTTTCAGGAGTTGATCTGTCTCCTTGGAGCTAGTACACAGTACATCTTTCAGGTATGCATTGTTAAAACTCTTGCTTCGTAAGCCAAGACAAACTGGGTTGAAACTTGAGATATTCTTAATCGCAAAATGTCATCACAAAGTGCATGGTATGCATTTCAAATCTGACTCACAAGCAGAAAGAAAACGGCACACAATGTTGACAATTCAAAATAATATAGCAGGCAAAGGCTAGCAACCTCACGCCCGCAAACATTAACTTGACCTAGCTAGCTAAAGAGTTTGCTAGCATAGTTGTCACTTGTGTACCCTACCTGATCTTTAGAGCGGTATTTTGTCTCTAGCAGCAACGTGTTTTGCTAGAACTCAGTCGTGGTCGTTCTAAGAGTCTTTGTCCAGTTTGCATGGGTAATCCATGAAATAAACGTTTTATGTTCAAGTCTCGAGCTATTGCTGATGATGCCCCAAGTTCGACTATCAGGGTGGAGCAACAGGAGGACGAGTCACGCTCACACCGTTACCGTGGAAACAGGTAGGACTTGGCTAGTCCGACAAACTGTCAAAGCCATCCCTTCAGAATAACTCAATGTAGCTAAAGAATATTACTACCAAACTGGGTTTAAACCTTTACTATTTGTGTTCAACCTTTCGGTCGTTTTTAACGCACCTGTACTTGGAAGACCGTCGCGTGAGTGAGGGAGCTATAAGCATATCATCAGTTAAAATAGCTAGGCTAGGCTAGGTTTTGTTACTACAGTAGTAGTCTAACGTTCAGCGTTTTTGGTTTTATTGGATAGGCTAGATACAGTAGATACTAGTTAGGTCTACTGTATTTTCTAGGCCTTATGGACAGAAATGTTTCTATCATCCAAGTCTGCATTTTCGGCCAAGTGTCTAAAAAGTGTTCACGTTGTTTATGCCCATTTCCTTTTAATTAAACCATGATTCTACATGTGTCCTGATAGTTAGAAAATTATTAAAAATAACCTTCAGCCTAGTACTGTAATCGATATAAGTCTAAACCCCTCATTATTCTAGCTAAGGAAACCAGTAGAGTAAGCTATCGGTGATCCATCCGTACAGTGACTGACTAGATTATTATGAAGAGAGCGGTAACCGTTGTACCGCGGGTTTCAACCTGCGGAGGCCGCTGTGGGTCTAGTTTGCAACGGAATAGCGCGTGCGGCTTTTCTCAACTTTTTTTCCACCGCGCGCAAGCTATTATTCTAGAGAAAGGAAGTAGCTAGCCAGTGTGCTATCTAGTTAGCTCGCTTCAGAGCCTTGCGGCGATGCAAGAATGTTTAGTAAATTGACTATTTTAGTCTAGTAAAAAGGGTGATTTATTGAGGATAATGGCTGTTTGAAAGCGGCACTCTTTTACACACGGTCACTGCTTAACGTTCGTTGGCTGATTTTAGGACACTTGGCAGCACAGCAGTGCGGCGGACTCAATGAGGTTTTGAACGACAAACAGGTCCCCAGCTTGTGTTAGCAAGCTAGCGTTAGTTAATCAGTCTTGATTTCATCAAAGAGGGAACTAGCTTACTTCAAAAGCTCCCATATACATTTTCTGTTAACCACGGGGAATGCAATCTCGGAATATTATACGAAAATGAGACCTACAACAACTGGACAAGGTGAGACATAAATAATTATATGTGTGTGCCTGTTGCTCAGAACAACTAAAGTTAGCTAGCCAAATGAGCTGCCTACAAACTGGACTATCAACCTGGTGAGCGAGTTAGCTCGGTATTGTCATTAGCTGTTTGCGTAAATCTGTTTTGAACAGAGGCAACATTAGTGCTGCAACCAAGGTATTCTCGACAAAAATATGTAATATTTACACACTTTTAAAGCAAGGCAACATTCAGTCTTTATCTGTTGGTCAGATGGTTTAATATCTTTAAAGAAGTTGGAGAGTTTAATCAAAAGTTCAGTTGAAACTGCTGCTGTTTTTGTTAATGTCTCAGAGACAAATAAATACATAAAAAATACATCGCGCTCCACGTTAGTGAGACTGAGCTGGCTGGTGACACAGTACGGTTCACGCTCCTGGGAATGTGTCTGCTGTAAACTCCCTGCTACGTACTGCATCAGTAAATTACTGCTCCAGTAAGTTACTGGGGCAGAGATGGGGGGTCTCTTCGTTGAGGTTGTGAGACCAGAAGCGGAATTCAGAGCCGTTATAGAATGTTCAGTTTTGAAGGCCGTTCCTTTGTTGTCCACAAGCATAAACTAGTTCCTTTTAAAACTAGGAAACTTCTACTGAACTTACGATGCGTGTCTATACAGGCACTGTGGTGTCTACAGTTGCTGCATCTATTGTTGATTGTATTATTTTAAAATAAAAACGGGAAACCCGTATGTTACGGGATTCTATGGTCACTGTGTCCACCTCCTCTCAGCACCCCTAACCCTAACCTCCCTCTCAGCACACCTCAGCCCAAATCCTCACACTGTGATTAATGACTACACTGTGTCTAGACTCAGGAATAAACTGCCCACAGAGTAAAAGACAAAACAGGAGCAGTGAAGTTAGTGGTGGACATAGAAAGTAGGCCATGGGCAGTTGGTCCTTGTGTTGGTGCCCGTCCAGTGGCAGAGCCTGATGTGGCAGGTAATTTCCTCTGGAGGGAATACTGTTTACACTTCCTCTATGAGAGCGCTCTGTCGGCCATATGTGGCTATGCACAGAGACCCAGCCTCCTCAGTGGTGCCTGGGCCTGTGCTTGAAGATCTGTTTTGGGTTCTTTGTCAACCGATGGTAAACATAATTGTACAACAGGAAGCATGTCTAATAAATAGAGACTTTGTTTCAGAAGCTTACCTCAATGCCTTGGAATGTTAATTACAGGCATGAAATATTAAGGGTACAGGGTCATGATTGAATATGCTGCTTTATTCAAAGCAGGGATAGGAGTCGGAATCCAAGTAAAGACTTACTTTTTCATGTTTTAGAGAAAGGAGCCATATGGCATTTGGCTGTGATCCCCATGCTGCAGTCTCCCAGGGATAGAGGAGGGGGGTTTGGGTGGGGAGGGTGGGGAGGGGAGGGGTGGAGAGTGGAGGGGAGGGGAGGGGAGGGAGGGGAGGGATGCTGCATCTCAGTTTCAACAACTGCAACTGATTCTGCACAGTCCCAGAGCTGCAGTTGTGGAACTGTGGGTGAGAGGGACAAACTTTAAAAATGTCTGGAGATCCCACATGTTAATGTGCACATGTTAATGTGACATAGTTGATTGTACATTCCTGAGTAGATACAGGTGCTTCAGTGTCGTTGTGTCGTCCTGCAGCACTTTAAACATTCAGTATTGCTGCTAATGTTTGTCAACATTAGCAAAGTTTCTATCTTCCTCACTGAAGGCGGTCAATTGAGGAACTGTTTTGTTCCCTGTTCTGTGTCTTATTTAGTTTGTCTTGTAATCTATCTTTATCCACATTGTACATTGTTGTAAAAGCTGCATAGCCTTTGAATGGTGGTTGATAGTTATTTTGATATAAATTAATTTCCATTGTAGTTATTGTCAGGAACGTATCATCGGCCCTCTTGACTATAACGATTAGGATTGTATTTACCGTGTTTAAGAAGCAAGGATGTGGTGGGAGGGCAGTCTGAGCTGTCTAATCTCTTATCTGAAGAGGTGTTTGTGTGAGTTTAAATAACTTGCAACAGCAACATACTTTCCCACATAATATGTACTATGACTCACAGCCACTACTAGTCACCCTGGGAAACTGTCAAAGCAGCCTATTCAAAGTAAGCATTACGTTAAATACACTTTTTTTATTGGGGCCTTTTGTGTTTGTGTAATTGACTTCCACTTAGCTTAGATCAAGAGGCAACTTTAGATGCCTCCAAGCTATAACACAAACACTACCATGTCTTCTAGTTCAACAACACACACCTCAAAATACACTTTTTTAACAGGCCTTGATTCCTGCCTTATGCCACACTCCTTCACTTGTACATCTGGTTGAGGTCCGGGGTTGTGAAGTGGAGCAGGTTTCGAGGTAGTGTGCTGTGGGAGAACCTGAGGACCTCAGCTCCAGGGTTAGCTAGGCCTGGCGTCTGCTGCTGCTGTGCTAGCTGTGACAGACCTAGCCACCTGCCCCATGCATCCATCTGGAACAGGCCTCTGCTGGTAACTAGGCCACGTATATACTGGCTTGGTATTTGTCCGAAGGCCTGGGGCTTTGACAGAGAAGACAACAAACAGGCTAATGCAGTTCACGCTACCGTCACTCCAGATTGTTTATTATTTCATTGTATTTAACGTTTATTTAACCAGGCAAGTCATGAGATAGTGAGTTATGCTTTCAGATTTAGCCCCCAAGAGAGAGTGAGCTGACTGAATGGATAAGTGAAGACTTGTCTCCCTGGTAGGGAGGTTGACAGGCAGGGGCCTGTCTGGGGCCAGTCCCTGGGTGAGCAGTGGGCTGATCCAGACTAGGATGACACAGGCTGCTTTTTCAGGGTTTTACCTTTTATCTTTTCTTCCTCTCACCAAGCCGCTCACATAGTGCTGGGCCTGTGTGCTGGGCCTGTGTGCTGTGTGCTGGGCCTGTGAGCTGGGCCTGTGTGCTGGGCCAGTGTGCTGGGCCTGTGAGCTGTGCTGGGCCTGTGAGCTGGGCCTGTGTGCTGTGTGCTGGGCCTTCTGTGCTGGGCCTGTGTGCTGGGCCTGTGTGCTGGGCCTGTGTGCTGGGCCTGTGTGCTGTGCTGGGCCTGTGTGCTGGGCCTGTGTGCTGGGCCTGTGTGCTGGGCCTGTGTGCTGTGTGCTGGGCCTTCTGTGCTGGGCCTGTGTGCTGTGCTGGGCCTGTGTGCTGGGCCTGTGTGCTGGGCCTGTGTGCTGGGCCTGTGTGCTGTGCTGGGCCTGTGTGCTGGGCCTGTGTGCTGTGCTGGGCCTGTGAGCTGGGCCTGTGAGCTGTGCTGGGCCTGTGAGCTGGGCCTGTGTGCTGGGCCTTCTGTGCTGGGCCTGTGTGCTGGGCCTGTGTGCTGGGCCTGTGTGCTGGGCCTGTGTGCTGTGCTGGGCCTGTGTGCTGGGCCTGTGTGCTGGGCCTGTGTGCTGTGCTGGGCCTGTGTGCTGGGCCTGTGTGCTGGGCCTGTGTGCTGGGCCTGTGTGCTGTGCTGGGCCTGTGTGCTGGGCCTGTGTGCTGGGCCTGTGTGCTGTGCTGGGCCTGTGTGCTGTGCTGGGTCTGTGTGCTGGGCCTGTGTGCTGGGCCTGTGTGCTGGGCCTGTGTGCTGGGCCTGTGTGCTGTGCTGGGCCTGTGTGCTGTCACTCAGAGAAGCAGCTTGGGTTAGGGTTAGGGTTGTGCCGAGGTCAGTTCTGTGAGGGATAGGGAGGGACAGAGAAAGGGTTTGTAACTGTCCTCCTGGCCACTGGGCCCTGGAAGTGGCAGTCTTATTTCATGGGGTTTATAAATAGAGTAATTATATGTGTGTGAGAGATGGAAAACCAGACAGTCAATTTAAGGGTGGTTTGATGCTGTTGTTGTGTTTATCCCCCAATCAAACATTATAACAAACAAATAAAAGAATGCTACACCATAATCAAGTCAGAATGAAGCTGGTGATCACAGACCAGACCAGGCCTTTAGTTTCTGAGACTTGGTAATACAACAACATCTGTTCAGGAGGAGAGGATGCAAGGCATGGCTACTACTGTGTCCATGATAGATCATAGTGATGTCAGGATGATCACATTCACCCAAACACGCACTTAATGACCCATCATGACCTAATAATCTGACTCATGATGTCCGTAGAACACAGTCCCACAGTGTCCTGATGTCTGCTGGGGCTGGTGCAAGGGGAGGCTGTGCTTCATGGTAGCACTGGTCACAGGTTCAGAGTGTAGTTGCCTTAGGAGGAACTGTGTCAAGCTGTGTGATTGAGGGAGAGAGAGAGAGAGTGTATGTCAGTCTGCATGTGTGTGTGTGAGTGAGAGAGAGGGAGGGAGGGAGGGGAGAGGGGAAACCAGTCAGGCGTCACAGCAGGACTGATGACCAATCGTTCCCATTGACGGTGCCAGACCAACCAGCGCAGCAGTATGAGATGCAGAAAAACTATTCCCATGTTGGATCAGTTCTGTCTGCAGTCTCTGTTTGTTTATGGTCTATTTTTACCCCCCAGTCTAATTCTCTCCTCTACCTTATGGCTCCCAGATGGATGTCAGACTTCTTGGAGGGAAATCAATCAGATGTGGTTTGGACTCCATACCCTGCAGATGATATCTGATATCAAACGGCCAGTGAGGCGTTCTTTCAATGTGGCTTGTTTTTGGAGGAGACAAGAGTCTGAGGCGCCGTGTTGCTTGATGCTGTTATGTTCATCAGAATCAGGTTGTTCAGTCACCTGAGCGGAGGAGGAGATGACAAACAAAGGCCGTTACGGTGGTTAGGGTTACCCTAACCTTAACCCTACGATGGGCTGTTCAGTAGAAGACCCTCCGTGTGCATCTTAGAAAGGGAAGTGATGTCGCTCTAAGGGAGGTGATGTCGCTCTAAGTTCAGGAGTTTGCATGTTAATTTGCATGGGTTCTCCATATTGATCTGGCGTAGGCCATGTGGCCAGTTAGGAAAGCACCAAACTCAAAGCAGACGTGACACCGGAGCTCTGAGACCAGCAGGGTTTAACCCTCTCTCCTCCAGGTGGGCTGGGAGAGGAAGCTCTGGGAGGGAGAAGGAAATAGAAAAGGATACCTTCCTTCCTTTCCCTCTCCTTTTCTCCTTAGCTTTGTTCTCCCCTCCACTCCCCTCCACTCCCCTCCACTCCCCTCCACTCCCCTCCCCTCCACACCCCTCCCCTCCACTCCCCTCCACTCCACACCCCTCCACTCCCCTCCACTCCCCTCCACTCCCCTCCCCTCCACTCCCCTCCACACCCCTCCCCTCCACACCCCTCCCCTCCACACCCCTCCACTCCCCTCCCCTCCACTCCACACCCCTCCACTCCCCTCCACTCCCCTCCACACCCCTCCACACCCCTCCCCTCCACTCCACACCCCTCCACTCCCCTCCACACCCCTCCACACCCCTCCCCTCCACACCCCTCCACTCCCCTCCCCTCCACACCCCTCCCCTCCACACCCCTCCCCTCCACACCCCTCCACTCCCCTCCACTCCACACCCCTCCACTCCACACCCCTCCCCTCCACACCCCTTCACTCCCCTCCCCTCCACACCCCTCCCCTCCACACCCCTCCACTCCCCTCCACACCCCTCCACACCCCTCCCCTCCACACTCTCCCCTCCACACCCCTCCCCTCCACACCCCTCCTCTCTCCAAGCTTTGCATCTGGAGTGAGTTACTGTTGCGGTGCCACATGAGGCGGTGGGGGGTAGCAGGAGGGGGGCAGTGGGGGAGAGGGCAGGACTGGGGTCTTTAGAGGCAGCCCTGCTGGATTACTGACCTGCTGTGTGAATTACACAAAGAGAGGTTTTATTGAGCTCCAGCTAAAATTGGTGTTGAGTTTCTCTCGGGGGAGTGAGGGGAGAGGATGTCGTCATCGCAAAGTCACGGTTCTGATGCACTTTGGGCAAACAGCCCTCCTCCCCTCATCACCCAGCATCCCGTCTGCCCTGAAAGGACCTTCCATAAACACTGGGGCGGCGCTAGCTGGCTGGCATGGGATTGTGGCGAGGGCTGGGCTGCATTAAGCTCTTTCTGAGTTCAGTCAATATAGAGTTCAGTGTGTTTTAGTCAGACAGATATCAGTTAGGGCAAGTCAGAATGCACCTCCTACACGCTGTCTGCCTATTTCCTTCCTACTAGTCTGTCTTTTTACCCCCCTTCTCACCTTTTCTCCCCATTTTACTTACCCCCCCCTCCTCTCTCTCCCTCTGCCCCCTTCATCCCTTTCTCCCTCTCCATCCATTCAATCACCCTCGCCCTGTCTCCCTCTCCATCCATTCAGTCACCCTAGCCCAGGGGTCGGGAACCTATGGTTAAAAGGTTCCCGACCCTGCCCTAGCCCTGTGCCATCTGGGCTGCTCATGAAGCAGATCACAGAGAGCTTGTGGTCTGTCTTTGTCCTCTCAGGCTATTTTTATCCCTGCAGCCTATATTGTATATATGGAAATATGCACAAATCACAGTCAGTCCAGTAGCTCGCTGCTCTCCCCTCTTCTCCTACCCATTCAGATAGAAGCAGATGCTCTTGAGTTCATGTTTTATTATCATGGCTGACCAGCCGGGTAGCTGGGCTGAGGAAGATTAAATATATTGTCTTTTTAAATGTATTTCCTTTTTGTTCTTTGGTCTCTCTTCCTACCTCTTTCTCTCTCTTATTCTCTCTCTCTCTCTTTCTCTCTCTGGCCTGGCATCTGGTAGAGTAGTTAGCCTAAGTCTTCAGTTGAGGTGTTCCTACAAATAAGTTTTTCTGTTTCAGTCACACACTGCAGAAGGAGGGCTCAGCCCTCCTCCCCCCTCTGTCTCTGTCTTTGTCTCTCTTTCTGTCTCTCTTTCCTTCTCTCTCTCTCCCCCCTCTTTTTCACTCTCCCTCTGTTTCACCCTCT
Source organism: Thaleichthys pacificus (assembly GCA_023658055.1). NCBI lineage: Eukaryota > Metazoa > Chordata > Actinopteri > Osmeriformes > Osmeridae > Thaleichthys > Thaleichthys pacificus. The sequence goes on along the minus strand of CM042878.1, from coordinate 115,197 downwards.
CTCTCTCTTCTACCACCCTCCTCTCTCTCCCTCCCTTCCACCTCCTCCTCTCTCTCTTTGTCTTTTCATTCACTCAGCTCAGGACAGGGAGGTGGCTCTGATTACATCTGAAGTCCATAAAGAGCCTGTAGCAGATTTACCACCCAGCCCCTGGCTTTCTCTTCCTCCCTCTCTCTCTCTTTCTCCCTCCTCTACCCTCCTCTCTCTCTTTCTCTCTTCCTTCTCTGTTTCTCCTTCCTCTCTCGGTTCATTGTCTAGTTGTATTTGACATTTGCATACGTTATGCTTTCATTCAGCTAGCGTTTCTCAACTTCTGGACTCAGCTAAATGTGTCACAAATCTGGGCTGAGTGACTAGCCCACTGCTCGTCTGTTTCCTGTTACCCCCTTTCCACCAAACGGTTTGCTTTTCCACAGGCTACAGAGCCACGTCATTACGTCACTTTATACGTCTCATCTTTCCCAGCAACGCTAGCGCGGCAGCGCCAAACACAAAGCAGAGCCCGTCTAAAGGCTGTTTATCAATCCGAAGAACGCTAAGAACGCGAGGTTGAGATGCGTGTTTTCTTGGCTATTGGGCAATACCCTGGACTCGCAGCAGTATGACAACACTGGCATTATCAGCGCAACATTATATGAACTTTTGCTGTATAGTGCTTGTGTATTACATTTGTGTTAAATATAGGCTCAATAGCTCATAACATTTGTGTTTGTCATTTTACTCATTTGATTGGATTATGATCAAAATGCAGCTAGTGTCTGCACTACGATGCTAGCTAGGAGCAAATTTACAAATTAGCAGTTTCATCAATAAAATAAGCACATTTTCATAAACTACACTGCCCACTTCTCGTTACATTTGAATTCAAATGCTGATTTACAAGTACCGTTTAGCTGAAATATGAATTGTAAAAACTTAGAGCAATGGCGGTAAAAGGATTATGTTAGTCTTGTTGGTCATGGTAACCCCACCCCAAGTGGTTCTTACTTGGTTCCCACACTAGCCCAGCACACTAGCTCAGCTTCGAACCACTTTTCCTGGTTCGGAGCCGGTTCTCAGGCGGTCGAAAGAGAAAGAACTGGTTCGAGATGAACTGGTTCCCTAACCCGGATCCGAACCAGCACCCAAAACGCGTCAGTGGAAAAGGGGTATGTGTGGGGAAATTTAAAAAGTCCAGACCAACTGACATCCCAGTGCTCTTCCTGTGGGGTGACCCCTGTGGAGATGTGTGTGTGGGTTAATGTTCAAACAGACTTTTTGATTGGTCTGCATATGTGTGTGAGAATGAGCTCATTGGCTCGTTCACTTCCTGCCTTTGGTGTCTCATGCCTGACTGGTCGCTCTGATGACAGTTGGTTGTCTCCTGCTGACTAACAGCAGAACACTCCGGAATGTCACAGCCTTTTAAACAGGAGTGAGGTTGTACAAGCTTCGTATCATCCTGTACAAGGTCAGTCGTTTGGAGCAGAGGAGTAGTGACTAAGACTGGGTTGGTATTCCAAACCAGGGTCAACTCCCTCCCTCTCTTCCCTGCCAACTAGGATCAGCCATGATTAGATTACGTTGTGCTACATGTTTGTTTTTGCTGTTGCTCAGGTCCCCTGCCCTTTCTGATGTAGTCTGTTACCTCTCCATCACACATGCCTGGCTGTTCGGGCTGTCAGCAGAGACCTTCTGACATGTGAGTCTGTTGTCTGGCTTCATGATGATGTCACTATCTTGCGGTGCGTGTCCACTACAGCGACGGAAATCGCTTATTGCCACTTGCCTTCCCACAGTGCACCACGCTCGGGGGCGTGTCAAACCTGAGAATGCAGAGTTGTAGTTCTGTAAGGTCACTGTTGTAGTTTGTACAACATCATGGCCAAGTGTGGAGAGTGGGGTTTACGTACTAAAAATATTGATCAAAATAAAAAATGTACACACAAAAACCCCACTGGGAGCACCGACAACATTGGCGAGCCTGCGCGAATACAGAGACAGCTGGGTGTGCAGCCACACAGACGATTAGTTTGTCCTCCATCTTAAAACTCTGAAAGCTAGAAATGTTTACAATGACCAACGGGTGCTACGTTACAAGAAACACGAAAACAATCCGATTGGCCGTCGCTCGCGAAAATTGCTCCTAATTTACATAAATTGAGAATATCTCAACTCGAATCGAGTTCCATTGACATTGAAAATTCATGGAAAGCATTGCGTCGCTCGCTCGTGTTGCGTCACTGTAGTGGACATACACTGTTAACTTGATGATGATGTCACTATCTTAGCTGTGAACAACTGGAAGACGGCTATATTTTACACCTGTATCTATTAGTCCTACGAGGCATTAAAACACCAGATTACCCAGCTTCGGAAATTTGTGGATGTTTACAGAAAGGCCCCAGTTTACAGAAACCTTGTTTACAGAAAATGACTCCAAGGGTAGGCTCTACTCTAGAGCATTCACAGATAGATCATGAGCCAGTCTTTCTCAATCTGTTGGGGTTTTGGCTAAATGTACTGCTTGGCTAATACCACCAATTTAAGAGCTAAATTGACTAAATTCCCAAGTTGCCAGAATAATTGGATTGTGCTGGTTCTGGTGGAGCATCAAAGAGGGGATGGAGCTTGTTAGTCTCCTTAATACCCCCTCTGCTGTAATCAGCTAAAGACCCCTAGCTTAGACCTCTACAGCCAGACCCTGCTCTTAGCCCTCTACAGCCAGACCCTGCTCTTAGCCCTCTACAGCCAGACCCTGCTCTTAGCCCTCTACAGCCAGACCCTGCTCTTAGCCCTCTACAGCCAGACCTTGCTCTCTTCTCTCAGCTTCCAGAAGGACCTGGCATCTTCCGGAACCTTCCGTCCTGTCTCTCTCTGATTGGCCCTGGCAGAGGTAGCCTGTGTATGGAAGCTGGTTAGGGGGCTGTCAGAGGAAAGGGTTAAACTGACAGATAGAAACCAGGCGCGTGCATAATGAAGGATAATGATAATGCTGTTTTTTGTGGTCTCAGTTTTTTGCATGCCTGGTTTATGGGGCTCTTTCTGGAGATGTGGTGACTTGAGCTTCAGTGATGGATGTTCCTTCCCTCTGAAATGTGACCTAAGTGATTCCAGAGGTTGACTAGATTCTGCCTTCTGACCGGGCCTTTCTGCTCCCAGCCTCCTGACTCGGATCATGTATCTCACCATGCATTTGTCTCCTCAGAACAATGGCCTGAATGTTTTAGGAGTTTTACTTGGCTGGCTTCTTTTTAGGCCCGTCTCCCCCCACACCTCCACTGGAAAAACAAACATGGGTAGTTTGACTGACACCAGTGGTAAACTATGGCCTGTGTGCTTACAGTTATGGTTCTGGATCCAGTTACTGTGCAGCTCTGCTGTGTGCCATGCAGTGATTTAGGTCCTTCTCCTGTTTCCGGCCCTCCAGGGGCCCTGAGCCTGGTTACATGACGGGCTACATGAGGGAAGACTGTTCAGCTGCTGCAGATCTGCTGCAGTTGTAGCCTGTCTCCCTGTTGCATCAGGATGAGCTGCAGCTGCAGCTGTAGCCTACTTCTAGACCAGGTTTTGGGTAGATGCCATAGCAACAATTTGGTGAAGTCTGCTTGTTTAGACAGTAGTCCCTCCCTGCCCTTGTGAGTGTCCTAACCCTTACCGTCCATCTGATCCTCAGAGCTTTCAGACTGTGGTTATTCAACATGTTGGTTACAAAGACATGGTGGATGTTGGAGTGGTTTAGTTCACTTGTCAGGATATCTGCGATATCCTCTAGTCTGCAGCGTGAACAGCCTGCTCTTGGTTTCCTGCTAATTGGGTATCAAGAGCTGTGATGTCACTGCGTAGTAGCTACTGGAACACGGCCAGGCTTGAAATGGAATTACGAGTATGGGTGAAGGGTTGAACCCTATTCAGGCAGAAGTTATAGATCCTTACCCGTGTGTGTGTGTGTGGGGGGGGGGGGGAGGCGTGGGGGGGGGCTGTCGTCAAGACCGCTTCTTCAGCTGTGTGGGACTTGTTATTGTTGGTTGTTTGTGTGTGATTTTTGTGTGTGATTGTTTGTGTGTGATTGTGGTGGTTTCTTGTTGACTTGTGGTGTGTCAGTGCTATGCAGCATCAGTCTGACTAGCTGAGGTTCATCTCCCCCCTGATTACAGTGGTCCTGCTATTCTGTAATACTTCCTGTATTACCGAATGCACAGGAAGATGCTGTGAGAGGCCAACAGACCCTTGTTAATCATGACCTGAGCAGCGTTGCTGATCAAGGTTTCTACTATCGATACATACCCCCTTTTAGACCAACGCATAACTCAATCCAGCTATTCTAATTATAAATAACATGGGTGTTCGAAGAACCGAATTAGCCAGATCATGATGAGCAAGATGAAGTCGTCTTGGATGTGTCATTTGATCTGGGATGTAATAAGCGACGTACGGAGAACGGGCCCCTGAACACTCAAGTTAAGCTGTATGTCGCTGAGGCGTCTCAACACTGGAGATATTGTCCTCTTTTATTGCAGCTATATTTTGAATACGATCTGGGTTAGGGTTAGCATGACTGTCTCCTCCAGACGTCCAGTCAGCATTCCTCCAGCTTGCGGTGGAGTTGAGGGTGGTGGTGGTGGAGTTGAGGGTTTGTTGTGTTGAGGTGGTTTCCATGGGAATGATGTTTACGCCATCATCTTCCTTCAGCTTAATCGGAGCTGTGACGTGCAGCTTTGCTCTGCACCACAACCACAACCCCACGCAGATACACACACACACACACACACACACAGTTCAAATTACACAGCTGTCAGTAAACCATACCTAGCCTTCCTTCTCTTCTATTGCACTGGGCCTACGTCACACCTGTCATCTTCATGTGTCATGGGATCTTTGTCACTAATCATTAACGCTCACGACGTAGGATCCTTAAGACTTGTATTTTTGTTTCTTTCTCATGTTTCTCCACGTGATTAAGCGTTTCTAACATGTGACCTGCCTCCCCAGGCGCAGGGTGGTGAGCGCGTGCGGCATGCAGAGGCCACTCCCCCTGCCTCAGAATGAGTGTACAAGACAGCGTCGAGGCAGCTAGCCAGGATGGACGCTCCTACCTTCTCCAGATCTACCCTCGGCTGGCGGCCCCGTCCACGGGCTGCTGCAGCCTGCAGGTTCCCAAGGACGCCACGGCCACCGCAGTGGTGCAGGACGCCACTCTGGCCCTGGGCCTGGACCCCGGACGCCTGTACGTGCTGGCTGAGGTGAAGCAGTGTGGCGGGGAGGAGTGGGTGCTGGAGGCAGGGGACCTGCCGGTGCAGAGGGTCCTGCTGTGGCCCCGCAGGGCCCAGGAGCCCCACCCCCCCGGGCAGGGCTTCTACTTCCTGCTCCAGGAGAGGAACAACGACGGCTCCATCTGCTACGTCCACCTGCCGGCCCTGAGCCGCGAGCGTGAGGCCCAGAGGCTGGCGGCCCGCGGCTTCCTGCCGCCACGCCAGGACGACTGTGACGACCTCTGCAACCTCCCCGTCCTCAACGAGGACAGCATCCTGGACAACCTACGCAACCGCTTCCACAGCAAGAAGATCTACACCTACGCTGGCAGCATCCTCATCGCCATCAACCCTTTCAAGTTCTTGCCCATCTACAACCCCAAGTACGTGAAGATGTACGAGAACCACCAGCTGGGCAAGCTAGAGCCGCACATCTTCGCCATCGCGGACGTGTCGTACTACGCCATGCTGAGGACCCGGGTTAACCAGTGCATCGTCATCTCCGGGGAGAGCGGCTCGGGCAAGACCCAGAGCACCAACTTCCTGATCCACTGCCTGACGGCGCTCAGCCAGAAGGGCTACGCCAGCGGGGTGGAGAGAACCATCCTGGGGGCGGGGCCTGTGCTGGAGGTGAGCAGGGAGCAGCCGCGTGTGTGTGTATGCTCGTGTCTGTGTATTTGAAAATGAGAGAGGCTAGAAGAGATTAAGAGGAGAACTGTGTGTAGAACAGAAAGGATAGGTGTGTTGTCTAGAGGAGAGGGCTGACAGATGGTTCATTTTGTCTTGCGTGGGTTAGGGTTAGGGTTAGGGTGCACCTCCCAGCCCAGTGGCCGGTGTCTTGGTGTGAAATGTGTGGTTTTGTTGATCACTCTTTTTTAGGTCAGCTCCTTCCTCTTTTGTGAATGATTAACATTCTCCCAAGCATATAGACTCTCCATACAGCCTGTCTACACAGCTCCAGTTCAGGATATAGACTCTCCATACAGCCTGTCTACACAGCTCCAGTTCAGCATATAGACTCTCCATACAGCCTGTCTACACAGCTACAGTTCAGGTCTATAATAGACACTCTGTGAGTCTGAGGTGGTTTCGGTCCTCTGGGCAGAAGCTGATCTCAGACAGGTTCTCCTCAGAAAGGAGAACTGAGAGGGAGATGGTTGGCCCTGTTCCTTGTTGCTCTCCTGCTCCATAGCTACCAAGTCATGTGAGACTGGAGCAAAAAGGAGGGTTATTTGTTACCTTGAGCACTTGCGCAAGCTTAAACCCTTGTACTGCTTTACTCATGGGGAAATGTCTGTCTTCAGTCTGGTGGTACAGATCATGGAGCCAGCACTACAGGGTCAGCTCACAGACTGTTCATGTGTGAAACTCTAGTGTTGATACAGAGAGTCTGTCCCAGGGAGCCTGGCCCAAAGAGCCTCTGGCCCAAAGAGCCTCTGGCCCAGGGAGCCTCTGGCCCAGGGAGCCTCTGGCCCAGGGAGCCTCTGGCCCAGGGAGCCTCTCTCCCAGGGAGCCTCTGGCCCAGGGAGCCTCTCTCCCAGGGAGCCTCTCTCCCAGGGAGCCTCTGGCCCAGGGAGACTGTGGCCCAGGTGGAGCAGCTCACCTGGCCTTGGTCTGGAAGAACCACTGTCTCCCAGCACAACCCCGGGAGGGTGCGGTCGCCATGGTGACAGCCTGCTGCATTCTGTCATCATGCTCAACCACAGATCTCCCTGTTTGGACCAGCTATGTTCAACACACACACACACAATCTCACCACACACATCTGTTGTCATTCACATGGTTAGACGCCTCAGGGTTGCAATTCCCGTTTCAATAAGTTTTAAAATGTCAGCTTCAATAACATCTTGATATGTTTGTTTTTGCTTCATGTAGTTGACAAGCGCTTCACTATACAACCTCACCCACAAGACTTCAAGCTGCTTGTTCTGAAGAGTTTGGACTGTGTCTTTAGGTTTATTCAACTTCATGCAGCGCCGGCGGCGCCGACAGCCAATTCACTTGAAGCAGTGAATGCTGGTGTGTGAAGGCGTCTCTCCATGGCCTCGGGCTTCCTCCCTGGTCATGTGATCATCACTTACTGTAGATGTCATCTGGTGCAGGCAGGGATCACAGGAGCAGGTCTGCTGTCAGGCCCTGCGGTCCGAGCTTCTCACATTCTCACACACACACACTCCCTAACACACACACATTCACACACACCACATACTCATGCACAAATAAGCATACACGCACATGCACACACAAGCATGAACACCTCCGCAAAGATGAAGAAATGCGTGTGAGCTGCAGAAAGCTTGTAGGGGAATGAGGAGTTGGCGTTCCCTTCCAGGGTGTTTGGTGTTGGGAAACGAGAGGCTGCAGCTGGAGTCTGGCAGCTCACGTCAGGGCTTCATTCCTCAGTAATGTGTCTAAAAATAACAGTCAGCAAAGCCTCATGAGGAATGTAATTTATTGGAAGTGAAACCTTCAAACAAGTATTAGTTCCTGAGACCCAATAGGATTCTTAAAGGGATAGTTCACTCAAAGAAGGCTCTTACAAGAATGATCTGACCCCTCCCATATACCATCTAGGCACAGATAATGTATAAAAACTGTCTCACGAACTGGCCCCCCCGAAAATGTGGACCTTCTGATTATTTAGACTAGAATGAGCATCACACATGCAGTGTTACTGAGGCAGCATCACACCTGCAGTGTTACTGAGCGTGAGGCAGCATCAGACCCCCCCTCCCCCAGTCAGCACCGTTTGGCAGTCAGTCTACCTATCCCAGAGTGCAGTGCTTCCCCAGGCCTGTGGTGTGACCAGCAGACTGAGGCAGGCCTGTAATCACCAGAGGGTCCGTCTCTGCAGGGCTCAGCCCACAGCCAGGGCCTCCACCCAGGCTTCCTGAAATCCCCCTCCCCCCTGGAACTGTGGAGGACTTGTGGAGGGACTCAGACCAACATGAAATGCAGTTTTACAGAAGGAATAGTTCCTTTTCTTTTATGTGGGTGGCAGTCATTTTTGAAATTACTTTTTTTAAAGATACCAACCTCATTCCTTTTGAAGTCAGTCTTGCTCTGCAGGTCAAACTACTATGTACATCATAATTTTTTATACGTTTTGGGATGTTCATTGGTTTCTTGTTTGTGGGAGTGCAGTCCACCTCTGAGTGGTTAAAAGTTAAGGCTGGCTTGCTGTGAGGAGGTTCCAGGAGAGAACATGGTGAGGAGGTTCCAGGAGAGAACATGGTGAGGAGGTTCCAGGAGAGAACATGGTTAGGAGGTTCCAGGAGAGAACATGGTGAGGAGGTTCCAGGAGAGAACATGGTTAGGAGGTTCCAGGAGAGAACATGGTGAGGAGGTTCCAGGAGAGAACATGGTGAGGAGGTTCCAGGAGAGAACATGGTTAGGAGGTTCCAGGAGAGAACATGGTGAGGAGGTTCCAGGAGAGAACATGGTTAGGAGGTTCCAGGAGAGAACATGGTGAGGAGGTTCCAGGAGAGAACATGGTGAGGAGGTTCCAGGAGAGAACATGGTGAGGAGGTTCCAGGAGAGAACATGGTGAGGAGGTTCCAGGAGAGAACATGGTGAGGAGGTTCCATGCAGTTCTGTGGCTGGATTGACAGATGTACACTTACTGCTCTCGTTCTGTTCTGTAGATGAAACGTAAAAACACTCAACAGCAACTTTAGGGTAGAGATAATCAGATACAACCAGTTTCCCATATGTCGCAATAGTTTAGTATTACTATTGTCCTGCATTGTGGGATTGATGTCTACAAAAGAGTTGAGCTGAAAGCTGCACTATGCTCCTCAGAACCGGTCCTACTGGTTCCTCTGTACTTCAGCTCCTCCTCTTACAGAGATGTGTGTCTCTGTTGGCGTCTTACTGTTGTTTTTGGTCTTTATTATTGTGGATTCGTGTTTCAGTGGCCGTGCTGGAGAACAGAGAACAGAGGTCAGATGTGTCAGAGGTGAGAGGTCACCTGGGGTCAGTGCTGAGTTCAACGGTGAGGTGATACCATAGCCTGGTTATCAGTGGATCATCTAAACCTCTGGTTACCTGATTAGCTGTCCTCAAACTGTTTTGACTGCTGAAGTTTGCTCCTAACTACAGAGGAGAACCATGACTATGTCTGTGCTGGTCATGTTAGTTGCTGTTCAGATGCAGTGTAGCAGCCAGGCTTTGTTCTGGTGTGTTTCTGCTAGCCGGCCCTCTGCTGGCCAAGCTGCCACACTGCATCTGGACCAGGACCCAGGATGACATCATTATGGATCAAATAGCACAGTGTGGTTACATGACTCAGAGAGCTGGCTCAGCACTCACCCCACCACCACAACTACCCTCTCCTGCCCCTCGATTGCCCTGCCTAGTCTGCCATGACAGTCATCCATTTTAAGAGTCAATGCTCTTAATATAGATTGCATATCCGGTTAAAATGAGTCATCCTTTTTTGGTGATCCCCAGCTAGACTAGCAGAGTAAATGTTAACAGGGTGGATTGTTTTAATTGAAGGGTTTATTGACTAAGTGATTAGTGGGTATACAAAAAAAAACACACACAGTCTCTTACTCACAGACAGGAAGTTCCTGTCATCTGCAACTCTCTTCTCAGGAAGTGGAACTTTTGCACCACAGGAAGTGCACAGGATCACAGGATTCGCTCTCGCCATTGGCCGGTTTTGTCGCCGGGTGGTGATGACGGGCAGCTGTATTGTTGCTCAGGAAGTCTAGTGGAGTAGTTGGCTATTTTGCGTGTCTGTTGTTGAGCTCCCAGCCTGTTTCCTCTCCTGCTGAGACTGAGCAGAGTGTCAGACAGCGGCTGCAGCCAAAGGCGGCTGCAGCCTCTATGACTATTTGACTATTGTCATATAGTCGATATGACTATTGTGAAGACAGCCAGATGGTGAGATTTTAATGTAGGTTGCTGTAAAAACTTGGATTGGTTTGCTACGTGAGAGCCCCGTCAGCCTCCGTTGACGATTGCGTCAGCTGTTGTCGATCTCTGATGAGTATTTTCTTAATTTCATACCAGGGTCAATTCTACATAAAAAATCAGAAGGAGGGCAAGTGTTATAAAGATATGGCGATTGCGAAGACAGCCAGCGGGTCAGCATATTTTTGTGATCTGTGTAAAACTTGGAATTTGAGTGACACCGCGGCTTGTTTTGACGTTAGCCTCAGTCAGACTCGGCTAGCCCACTGTGGGCTTCTGTCTCAAGTGTTCTTGTGTGAACGTCCCCGGCCCCACGTTACTGTCTCTCTCCTGTCTCTCTCTCCTGTATCTCTCTCTCATTGGCCTTTTGTCTGCTAACTGGAGCAGGAGCGAAGGCCAATCATAAAGAAGTTGTCCACAGAAGGCAGCTGTTTATTCTCAACCAGCAACACCATCATCATCACTGTTAGCATCATGTGAATCCCCGATAGCGTTTTGTACTATGAATACCCTCATGGTCTCATCCACGCTATGTTCTTATGCAGGGGCCATGGGGCCATGACGCTATGTCCGTCATGGCCCCGCGGTGTGTCAGCCAGGCCTTTGATAAGCCCTTCTTCTTCTGCTCCAGCCAGGTGTCGGTGCTTGGCCATGATTATATTATATCAAATGTGCTGATCAATAATGTAGCTGTTTAGTAAGCAGCCGAGTGTGTTACCGAGGGGCGATGCAGGCCGAGGGGCTGAGGAGTCGTGATCAGGAAGCAGAGGTTCTCCCTCTCTGAGAGTGCTGGCTCTGAGACTGGAAATATACTGGGGGGTCTACTTCCACACAAAGAAACTAGTCAGGGCAGCCAGATACACCATGACACGTCCTGAATACACACACACAGGCTTGCACATACACACTAGGGTAAATCTTGTAAACCTCTCATTCAAATTTATATATTTTCTTTCCAATCCTCCTCTCTCCTTTCCGCTTCTCTCCTCCCCTAAACTCTTCTTGGCTCTCTGCTCCCTTCCTCGTGTTAGGGCTTTCTCCCCCCCTCTCCAGTCTGTGTCTCATCAGTCTACCGCAGTATCTTTACAGCCGTATCTTTACAGCCGTATGCAGATGAGCTTGTTTCCATGGTGCTCTGCCTGGGCAGCCATTCAGCTGCTTTCTCGTCTGCTTCCCAGCCGGTCACAAAGACCTGAGGGTCTGAATCTGAATGATGCAGTGACGTGTTCAGCATTCCCTCCAGGCCTGAGGGGGCCAGGCCCAGAGGAGGGTTCCCAGGGTCCCCTAGCCCTCCTGGGGACGGCTGGGGGACACACTAGGCAGCGTTCACAGGGATGAACTATCAGTGCCAACTGACACAGCCCTCGTCCAGGCCGCTTTCTATGGCAGCCCACCCTAATAAACAAGGACTGTGTACACACAGTCTTTGACATGCATATCTGTACTCTCTCTCTCATATACATACATACTCTCTTTCTCTCTGTCTCTCTCACATACACACACATATCCATACATACACAGTATACACATGGTCTTTCACACACACATACCCTCTCTCTCTCTCTCTCTCTCTCTCACACACACACACACACACACACACACACACACACGTGTATACACACTGCAGCTAGAGTGTGATGACACTGGCCACTTCTCCCATGGCAGCCTTTGGCCTGTTTGGTGTGTGTTTGTGTGTTGAACAGGGCTGTTATCTCTCTCTCGCTCCCTCCCTCTCCGCTATCTCCTGTTGATCTATCTTTGTAGAGGAAGATGGTGTCAGTGATCAAGTGAAGCCTCACTGTCTAATCAGCTTTTTGTTTAGCTTCTCCTCTTTTGAATAACTATGCCTCCCTCCCACACACACTCAGAGAGCAGCGTGACGCCATGTGACGTGTTCCACACACACTCAGAGAGCAGCGTGACGCCATGTGACGTGTTCCACACACACTCAGAGAGCAGCGTGACGCCATGTGACGTGTTCCACACACACTCAGAGAACAGCGTGGCGCCATGTGACGTGTTCCACACACACTCAGAGAGCAGCGTGACGCCATGTGACGTGTTTCCTCCCTCTCTGTCTGCAGGCATTTGGAAATGCAAAGACGGCCCACAACAACAACTCCAGCCGCTTCGGAAAGTTCATCCAGGTGAACTACCTGGAAAGTGGGGTGGTGAGAGGGTAAGTCACCACAACATGCGTGTGTGTGTGTACTCGTATGGGTGTGGACACATGTACTTTACCATAGAAGGTCAGGATGTGTGTGTGAGTGTGTTTCAGTTGAAATTCCTCTTTCATTTTTGCGGCGGGCCTGCTGGTCGCACCTGTCCCTCCTCCTGTCCCTCCTCCTGTTCCTCCTCCTGTCCCTCCTCCTGTCACTCCTCCTGTCCCTCCTCCTGTCCCTCCTCCTGTCCCTCCTCCTGTCCCTCCTCCTGTCCCTCCTCCTGTCCCTCCTCCTGTTCCTCCTCCTGTTCCTCCTCCTGTCCCTCCTCCTGTCCCTCCAGGGTCTGACTGGGACCTGTGTCATCGCATGCTTTGCCCCTCCTCTTCCTCCTTGGACAGGAAGTCTTACAAATCCAGACGTGAAGAACACAGTCAAGTTACACTGTGTACATTTTTTTTTTTTTTATTGTGACTGAGGATTTACTGCAGAATTTCAAGCCTTAGTTCTAGTTACATTTGTTTCTGTGAAAACCAATCAAGCCAGAGCTTCTCTCACAGGGCTTGTTGATTAGGACAAGGGTTCAAATCCATGCTCTGCAAATGCTTCGTTTCCTGTCGTGTGTGTGTGTGTGTGTATAAGCCTCCCACCCTCTCCTCAGTACCTGTTGACAGATATATATATATATATATATATATATATATATATATATCGAGTAGACCACTGACCATGCTAATGCACCAGTCCACATCCCTGGCAGGCCCTGTCTCCAGAAGACAGGCTCCTGCTGGAGCCACCAGGGCATGCCTCTGCCCTCTGGCCCCAGCACGATGCAGTCTGCTGGGGCCAGAGGGCATGCCTCTGCCCTCTGGCCCCAGCACGATGCAGTCTGCTGGGGCCAGAGGGCATGCCTCTGCCCTCTGGCCCCAGCACGATGCAGTCTGCTGGCCTGCCGCTGGCCGACTGATGACCTTCAGTATCAATTGATGTCTCTTTGTCTCTTTCCTTTTCTCCTCCTCCCCCTCTCATCCTCTCTTCCTTTGTTTCTCTCACCCTCTCTCTCAAACTTTCTCTCTTTTTCATCCTCTTTCGACCCCCCCCCCCCCAGTGCTGTGGTGGAGAAGTATCTCCTGGAGAAGTCTCGTCTGGTCTCCCGAGAGAAGAACGAGAGGTAAGGATGAACGAGAGGTCGTGACCCTGTAATACCTACATATAATACCTGCCATGTATGCATCGTGTTAAGTGCCTAACAAGTCTGTCTGTGTGTAGGAACTACCATGTGTTTATTGTGTGTGTGTGTGTAACAGGAAGTACCATGTGTTTATCGTGTGTGTGTGTAACAGGAAGTACCATGTGTTTATTGTGTGTGTGTGTGTAACAGGAAGTACCATGTGTTTATCGTGTGTCTGTAGGAACTACCATGTGTTCTACTACCTCCTGCTGGGCGCTTCAGAGGAGGAGCGCAGAGAGTTCAAACTGCTGCAGCCTGAGGAGTACCTGTACCTCCAACAGGTACTGTGGAACATGCCCAGACACACCCTCCCTACCCTGCTCTCCCAGACACACCCTCCCTACCCTGCTCTCCCAGACACACCCTCCCTACCCTGCTCTCCCAGACACACCCTCCCTACCCTGCTCTCCCAGACACACCCTCCCTACCCTGCTCTCCCAGACACACCCTCCCTACCCTGCTCTCCCAGACACACCCTCCCTACCCTGCTCTCCCAGACACACCCTCCCTACCCTGCTCTCCCAGGCACACCCTCCCTACCCTGCTCTCCCAGACACACCCTCCCTACCCTGCTCTCCCAGGCACACCCTCCCTACCCTGCTCTCCCAGACACACCCTCCCTACCCTGCTCTCCCAGACACACCCTCCCTACCCTGCTCTCCCTGAAACCCCCCCGCACTGACATTGATCCTCCAGCTCACGTAGATCCAGTCCCCATCACCTTCTCACTCTCTCCCCCCTCCAGGAGAACTTCAGGATTGAAGATGAAGAGGACTTGCGTCATGACTTCGAGCGTCTTCAGCAGGCCATGGAGATGGTTGGCTTCCTGGCCGCCACCAAGAAACAGTGAGTGTCTGTGAGGGCTTTCCTGCTTCGACAAACTCACTCTACAAAGACTGGGACCCTGGTTTCCTGGGGTGTGTGTGTGTAAGTTCATGTGTGTTTTCACTGTCTCCCCCCTGCAGGATCTTCTCCGTGCTGTCGGCCATCTTGTACCTGGGGAACGTGACATACAGGAAGAAGGCGACCGGGAGGGAGGAAGGGCTGGATGTGGGCCCTCCAGAAGTGCTGGCCACCCTGTCAGACCTGCTCCAGGTGGGTCAGGCCTGCTCACAGGGAGGGTTCACCTAGCTTCTAGTGGATGCTGAGTTATGTGTAAGAGCAGCACTGTCCTGTTGGCAGCTATTAAGAGTTGAGACCAACCGGTGTGTGTGTCCACCAGGTGAAAGAGGAGCTGTTGGTGGAGGCGTGACTAAGAGGAAGACGGTTACAGTTAATGACAAGCTGATTCTGCCCTACAGCCACAGCGAGGTATACACCCCTCACCCATCCCTGCCACCATACACCCCTCACCCATCCCTGCCACCATACAGGCCTCACCCATCCCTGCCACCATACAGGCCTCACCCATCCCTGCCACCATACAGGCCTCACCCATCCCTGCCACCATACACCCCTCACCCATCCCTGCCACCATACAGGCCTCACCCATCCCTGCCACCATACAGGCCTCACCCATCCCTGCCACCATACACCCCTCACCATCCCTGCCACCATACACCCCTCACCCATCCCTGCCACCATACAGGCCTCACCATCCCTGCCACCATACACCCCTCACCCATCCCTGCCACCATACAGGCCTCACCCATCCCTGCCACCATACAGGCCTCACCCATCCCTGCCACCATACAGGCCTCACCCATCCCTGCCACCATACACCCCTCACCCATCCCTGCCACCATACAGCCTCACCCATCCTGCCACCATACAGGCCTCACCCATCCCTGCCACCATACACCCCTCACCCATCCCTGCCACCATACAGGCCTTACCCATCCCTGCCACCATACAGGCCTCACCCATCCCTGCCACCATACACCCCTCACCCATCCCTGCCACCATACAGGCCTTCTGTCTCTCACTGCTTCTCCACCTACCTCTCTTCCTTTCCTTGTCCTTCTCTGTCTCTAACCCTAACCCTTCTCTGTCTCTAACCCTAACCCTTCTCTGTCTCTAACCCTAACCCTTCTCTGTCTCTAACCCTAACCCTTCTCTGTCTCTAACCCTAACCCTTCTCTGTCTCTAACCCTAACCCTTCTCTGTCTCTAACCCTAACCCTTCTCTGTCTCTAACCCTAACCCTTCTCTGTCTCTAACCCTAACCCTTCTCTGTCTCTAACCCTAACCCTTCTCTGTCTCTAACCCTAACCCTTCTCTGTCTCTAACCCTAACCCTTCTCTGTCTCTAACCCTAACCCTTCTCTGTCTCTAACCCTAACCCTTCTCTGTCTCTAACCCTAACCCGTCTCTCCTCCTGTCTGTCAGGCCATCACAGCCAGAGACAGCATGGCCAAGTCTCTGTACAGCGCTCTGTTTGACTGGATCGTCCTGCGCATCAATCACGCTCTACTCAACAAGAAGGATATGGAGGAGTCTGTCCCTGTGAGACCCTGCACACACGCTCACACACACACACTCACACACGCTCACACACACACTCATGAACATAGACACACTCACACACGCTCACTCACACACACGCTCACACACGCTCACACACTCACACACGCTCACACACACACACACGCTCACTCACACACACACTCACACACGCTCACACACACACACTCACACACGCTCACACACACACTCACACACGCTCACACACACACTCATGAACATAGACACACACACACACACGCTCACTCACACACACACTCACACACGCTCACACACACACTCATGAACATAGACACACACACACGCTCACACACACTCACTCACACACACGCTCACTCACACACACTCACACACACTCACGAACATAGACACACACACACACACACGCTCACTCACACACACTCATACACACACACTCATGAACAAAGACACACACACGCACTCACACATACGTGTGAGCACACACACGCATGCTGACCCGTGAACATGATTTATGCTTCTTTCTGTTCCAGTGTCTGTCCATCGGTGTGTTGGATATATTTGGCTTTGAGGACTTTGCCACCAACAGCTTTGAGCAGTTCTGCATCAACTACGCTAACGAGCAGCTTCAGTACTACTTCAACCAGCACATATTTAAACTGGAGCAGGTGAGCTGTCTGTCTCTTTGCCTGTCTGTCTCTCTGCCTGCCTGTCTGTCCATTTTCTCTGTCTCTGCTAGGGATGCAACGTTTATAGATTTTGATGGTATGATTGTAGTCTGAGGAATAATCATGGTTTCGATTGTTTCTAAAGGTTTGAAAAATATTTTCTACCAAAAGTTTCTAAAGGTTAAAAAAATTTTTTTTGAAAGGTTGAGGGAGCGAGGTGAATAGCGAATGGGATGTGAGATGAGCTAAGAGATAACCCGTGTCTGAGCTAACCCTAACCCTTACGTGACACTGACACACTACATTCAGAAAAGTAACATTTTCCAAATAGGTTAAAAGAAATATTTAAGTCACTCATTGTTGTAAATACAATGTAATTTCTCTGACCCCACCAGGTGCCCTAATTACCGTAAGCAACCAAAAAGATTATCCCTAACCCTAACCCTATACCTGGCTTTTACAGGAGGCTGACTGCGTCCCTGTTGTTATGGTTACTTATTTCAGACACTTTGTACAGGCTCATACTATGTAGCCAGCGCAATCATTTAGAACGGTGAACAGACAGTTCTGCTGGAACTACTTAGTAGGTGTACATTATCACCTGATAATGTACACCCCTGCAGCCAATAAGAATTGAGTATTCACCCAGACCATGGTATAAGCTTTGTGATAAATCACATACTATCAGCTCAAGCTAGCAACAGGAGAAAATGTCATGATTTCGTACAGGCGTTAATTGTAACATCAGTTAATAGCTGCATCCCTAGTGTCTCTCTCTCTGTCTCTCTCTCTGTCTCGCTCTCTGTCTCTCTCTCTCTGTCTCTCTCTCTGTCTCTCTCTCTGTCTCTCGCTCTCTGTCTCTCTCTCTGTCTCTCGCTCTCTGTCTCTCTCTCTCTGTCTCTCTCTCTGTCTCTCGCTCTCTGTCTCTCTCTCTGTCTCTCTCTCTGTCTCTCGCTCTCTGTCTCTCGCTCTCTGTCTCTCTCTCTGTCTCTCTCTCTGTCTCTCGCTCTCTGTCTCTCTCTCTGTCTCTCTCTCTGTCTCTCTCTCTGTCTGTCTCTCGCTCTCTGTCTCTCTCTCTCTGTCTCTCGCTCTCTGTCTCTCTCTCTGTCTCTCTCTCGCTCTGGCTCTTCCGTTGCCGTATTATCCAGCTCTAAGCCCCCCCCCCCCCCCCCCATCACCAGGAGGAGTACCAGGGTGAGGGCATCACCTGGCACAACATCGACTACACAGACAACGTGGGATGCATTCACCTGATCAGCAGGAAGCCCACAGGCCTGCTGTACCTGCTGGATGAGGAGAGCAAGTAGGACCCCTCGCCACCCCCAAAACCCCCCCTCACAGGAACAGTCCTCACATTTTGGTTGCCTGGATGGCTAGGTCCTGGTATCAACAGGAGTGACTTGCCTTCCATCTCATCCCCTCTGCTTTTCTACTCTCTCCTCCTCCCTGCCTCCCTCCTCCTCTCTGTCTTCTCCTCTTTCTCCCTCTCTTCTCCTCCTCCTCCCTCTCTTGTCCTCCTCCTTGTCTCCCTCCTCCTCCTCCCTCCCTCCAGTTTCCCCCATGCCACTGATAAGACCCTGTTGGCCAAGTTCAAGCAGCAGCACCAGGGCAACAGGTACTTTGTGCCCACGCCGGTCATGGAGCCGGCCTTCGTTATCCAGCACTTTGCCGGGAGGGTCAAGTACCAGATCACGGTAGGAGCCTCTAACTTGACCACAGCTGCTGTTACAGTAAACCTGTATGTTATCCATCTCCTCCACCTGGATCTGCTAAGCGATGCTCCTGTTTCCCAACAGGACTTCCGTGAGAAGAACACGGACCACATGCGTCCGGACATCGTGGTGCTCCTGAGGAGCAGTGACCGAGCGTTCGTGCGGCAGCTGATCGGCATGGACCCGGTGGCCATGTTCCGCTGGGCCGTGCTGCGGGCGGCCGTCCGCGGGCTGGCAGGCTTCAACCAGGCAGGGAGCCGCCGGGCCGCCAGAACAGCAGGTCAGACACAGCCTACCAGAACCACACACCAGAACCACACCAGAACCACACCAGAACCACACACACCAGAACCACACCAGAACCACACACCAGAACCACACACACCAGAACCACACACACCAGAACCACACACACCAGAACCACACACTACAGCCCTAGTTGTTGGGAGCCTTGTGTGACCAGCTGACCAGGAGGCTGTTTGAGTGGATCACACAGATCAGGCCAGGAGACCTGATCCAGGCATGACAGGACTGCACTGTCACATCACTGTTTTTAACCTGTGTGTGTGCAGGTGTTGTGCGCCCCACTTCCAGGACGCCTCTTGGGGAGCTGCAGAGATCCAACCCTCCTGTGGAGCGGATTTACAAGTAAGTGACACAACACACACACACACACTCCAACTCAACACCTTGAAACCTCAATGTAAAGAGAGGAAAACATGAGCACACAGCTGTTTGTCCTCTTCTGAAAGTGTACAATCCAGTCTTTATCATGGGTGTAAAAAACTTTCCTAGATCTAGTTAGAAAGAACACATGGATCCCCATCGCTCCACGACAGACGGAGGATCAGGAGGGGGTGCCCTCTCTCTCGCTCTCTCTCTCTCTCTCTCTCTCTCTCTCCCTGCCTCCCTTTCTTCCTCCCTCTCTCTCCCCCTCTCTCTGCTACTCTCTCTGTCCCTCATTCTTTTACAGTTTCACTTTCTTTCTTTCCTCCTCCCTCTCTCTCCCAGACACACTCCCGTGTGACCGTGCTTGTTGCTCTCCCCTCCACAGGCGAGCCTCTCTGCTCGATTTTTACTTTGACCCCTCTGACGAGAGCCCTCTAGAGGCCTTTGAAGACATCTTTGCTAGCTATGAGAGGAAGAAGTAAGTGGCCTGGAGGAGGGCAGGAGGGCAGGAGGGCAGGGGGGCAGGGAAGGATGCAGGGGGCACAGCTGTATTCACTCTCTGAGGATGCTCTTTATTCAGGAGTCCTCACTACCACAACATATAGAAAGGAAACGAGGAGTTTGAGACAGAACAACTCTTTAGTTTTGACGGAACACTATTGTTCCTGCTTTCCCCCCCTCTCTCCCTCCTGTAGTAACCTTAGTAACCTCCAGGGTGTCCAGGTTTATTGTTGTAACAAAGTGTTGTGTCTGAGTGTTTGCAGATCTGACAGGAAGTAGACAGATATGAGCACAGCTCAGATTACAGGCTTCCAACGGGCTCAGGGGAGCTGAAACCATGTTTCTCAAATCCATCCGCCTGCTTCAGATCTGTAAACACTGGATGGAGACTCACACTGGTACCTTTACCTAGCTATGCCCTGTGCCCCCCTCTCCCTTCCTGCCCTGCTCTGTGTTAATGAGCGCTGGGGTAAGTAGTAGCACAGGCCTCACCTGCATGGGCCCGCTCTCAGGGCAGCAGACCCACAACAGCCATCCTAACCCTGCCAGAATCAGCCTAACCCTAACCCTAATATTACAGCACTCCACACAGCTCCCTCTGGTGACAGCATTGTCACCGCTGCATGGTGTGGACAGTCACAGCATTGTCACCGCTGCATGGTGTGGACAGTCACAGCATTGTCACCGCTGCATGGTGTGCACAGTCACAGCATTGTCACCGCTGCATGGTGTGGACAGTCACAGCATTGTCACCGCTGCATGGTGTGGACAGTCACAGCATTGTCACCGCTGCATGGTGTGCACAGTCACAGCATTGTCACCGCTGCATGGTGTGCACAGTCACAGCATTGTCACCGCTGCATGGTGTGGACAGTCACAGCATTGTCACCGCTGCATGGTGTGGACAGTCACAGCATTGTCACCGCTGCATGGTGTGCACAGTCACAGCATTGTCACCGCTGCATGGTGTGGACAGTCACAGCATTGTCACCGCTGCATGGTGTGCACAGTCACAGCATTGTCACCGCTGCATGGTGTGGACAGTCACAGCATTGTCACCGCTGCATGGTGTGCACAGTCACAGCATTGTCACCGCTGCATGGTGTGGACAGTCACAGCATTGTCACCGCTGCATGGTGTGCACAGTCACAGCATTGTCACCGCTGCATGGTGTGCACAGTCACAGCATTGTCACCGCTGCATGGTGTGGACAGTCACAGCATTGTCACCGCTGCATGGTGTGGACAGTCACAGCATTGTCACCGCTGCATGGTGTGGACAGTCACCCTCCACGCTGTGATTCAGCCCTGCACACTCAGTCACTCTGACTCACTGGGTTAGGGAGTGGATCCATCAGCACTATCTCCTAGGGCTCTCTCTGTGTTGGTCTCTGTGTGTGTTTATCCCTCTCTCTCGCCCCCCTCTCTCTCCCCCCCTCTCTTTCCCCCCCTCTCTCTCGCCCCCCTCTCTCCCCCCCTCTCTCTCGCCCCCCTCTCTCCCCCCCCTCTCTCTCCCCCCCTCTCTCTCGCCCCCTCTCTCTCGCCCCCCTCTCTCCCCCCCTCTCTCCCCCCCTCTCTCTCGCCCCCCTCTCTCTCGCCCCCCTCTCTCCCCCCCTCTCTCTCCCCCCCCCTCTCTCCCCCCCTCTCTCTCGCCCCCCTCTCTCTCGCCCCCCTCTCTCCCCCCCTCTCTCTCCCCCCCCCTCTCTCCCCCCCTCTCTCTCGCCCCCCTCTCTCCCCCCCTCTCTCTCCCCCCCCCTCTCTCGCCCCCCTCTCTCCCCCCCTCTCTCTCGCCCCCCTCTCTCTCGCCCCCCTCTCTCGCCCCCCTCTCTCTCCCCCCTCTCTCTCCCCCCCTCTCTCGCCCCCCCCTCTCTCGCCCCCCTCTCTCCCCCCCTCTCTCTCGCCCCCCTCTCCCCCCCCCTCTCTGTGTGAGTCCAGCATGGTTGGGTGGTCTTCTCTAACTGAGTGATTTCAGTGAATGTAAACATCAAAATGGACAGAGCATAAATAGTTTGTTCTCATTTGTATCTGGCGGGAGTAGATTTGCCGAGTTGAGTAATCAGGCCTCCTCGCGACCCTGGTTCAGGAACGTTCTAGAACGTGTCCCGGCCGTTGGGATGGACCTCCTGGTCCTGATACGAAACGTCACAATGGTGACCTTTAACCCCTGTTGGCTCAACTCTGTTCCTGGGTAACGCTGCTGGAAAGCTGGTCTCGTCATTGGGGTCATAACAGTGATGTTTTCAGCCCTCCCACTCCCTCTCCACCCTGTCCCACTTCCTAAAACCCTCCCCTCCCCCCTTCTGTTCTCCGTCTTCCACCCCCCCAACATCTTCCAACAATCTGCTGCTCTCCCCCCTGACCACCTCCCCCATGACCACCCCCCTGCTCTCTGACTCCTCTTCATGAGCTGCTCTCTGACTCCTCCTCTTCCTGAGCTGCTCTCTGACTCCTCCTCTTCCTGAGCTGTTCTCTGACTCCTCCTCTTCCTGTCTTACAGGAAAAACAAGACCAGCAAACAGAAGCAGAGCATCCCCAAGGTAACCTGTTTGGAGATGTGCAGCATAGTTCTCACAGTCAGATTAAACAAATACTAAGTATTCCTGATACACATCATTAAGAACACATGTAGATATGTAACTGTATGTGAACACAAGTCATGTGGTCTCCTCTACAGAGCCTCCTTGACTCCAAGTCCCTGAAGTTCATCGTGGGTCTGACCCTGCAGGATCGCACCACCAAGTCCCTGATGCACCTGCACAAGAAGAAGAAGCCCCCTAGCATCAGCGCCCAGTTCCAGGTACAGAAGCTCACACCTGTACCCCAACACACCTGTACCCCAACACACCTGTACCCCAACACACCTGTACCCCAACACACCTGTACCCCCAACACACCTGTACCCCCAACACACCTGTACCCCCAACACACCTGTACCCCCAACACACCTGTACCCACAACACACCTGTACCCCAAATATTTACTTCTAGAAACACAGCTCAAACACCACCTCCAGAACAACCAGACAGCTAAAAGTGGACAGTACAGAATATCCTTGCTGTGCAGCTAGCAGACTGAGACTGGCATGTTTATGACGGTGGGTGCATTTGTTTGTGATGTCCAGACCTCCCTGACCAAGCTGCTGGAGACTCTGGGACGGGCGGAGCCCTTCTTCATACGCTGCATCCGCTCCAACGCTGAGAAGGTATGATCAGTACAGCCTGTCTGCCAGTTAAACCTAGTAACAAGACAGTATATACTGTGTAACTGCTGTGTATACTGTGTAACTATGCTGTGTATGCTGTGTATACTGTGTAACTATACTGTGTATGCTGTGTATATGTTCCTTGATGTGTAATATTCCTCACCTCCTGTGTGTGTGTATGTGTGTGTGTGTTATGGGCGTGTGCAGAAGGAGATGTATCTGGACGAGGCCCTGGTTGTGCAGCAGCTCCGCTACACAGGCATGCTGGAGACAGTCCGCATCAGGAGGTCTGGCTACGGAGCCAAGTACACCTTCCAGGTACCCCACACCTCACCCCACACCTTCCAGGTACCCCACACCTCACCCCACACCTTCCAGGTACCCCACACCTTCCAGGTACCCAACACCTCAACCCACACCTCACCTCACCACACCTTCCAGGTACCCCACACCTCAACCCACACCTCACCACACCTTCCAGGTACCCCACACCTCACCCCACACCTTCCAGGTACCCCACACCTCACCCCACACCTTCCAGGTACCCCACACCTCACCACACCTTCCAGGTACCCCACACCTCACCACACCTTCCAGGTACCCCACACCTCAACCCACACCTCACCACACCTTCCAGGTACCCCACACCTCACCCCACACCTTCCAGGTACCCCACACCTCACCACACCTTCCAGGTACCCCACACCTCACCAAACACCTCACCACACCTTCCAGGTACCCCACACCTCACCACACACCTCACCTTCTAGGTACCCCACACCTCACCACACCTTCCAGGTACCCCACACCTCACCACACACCTCACCACACCTTCCAGGTACCCCACACCTCACCACACCTTCCAGGTACCCCACATCTCACCACTGCTGATATGCGCTCCTTCCTGTAGGAGTTCATGGAGCAGTTCAGGGTGCTGTTGCCCAGGACTGCCTCCGCCTGCAGGGACGACATCTCCGTCCTGCTGGAGAAGATGTGTCTGGACCACACCACTTACCAGATAGGAAAGACCAAGGTGAGGACCACACCACTTACCAGATAGGAAAGACCAAGGTGAGGACCACACCACTTACCAGATAGGAAAGACCAAGGTGAGGACCACACCACTTACCAGATAGGAAAGACCAAGGTGAGGACCACACCACTTACCAGATAGGAAAGACCAAGGTGAGGACCACACCACTTACCAGATAGGAAAGACCAAGGCGAGGAACACACCTTGTTGGAGGAATATAAACACTTATGTTCTACACTAATTTTCCAGAGGGAAGCAAAACACCAGATCACCTATCTGGGCCAATATAGGAGAACTGTAAACATTCTTCCCTGACCTCTGAAATGAGACGATCGAACAGTCTCCTGGAGAATGTGAAGTGCCAACATATTACAAAGCACACACATAGCATGAATGATACTACATCATAGGAAACAGGACATGTTATACAAACAAATTATAATAATAAGTGAGTAAATCAAATACATTTTAACATTTTACAATGAATGGTAGGCAAATATGTGCATTAAGAATACATACATTACAAAATACACAAGATAAGCATTTAGAAGCAAGCTACTGGAAAATATTGGATTTACGAGAGGCCTACAGGAGGGTCATGTGTTGGTTCTGCAGGTGTACAGGAGGGTCATGTGTTGGTTCTGCAGGTGTACAGGAGGGTCATGTGTTGGTTCTGCAGGTGTACAGGAGGGTCATGTGTTGGTTCTGCAGGTGTACAGGAGGGTACTGTGTTGGTTCTGCAGGTGTACAGGAGGGTCATGTGTTGGTTCTGCAGGTGTACAGGAGGGTACTGTGTTGGTTCTGCAGGTGTACAGGAGGGTCATGTGTTGGTTCTGCAGGTGTACAGGAGGGTCATGTGTTGGTTCTGCAGGTGTACAGGAGGGTCATGTGTTGGTTCTGCAGGTGTACAGGAGGGTCATGTGTTGGTTCTGCAGGTGTACAGGAGGGTACTGTGTTGGTTCTGCAGGTGTACAGGAGGGTCATGTGTTGGTTCTGCAGGTGTACAGGAGGGTCATGTGTTGGTTCTGCAGGTGTACAGGAGGGTACTGTGTTGGTTCTGCAGGTGTACAGGAGGGTCATGTGTTGGTTCTGCAGGTGTACAGGAGGGTCATGTGTTGGTTCTGCAGGTGTACCTGAAGGAACTGGAGCGTCAGCAGCTGCAGGACATGCTGCACAAGGAAGTGATGCGCAGGATCCTCATCCTGCAGCGCTGGCTCAGAGCCCATCTGGAGAGGAAGAACTTCCTGGACATGAGGCAGGCGGCCATCTTGATCCAGGTAGGACTACCAGGACCCCCAGCTCAATGCCTCTTCAGGTAGAGCAGTGGTGCTCTACCCTCTCACCTTGCAGTCTGAGAGGCCTAAACTCCCTCCCCTCCTCAGCGTTGGTGGCGTGGGTGCCTGAGGGAGGAGGGTCGCCGGCAGGCAGCCTGTCTGATCCAGGCGGTGTGGCGTGGGTGGCACCAGAGGTCAAACTTCCTGCTGCAGCGGGATAGCGCCACCAGGATCCAGGCCTTGGCACGGGGCCACTCGGCACGCCGAAGGTACCTCACACCCACCCTACCTCACACCCACACTATCACCTAACCCTAACGCTCACAACACTCAGTTAGGAGCTCATAAATATTCAATGGGATTTCTTAGACAAGCTCCTCGTGTTTTTTTATGGTACATCTGGCTCTTTTCACAGATGTCACTCTATACGAGAGGAGAAGAGGGAGGAGGAGGTGAGAAGGATGAAGGAGGAAGAGGAGGCGAGGAGGAGGAAGGAGGAGGAGGAGGCATGGCTAGCCAGAGAGGCGGAGCGGGAGGCAGAGGATGCCAGGGCGAGGGAGGAAGAGGAGGCTGCCAGACGAAGGCAGGCAGACCAAGAAGCCCTGACAAAGAAGTTGGAGACAGAGGCAGCCAATGAGAACCTTGTTAGTGGAGCAAACAAGAAGCTTGTGAAAGAGAGCCAAGATGAGGATGACATGTCTGTGGCCAGCCCCCTGCCCAGAGAGGAGGAGAAAGGAGAGGCTGTGGCCAGCCCCCTGCCCAGAGAGGAGGAGAAAGGAGAGGCTGTGGCCAGCCCCCTGCCCAGAGAGGAGGAGAAAGGAGAGGCTGTGGCCAGCCCCCTGCCCAGAGAGGAGGAGAAAGGAGAGGCTGTGGCCAGCTCCCTGCCCAGAGAGGAGGAGAAAGGAGAGGCTGTGGCCAGCCCCCTGCCCAGAGACGAGGAGGAGGAGGAGGATGAGGGGCTCGGGGAGGAAGAGGAGCGCGGGACTAACCCTGATATTGAGGCCAATGGTTCTCAGTCTGAGGCTGCAGCCCAGCTGGAGGAGGAGCCAGGCCCAGAGAAGACCCAGTCTGAGGGACTCCGGCCGAAGACGACCACCCTGGCTGCCGTCTCCCCCGGAGCTCCACAGCAGACCCATACCTGTCGGGCTTCCCCCCTAGATGCCCCCGCAGACGGACAGCCAGGGCAGAGCAAACCCCGGCCCCCCCAGCTCCACAGAGGCCCCGCCTCCCGCAGCCAGGAGAAGAGGGAGCTGAGGAGGCAGCGAGGCCTGGAGCACAGCCAGAGAGAGAGCCAGAGAGCTGCCAGTAGGGAGGACCCCAGCCCCCCAACCAGGGAGGACCCCAGCCCCCCAACCAGGGAGGACCCCAGCCCCCCAACCACAGAGGACCCCAGCCCCCCAACCACGGAGGACCCCAGCCCCCCAACCAGGGAGGACCCCAGCCCCCCAACGAGGGAGGACCCCAGCCCCCCAACGAGGGAGGACCCCAGCCCCCCACCCAAGGTCAAAGGTCCCCAGGCACCCAGTAGGGCAGAGGTCAAGCTGAAGGAGCGAGCGGACAGCAAGGAGCTGGACCAGTACACTTTTGTAGCCTGGAAGGGGAAGAGGGAGGACCAGAGAGAGACTAGGTCCTTGTCCTCCCCTGGCCCGGTGCGGCCCACCTCCCTGCCCCTACAGCAGCCCAGCAGGAACGGGCATGGCGAGGCTGTCGGCCTACAACGCTACCAGCGGCCTGGCGGCATGAAGGAGAAGGAGAAGTTGGGCGGGGGGAGGAGGAGCGATGGGGGGGGTAGCCCCGGCCTGCCCCTCAGCAAGGACGACTGGAGGAAGAAACCTCTTCAGTACGTCTCTTCTTAAGTTAGCTAGCACGCTAAACATCTTCCCAACTTCCAGAGTCCGGAAGTCTGGGTTTATTTAGATGGATTTATTTATCTGTATTATGTGTAGAAGTATGTGTCAGCAAGCAGTCCTTGTGTTCCGGTGTTGTGATGTGACCTGCGTGCTTCTGTCCCCAGGACCCAGACCTCCTCAGAAGCATCGTCTCCTGGGTCGTCCCAACACAACGCCACCTCCAACACAGAGGTGGCCTTCACACTCCTGTTGTAGCTGTCCAGAAGATCCCTGAAACTGGGCTACTTACTTAATGATGTCCCTGTGTGTGTGTATATGGTGTGTATATATGGTGTGTGTGTGTGTATATATGGTGTGTGTGTATGGTGGTGTGTGTGTACAGGTACTGTCTCCTGCTGACTGCCTCTCAGACATTTCCAAGAGCAGCTCCATACGGAGGAGGAGCCAGAGCAGCCCCGCCCCCCCGGACTCATGCCAGCCTCTAGCCTCTACACCAGAGAGGTACAGTACCCCCCAGACTCATGCCAGCCTCTAGCCTCTACACCAGAGAGGTACAGTACCCCCTGGACTCATGCCAGCCTCTAGCTTCTACACCAGAGAGGTACAGTACCCCCCAGACTCATGCCAGCCTCTAGCTTCTACACCAGAGAGGTACAGTACCCCCCAGACTCATGCCAGCCTCTAGCCTCTACACCAGAGAGGTACAGTACCCCCCAGACTCATGCCAGCCTCTAGCTTCTACACCAGAGAGGTACAGTACCCCCTGGACTCATCACGTTTAGACCTCTGGCCTTCAGTAGCATCATCACGTTAGATTTGGGGAAATTCTTTGGAACCCTTTGTAATAGTTATGAAAATAAGCAGATCCCAGGTTTTTCAAATGTAGATCTGGATTCCTGGACCATCGAAACTTGAAGGCTCTCTGACCCTGGTGGGAGAAGGTCTTCCTGTCCCTCCAGGGCAGGAAGATCTTCTCCTCGAGACCTGTTGTAAAACACCCTTGACCCTCTGTGCTGTCTGGTTTAGGTCCAGTGGGTTCCTGAGGAAGATCTTGAAGAAGAAGCCTCCTAAGGAGCCCCAGACCCTGGAGGATGGAGACCAGAGCCAGACCCTGGCCGAGCGGGCAGCAGGGGAAGGTAGGACTCATGGCTGGGTGGCTTCCTTCCTGTCTCTTCTCCTGTTTGTGAATTTCCAGACTCTAACTCGCTCATACAGTAGTGGTGTTAGCATCCCAGTCTGTAGTCTGGTCGAGTTAATCTGTTAACTTTAACACTGTTAGCCTTTTAACCTCTTAGCTTTTAGCCTGTTAGCCTTTTAACCTCTTAGCTTTTA
Source organism: Thaleichthys pacificus (assembly GCA_023658055.1). Classification (NCBI taxonomy): domain Eukaryota; kingdom Metazoa; phylum Chordata; class Actinopteri; order Osmeriformes; family Osmeridae; genus Thaleichthys; species Thaleichthys pacificus. Next base: position 86,976 of record CM042878.1, on the reverse strand, counting down.
GCCTGTTAGCCTTTTAACCACTTAGCTTTTAGCCTGTTAGCCTTTTAACCTCTTAGCTTTTAGCCTGTTAGCCTTTTAACCTCTTAGCTTTTAGCCTGTTAACATTTTAACCTCTTAGCTTTTAGCCTGTTAGCCTTTTAACCTCTTAGCTTTTAGCCTGCTATATTTGATCCTTTTGACCGGTTAGCTTTAGCCTGTCAACCTTCTGGCCTGTCTGTAGACTGACTGGAGACCACGTGTGTTGTTCTACTGGCTTTATCAAACCGTTTGTTTTCTGGGTAAACAGTGGCTCGTGTAGGAGCAGGCGCTATGGTAAGAGAGTTGTTTGGAGTTGTCTTGACTCTGAGCTGTGTGGGCTGTGCGGCTGGGCTGTGCGGCTGGGCTGCCGGCTGTTATGGGAGAACCGCTCAGCTCTAAGATAGAAAATATATATATAACAAAAATATTTTCAGAAATACATTTTTGAGGTACTGTTTTGGTGGTTTGGATGTTCTGTCTGACATTCTCTCTGTGTGTTCCTCTCTCCCAGCCGCGCTGCAGCTCCCCTCCCGTCCTCAGACGGACGGGAAGGCCCTGGGGCGGAATCCCACGCTGAAGATCAGCCGGGCCACCAGAGTCACTGAGAAGTGGAACGCCTCCCTGGACCGCGAGATCACCAACACCAACGAGCTCCGACACCTGGACGAGTTCCTGGGGAATCAGGTAGGATGCTCTAACGCCCTCGTCACGCTGTCCCAACACGCTTACATGACATGCTATCCCAACACGCTTACATGACATGCTAACTCCCTCCATGCTCCATGGTTGCAGGTGAACGATCTGCGCTCCCGAGGGAAGCAGCTTTCAGCCACGGAGCACATCTTCATCAATGCCACCATGCAGTTCAGAGAGACCATCAAGGGCATGTACTCTCTCCCAGTGAGTGTTGCTCTCCTTAAACGCTGCTGCACAACCCACCTGCGGCTATTGATTGCAGCGTAGGAACCCCTGTGGAACGTTTTATAACGAGACTAACCCCTCACCTCCATCCAATCCTCCTCTCTCCCTGTCCCCCCCCCTCCTCTCCTCCTCCTCCCCCCTCCTCTCCTCTCTCCCTGTCCTCCCCCCCTCCTCTCCTCTCTCATGCTGCTCCCCTATCATCCAGAAGCCTCACATCGGCTACAAAGGTTTGATGAAGGGCTACCAGCACCGCGTGGTCAGCCTGGCGGGGGACAGGCAGCAGGCAGAGGTGCCGCTGGTTGTCAACCTCTTCCAATCCATCCTGGACGGCTTCATCAGGGGGGAGATCAAGAAGGAGGAAGCCGAGCCTGCAAAGGTAGGGGGTGGAGGGGGAGGGAGGGGGGGAGGGAGGGATAGATAGATAGATGGACGAGGCACGAGGGAGGGTGCAACAGGCCAAGGAGAGCTGTCTTGATCACAGATGGTCTGGAGACTGGATGAAGTGTATCAGTACTATATTCCGACCTAACGCATAGCGCCAGACAGTCATGATGGTCATGTGACAGTCGTGATGGTGTGTGACAGTCGTGATGGTGTGTGACAGTCGTGATGGTCATGTGACAGTCCTGATGGTGTGTGACAGTCGTGATGGTGTGTGACAGTCGTGATGGTCATGTGACAGTCGTGATGGTCATGTGACAGTCGTGATGGTCATGTGACAGTCGTGATGGTGTGTGACAGTCGTGATGGTGTGTGACAGTCGTGATGGTCATGTGACGTTCATGTGTTTCAGCCGGCCAAAGCTCGCAAGAAGAGACGGAAGAAAGACAAGAGTGTAAGTGTGAAATGGCCTCTTTCTACAATAACTACAACTCAGTGATTAATCAACCAGTGTGTGGTGTGTCGACGTTGTGTCGACGTTGTGTTGTGTTGACGTTGTGTGGATCTTCTCCCCACAGTTGGATAGCCCCCTGGACCATATGTTCAGCTCCTACCAGGTGAACATCATGCAGTCATGTGACCAGTGCACCTCCTACATCTGGGGCATGGAGAAGGCTTACATGTGCAGCTGTGAGTACCACACACACACATACCACACACACAGATGTGAGTAACACGTACACACACCCACCCCACACACACTGTGACCCAGCCAGACCTTAATGTGCTGGACCAGCGCCATGCTTTGTTCTGATGCCAAGTCTTCATGTCCTCCAGCTTGTAAAATGGTTTGCCACAAGAAGTGCCTGTCCAAGATAGTCACAGACTGCTCCACATTCTGCACCAAGAAGGTATGGAGTTTTTCACATTTTAGTTTACATTTGGCCACATTTATTCTATTCACTTCATTCTACAGTCTTACTCTGGCAGGCTAATCCTGACTTCTGGAAGATAAAGTATCATTAAGACGATTGGTTGGTTGGTTGTTTGGTTCAGAGTGATGAGGAGCCTAGCGGGCTGCACTTCGGTGTGCGGGTGTGTCACCTGACCAGCGACAAGAACCCGGTTCCCGTGGTGATGGAGATGATGCTGGAGCACGTGGAGATGAACGGGCTGTACACCGAGGGCATCTACCGCAAGTCCGGCTCCGCCAACCGCATGAAGGAACTCCACCAGATCCTGGAGAACGGTCAGAGCCAACCCATAATAACCACAATAATGCTGTCAGGAATATCCTGTAGATTGTTACCATGGAAACTGTATGTGTTGTGCTCCTCCCTGCTGGCAGCTCTCTGGCTCTCTCACCAGCCATGAATTTAAAAGTGCTAAAAACCAAGACACGCTTCATGTAGTGTCTTATAGTTGTGTTCCTCCTTCCTGGCTGCAGGCCCTGGCTCCGTGTGTCTGGAGGACTACCCCCTGCACACGGTCACTGGCCTGGTGAAGCAGTGGCTCCGGGAGCTGCCTGACCCCCTCATGACCTTCAACCACTACAGTGACTTCCTGCGGGCTGTGGGTAAGACATGCCTCCACCAGGGGGCAGCACCGCTCTGTGTTCCTGATGGAGGGTTACACTACAGACCATGGAGCTGCAGGCTCTGTAGATAAACCCGGTAGTGTTACAGACAGACAGTAACCTGGAGGTGTCTCCTGCAGAGCTCCCAGACAGACCGGAGCAGCTCCACACCATCTACAAGGTCCTGGAGCAGCTCCCCAGCGCCAACTTCAACACCCTGGAGAGACTCATCTTCCACCTCGTCAGGTGCACAATACTCTCTCCTTACAATACTCTCTCCTTACAATACTCTCTCCTTACAATACTCTCTCCTTACAACTCTCTCCTTACAATACTCTCTCCTTACAACACTCTCTCCTTACAACACTCTCTCCTTACAATACTCTCTCCTTACAATACTCTCTCCTTACAATACTCTCTCCTTACAATACTCTCTCCTTACAACACTCTCTCCTTACAATACTCTCTCCTTACAATACTCTCTCCTTACAACACTCTCTCCTTACAATACTCTCTCCTTACAACACTCTCTTCACCTTGGAGAGACTCGTCTTCCACTCACCTCAAACAACAAGTCAAGGGGTCCCATGATCACGTCTGCTAGATGAATAGATGGTAGTTTCATCCACATTCTGATTATGTGGTGCCTGAGTAGATCAAGGCAGGACTACTAGTTAATGTACTAGTTAGTGTCAGGATTATAACAGTTCTGATACTAGTAATAATACTAGTTAATCTAACTCAGTGTGTGTCAGGATTATAACAGTTCTGATACTAGTAATAATACTCTGATACTAGTAATAATACTAGTTAATCTAACTCAGTGTGTGTCAGGATTATAACAGTTCTGATACTAGTAATAATACTCTGATACTAGTAATAATACTAGTTAATCTAACTCAGTGTGTGTCAGGATTATAACAGTTCTGATACTAGTAATAATACTCTGATACTAGTAATAATACTAGTTAATCTAACTCAGTGTGTGTCAGGATTATAACAGTGTGTGTGTTAGTGTTATACCAGTGTGGTACTAGTCAGTGTGTGTGTGACGGGGGTGTGTGTGTGCTGCAGGGTGTCTAAAGAGGAGGCCCACAACCGCATGTCTCCCAACTCGCTGGCCATCGTGTTCGCTCCCTGCATCCTCCGCTGTCCCGACAGTGCAGACCCACTGCTGAGCATGAAGGACGTCGCCAAGACAACCACGTATGGACACAACTCTGACTCCTCTAGTTCAGATTGATTTCTGGTTTGTCTAGAAAGGCCCAGTCTGGGCTGCAGCAGGTGTGCTCTGTTGTTAAGGACACTAATGTGTGTTAATACTGTTATAGTCTCAAGAGTTAAGGTGCTTCACTAAATGGTTTCATTCTGCTTGAGGTGACAATTGTACAGACTGTGGTGTATTAGTGTCCTGCGCTTAACCTCCAGGAACAACAGCAGCACCATGTACCCTCTTCCCCCACAGCTGCGTGGAGATGCTGATCAGAGAGCAGATCAGATGCTACAATGAGAAAATGGAGGAGATCGAGCAGCTGGAGTTTGCTGAAGCCCTGGCCGTCAACCAGCTCAGACTCAACAGACAGAACACGGTGAGAACTGGTCAGGGCCGGATCACACCGGTCAGGGCCGGATCACACCGGTCAGGGCCGGATCACACCGGTCAGGGCCGGATCACACCGGTCAGGGCCGGATCACACCGGTCAGGGCCGGATCACACCGGTCAGGGCCGGATCACACCGGTCAGGGCCGGATCACACTGGTCCAGGCAGGACTTGAAGGCCAAGGTTTAGGGCTTTGTGTACATAGATTATTTTATTTAAATGTTTGTTTTTTCTTTTGAGGACCCCTATGGAGCTATTTTAGTGACAGCACAAATTGAATGTGAAGGTAATAGTTTTGAATGTTGTAATTGAATATTGGATGCAAATTGTCGTTATTGGTTTGAAATAGAATTAAAATGGTATTGCTTTCGACTTGTAAGTATTTTTTCAATTTCGGCGGAGTTCCAAATTCAGTTCTACAGTTAAACATTTCAACGGTTTTAAATGCTTACATTCTGATAGAGTTTGTGCTGGCAGTAAAGTGTCTCCACAGAGCCCTCCTGCACTCCAGGCCTTCTGCATAGCAGCTATTGTAGATCAGTGTTCTGTTGCGTGACTGGTTCTCTATGTGGCTCTCCTCCCGTTCCTCTGTAGCACTGGCGTTTACCTCTCAGGTTCTCCCCTCCGTACAGAGGAGAGGTGGTACGTACCCAGAGCCCCGCCACATCCTAGCTGGACTGTAGTTGCCATGCCAACCCGTCTCTGCATGGCATGTAGATGTTGTGGACCCCCTAGCTACCCCCCGCTACCTACCCCCAACTCCTACCCCTGCTACCTACCTCCCCCCCATACTAACTGGTTGCCAGCAGGCTGCATGTCCTTGGTAGTGTCCGGTGTGTCTAGATGGATGTTCCTGATGTGGTGTTGGGTCCTCTGCAGCTCTAAGTGGAGGCTGACTCTCACCTGACTGACTCACCTGACTTTCAAAGCTGTTACACCAGTCAGCCAGCAGATTTAACTTTTGATGTTGAGTCGTGCTACAACATTCTCTGTGGAAAGCTTTGAAAGTCATGTGAGTTTAGACCAGTAGGAAGGCTTCCTGCGATCTCCTGATGACAACATCCTGTCTCTATATTAATTACGTTTTTGGACCTCTGGTGTGGCCCGAACCCCTTGAGGCAGAATCTCTCATGATGTCATCCCTTCCTCCCTGACTCACCTCATCTCCTGCCTTTCAGATGATCCCTTAGTATACTTGGCTACTGTGTACTTTCATGTATGTGTGTGTGTGTGTAACTGTGTGCGTGCATGTGAGTCTCCACCCTAACCATCACCCCTACACCTCAACATCTCCACCCTAACCCTCACCCCTACACCTCAACATCTCCACCCTAACCCTCACCCCTACACCTCAACATCTCCACCCTAACCCTCACCCCTACACCTCAACATCTCCACCCTAACCCTCACCCCTACACCTCAACATCTCCACCCTAACCCTCACCCCTACACCTCAACATCTCCACCCTCACCCCTACACCTCAACATCTCCACCCTCACCCCTACACCTCAACATCTCCACCCTAACCATCACCCCTACACCTCAACATCTCCACCCTAACCCTCACCCCTACACCTCAACATCTCCACCCTAACCCTCACCCCTACACCTCAACATCTCCACCCTAACCATCACCTCAACATCTCCACCCTAACCATCACCTCAACATCTCCACCCTCACCCCTACACCTCAACATCTCCACCCTAACCATCACCTCAACATCTCCACCCTAACTCTCACCCCTACACCTCCACCCTAACCATCACCTCAACATCTCCACCCTAACCCTCACCCCTACACCTCAACATCTCCACCCTAACCCTCACCTCAACATCTCCACCCTAACCCTCACCCCTACACCTCAACATCTCCACCCTAACCATTACACTCATCTCCTCTAACAGTCTTATGATGCCTTTGACAGCTGCTGACGCGTCACTGTACCAGAAAAGCTCAAGCAGTCACAGTTTGTAGTTTGACCTCAGGTCTGGTGTGTGTTGGTGTGGGTGCATGCGTGCCCCTCCCTGCAGGTGCATGAGAAGGAGAAGGCGACCTCTGACCTGTGTGCCGTTCCTGAGGATGAGCCCCTGGACTCAGACACAGAGTCCAAGAGCCTGATGGAGCGCATCAAGTCCATCAAGCAGGAAAAGTACGCTGCCCTCCCCATGCTGCCCTCCCCATGCTGCCCTCCCCCACGCTGCCCTCCCCACGCTGCCCTCCCCACGCTGCCCTCCCCACGCTGCCCTCCCCACGCTGCCCTCCCCACGCTGCCCTCCCCCACGCTGCCCTCCCCCACGCTGCCCTCCCCACGCTGCCCTCCCCCACGCTGCCCTCCCCCGCGCTGCCCTCCCCACGCTGCCCTCCCCCACGCTGCCCTCCCCCACGCTGCCCTCCCCCACGCTGCCCTCCCCCACGCTGCCCTCCCCACGCTGCCCTCCCCACGCTGCCCTCCCCACGCTGCCCTCCCCACGCTGCCCTCCCCACGCTGCCCTCCCCCACGCTGCCCTCCCCCGCGCTGCCCTCCCCACGCTGCCCTCCCCCACGCTGCCCTCCCCCACGCTGCCCTCCCCCACGCTGCCCTCCCCACGCTGCCCTCCCCACGCTGCCCTCCCCACGCTGCCCTCCCCACGCTGCCCTCCCCATGCTGCCCTCCCCATGCTGCCCTCCCCCACGCTGCCCTCCCCACGCTGCCCTCCCCCACGCTGCCCTCCCCATGCTGCCCTCCCCCACGCTCCAGACCCCATATGACCCTCCCTGACCCCCACACTCCTCTCCCCACACCACTAGCTAGCTGTACATACAGACCACTAGCTGAGCCACCCACAACATGAATGGGTTCTCTCTAGGTTCATAAGAACTGACAGACTGATGACTAGATATTCTCTCTCTCTCCCCAGGGAGGACCTGGCCTGCAGACTGCCAGAGCTGGAGCAGCCTGGTTCTGACCAGGAGAACCTGGACTCTGAGGCCTCAGTCAGCTCTGAGAGCCTGCTTGAGGAACGTGCCCAGGGCTCGGAGGCTGAAGGTAATCCTCCCCGTACGCTCTCCCTCCCTCCCCCTGTACGCTCTCCCCCCATACGCTCCCCCCGTACGCTCTCTCTCCCTCCCCCCGTACGCTCTCTCTCCCTCCCCCCGTACGCTTTCTCTCCCTCCCCCCGTACGCTCTCTCTCCCTCCCCCCGTACGCTCTCTCTCCCTCCCCCCGTACGCTCTCCCTCCCTCCCCCCGTACGCTCTCTCTCCCTCCCCCCGTACGCTCTCCCTCCCCCCGTACGCTCTCTCTCCCTCCCCCCGTACGCTCTCTCTCCCTCCCCCCGTACGCCCTCTCTCCCTCCCTCCTCCCGTACGCTCTCCCTCCCCCGTACGCTCTCCCTCCTCCCGTACGCTCTCTCTCCCTCCCCCCGTACGCTCTCTCTCCCTCCCCCCGTACGCTCTCCCTCCCTCCCCCCGTACGCTCTCTCTCCCTCCCCCCGTACGCTCTCCCTCCCCCCGTACGCTCTCTCTCCCTCCTCCCGTACGCTCTCCCTCCCCCCGTACGCTCTCCCTCCCTCCCCCCGTACGCTCTCCCTCCCTCCCCCCGTACGCTCTCTCTCCCTCCCCCCGTACGCTCTCCCTCCCTCCCCCCGTACGCTCTCTCTCCCTCCCCCCGTACGCTCTCTCTCCCTCCCCCCGTACGCCCTCTCTCCCTCCCTCCTCCCGTACGCTCTCCCCCTCCTCTCCTGGGTTCTCACCCTGCCTGGGCTGTGTGTGGTGCAGGTCCTGGCCTGCTGGTGAAGGTGTCCGCTGCTCTCTAGCCCTCCTGCTGGACCATCACTCCAGGTGTGTGTCTGTCTGTTCTATGTCAAAGGAAGTGTGTGTGGGGGAGGTTTGTGTGTTGGTGGGAAGGTGGATAGATAGTCTGTACGTGTATAGTAACTGCAGATAAATGACCATGGTGGAATAGTCTTGTTAGACCAGAGTGGAGGATGTTTGTCCACCAACCCTCTCTCTCCCCCCCAGGTGGAGGCTCCATGCTGAGGAGGTCTAAGCCGCCTTCCCTTCCGAAGCCCTCAGAACTGTCCCTGAGGCTCCAGCCCTGCAGTGGGCCCTCCTCTCATCTTCCCCCCTCCTCTCCTCCCCCCTCCTCTCTCTCCTCCTCTTCCCCGTTTGGCTCTGCCTTCAGGCTCCAACTGCAGCGTCGACAGCCTCTCCTCCAACCCCGCACACCAGTCTCTACTCCAGCTCCAGCCTCTACTCCAGCTTCAGTTGCAGCCTCTACACATGCTTCTATCCCAGCCCCACGACAGCCCTCAGCCTCACGATCTGCCCTCAGCGGCCCCGGCCTCCGAGGCTTTGGGGTGGTGAGGAGGAGGGAGCAGCCTGGCCGTCGCAAGGACGTCATCCAGTCTGTGTACATAAAGAACCCCAGAGAGCAGCAGCCTCCAGCAGCCTCCTCCACCCCGGGCTTCCAGGCCCCTGGCTGCTCCCACAGACGACACTCAGACCCAGACTTTCCCCCATAGACCTCCCCATAGACCTCCCCTCAGACCTCCCCTCAGACCTCCCCTCAGACCTCCCCTCAGACCTCCCCTCAGACTTCCCTCCAGACCTCCCCTCAGACCTCCCCTCAGACCTCCCCTCAGACTTCCCTCCAGACCTCCCCTCAGACCTCCCCTCAGACCTCCCCTCAGACCTCCCCTCAGACCTCCCCTCCAGACCTCCCCTCAGACCTCCCCTCAGACCTCCCCTCAGACCTCCCCATAGACCTCCCCTCCAGACCTCCCCATAGACCTCCCCTCCAGACCTCCCCTCAGACCTCCCCATAGACCTCCCCTCCAGACCTCCCCTCAGACCTCCCCTCAGACCTCCCCTCAGACCTCCCCATAGACCTCCCCTCAGACCTCCCCATAGACCTCCCCTCCAGACCTCCCCATAGACCTCCCCTCAGACCTCCCCTCAGACTTCCCTCCAGACCTCCCCTCAGACCTCCCCTCAGACCTCCCCATAGACCTCCCCTCAGACCTCCCCTCAGACCTCCCCATAGACCTCCCCTCAGACCTCCCCTCAGACCTCCCCTCCAGACCTCCCCTCAGACTTCCCTCCAGACCTCCCCTCAGACCTCCCCTCAGACCTCCCCTCAGACCTGCCCTCCAGACCTCCCTCCAGACCTCCCCTCAGACCTCCCCTCAGACCTGCCCTCCAGACCTCCCCTCAGACTTCCCTCCAGACCTCCCCTCAGACCTCCCCTCAGACCTCCCCTCCAGACCTCCCCTCAGACTTCCCTCCAGACCTCCCCTCAGACCTCCCCTCAGACCTGCCCTCCAGACCTCCCCTCAGACCTCCCCTCCAGACCTCCCCTCAGACTTCCCTCCAGACCTCCCCTCAGACTTCCCTCCAGACCTCCCCTCAGACCTGCCCTCCAGACCTCCCCTCAGACCTCCCCTCCAGACCTCCCCTCCAGACCTCCCCTCCAGACCTGGACCTGGATGTGGAGGTGGGGTGCTTGGCTTGTGTACCCTTAACAACATTGTCATGGCAACAGCACACAGACACCCTGGATTCTGTATACGCACCTGTGACTCAATGATGAGAGACATACAGGAAACAGGAAATGATGTCACCTAGCACTTTTTTCTATACTATTAATATATTGTTGTTGTTGGATTTTAAATAGAGAGAATGAAAGCAGATTTTGTGGTTGCATGGACCGATATTACTTTTTTTCTTCCTTTTTTTAAAAGTGTTTTTTTGGTCTTATTTTTTATTTGTGTGGAAACATTGCAGGTTATTGCACCTTTCTCTTCCATCCTAGTGTTCCTGAGGGGCCAGGCCAGGATGGCTCTGTACCACATGGTGCCATTGGACAAACTCATAGGTTCTTTTTACCTGTAATCATTGATAAATGCAGGAGGGGAGTGTAATTTTTGTATTTTTCATGTTTAATGTACAGACTCCAGACACATGTATGCAAGACCATACACACATGCCTGGAGAAGTGATCAGGTGCCTTATCAGAGTCAATGGATCATAGTTGTGCTATGGCCCTCTAACCCTCACCCCTACCCCCATTCTCACAGTCTCGTCCCCCCCACCCCTCATCCCTACTAAGTACGAGGACCAACTTTCACTTGTCAAAGGGAACATAGGAGCAGTCCTATCACATCCCTGAAGACATGCTAGCCCTATCACATCCCTGAAGACATGCTAGCCCTATCACATCCCTGAAGACATGCTAGCCCTATCACATCCCTGAAGACATGCTATCACATCCCTGAAGACATGCTAGCCCTATCACATCCCTGAAGACATGCTAGCCCTATCACATCCCTGAAGACATGCTATCACATCCCTGGAGACATGCTAGCCCTATCACATCCCTGAAGACATGCTAGCCCTATCACATCCCTGAAGACATGCTATCACATCCCTGGAGACATGCTAGCCCTAGCCCTATCACATCCCTGAAGACATGCTATCACATCCCTGGAGACATGCTAGCCCTATCACATCCCTGAAGACATGCTATCACATCCCTGAAGACATGCTAGCCCTATCACATCCCTGAAGACATGCTATCACATCCCTGAAGACATGCTAGCCCTATCACATCCCTGAAGACATGCTAGTCCTATCACATCCCTGAAGACATGCTATCACATCCCTGAAGACATGCTAGCCCTATCAAATCCCTGAAGACATGCTAGCCCTATCAAATCCCTGAAGACATGCTAGCCCTATCAAATCCCTGAAGACATGCTAGCCCTATCAAATCCCTGAAGACATGCTAGCCCTAGCCCTATCACATCCCTGAAGACATGCTAGCCCTTGTCTGTACCGATGGCTGTGGCAACATGCTAGCGGTCTGTACCAATGGCCGTGCGTGGCCCAAGTCCCCCCCACTGCTGTCATGGACGGGTGCTGTGGCTCTCCAGAGCCTGTTACGCCAACATGTTCATATGTAATACTAATGTATGCGTGTCTCCTCTTTATCATAGTCTCGCCTCTCTGGCACTGTTGTCCGATGTTCTGTCTTACTGAGTACATGCTTGGGTGTCTGGGAGTGAATGGTTGAGATTGAATGATGTGAGCTGTAGTGGATAAACAGGACAATACAGGACATGCTTGTACCCTCTGCTTCAGTGTTGTCATTCCAAACTCTCACCCTTAAAGGGACAGTTTACTCAAATTCAGAAGCATTTCAGGATGTTAGATATGGATTTAAAAAAAACTAACAGATAATAAAAGGAGATTTTGTGTTTGATTTTTAAGTGAACTAATCCTTTATTTACATCCCTCCAAAGCAACTGTTGAACAGAGTCATTAATCATGTGCATCCCTGTCACTGCTCGTTAAACAGGCACGAGCTGCGGAACAGAAATCGCATCACACAAAGACAGGAAGCAGGAGAGGGCACGCTCTCTGCTGATATCTGCGTTTCAGACACTGTTCAAGTTGGCTTAGGGTTAGCTGTTAAACTGGATAGGGAACAGCCGGCCTCCACAACAACTCGAGCTTCTTTAAAGGCAGTCAGAGGAAGCACTCATACTGTGAATGATGGATTTATAACGATATCCTGCTATGTAGTGTTTTATTGTTCATGTGGGATGATGAAGGGAAGCCATGAGTTCATCACCCCTGAAACGGAGATTGTTAAATAAGGCTACTGCGTCTCCTCTGGAACAACAGGATGGTCAAGTGTTTCTTAGGGGCTTGACGTTGAACAGGACATGCTCTATTTTTTAACCCTTCTTTTACATAACATGCTAGTTTAAACAAGGACGATTATGAAACTACAGCTGTTTCTGCAGTGTTTTGACCGAATATCAGTCGTTCATGCACATGTTTCGTTCATAAATATTTTACTGATCATCCCAATACATAATTTAAAAGTGTTTTGTATCACTGGCTTGTATTATCCTTCAGTCTTCACAACCCACATAGGAGATTTTGTAACCGTCATCAATGAAGGATAGCCATAATGAAAGTTCGAATCAGATCTTCCACTCCGGTGGCATAATTGTTACTCAGTTACAGTTTTTTTAGATGATAAGGTCCTATGTAATGTCTGCAGCTCTTCTCTAGGTACTGTTATTGTTCACCACCAATGTTTATTTGACCATGAGCGGTCCCATCAGATTGTTTAATTCTGGAAAGTCCCATTGTTGAGCGTATCCCATGAACTCTTCTTTAGGTGATGACCGTAGCCTACAGGACATTCATTATCACGGCAGGACTGAATATCAGTCGTGAAAAAAACATCATTTCAGGACATGATCTGTCTCCGTGTCTAGATAGTTCTGATGGGGGAACTCGGGCTACCTTCCAAACATTTACCACGCCTTCATTGAAGGGTGGTGATTGCTACATAGGGTAAAAATACATTTTTAAATAAAATTATCATAATGAAAAATATATTCATCCTATCATTGAAGACCATCCGTTATCACGATATTACTTAAATATCAATATTTCATTATTGGTTCGTCAATCTTAGGACTTGGTGTTTTAGGACTTAAACCTGTTATTCAATTCATAATCGGATTGTGAAAGAACCTTTACGCCTCAGGTCAACAATTATGTAAATAACTCTGTATGCTTGAGTGACACTTGCACGGTTTATCAGTGGGCTTCAAGTTCGTGTGGACTTTGGCAAAGCTAACAGAAGGAAGTTAAGACTTGCAGAAAAGTCCCTGAAAGCAGCCAAGTGACCCAGGGTGAAGAAGATGGGGTACTCCCGTGTGAGTGGCTGAAGTCCTCCTCCCTGCCCCTCCCCCAGGCTTTTAGTGTACTTGAGCCGCTGCTGCCCTGCAGACTGGACAACCACTGCAGCACCAGCACCATGGGGCAACACAGCCAACCTGTCCTCCTCTGCCTTCTCCTGGCTCAGACAGGTGAACACCGACTCTGAATCTTTGTTTTCAGTGGAGCTGTTGGCTCTGTCTGTTCTTATATATGCACCCTATTTTATAAATTAGTTTGTGAAGGCCACTATTGTTAAGGTTGCTGAGTATAATAGTGTTATTCTCACATTCAGTTTATTTACTGAATCTTGTTATTTATAAACTTTGCTCCGTCCTGGCGCAGGTTTTTTGGTTTTGTGTACCAGGAAGGTCACCATCAGTCCAAAAAGGATTTTTGCCAAAGTGGGCAGTGAGCTGACCCTGCTCTGTGAAACAAGCTGTCCCGGAGTCAGACCCAGGTTCATCCTGCTGGACAACATTGATGCCAGACAGACAGCCGAGAAGAACAAGACAAGGCTTCACTTTGTAGACATAGCTCCCCAACATGAAGGAAAGTACATCTGTGAAGCTAATTGCTCTCCCTGGAGCAAAGATGCTGCCAAGCTGGTTGTGTACAGTAAGTAGAAGTTAAAATACTAAGATACTGCCAAGCTGGTTGTGTACAGTAAGTAGAAGTTAAAATACTAAGATACTGCCAAGCTGGTTGTGTACAGTAAGTAGAAGTTAAAATACAAAGATGCTGCCAAGCTGGTTGTGTACAGTAAGTAGAAGTTAAAATACTTTGATTTCGTCTTGTCAATGGCCAAGTCTTTTTCACACAATCCATAATATAAAAAACACTGGTCATTATTGTGAACATGTCCACCTGTGACTCATGAATAAATTAACAATGAAACAGTTGAATTGAACTTACTGCATACATTTGGAAAGTACAAGTTTCAATTAACACAGCATAAACAGGAAGTAACTAAGACTGGGCCAGGATTCCAAGGTCAGGAGTGTGACTGTCTAGGCGTACTGTAGTGTTGAAAGGCTGTGCTGGCTGTTAGGGTTAGGGTGATTTAGTTATTTCACCTCCAACATCCAGATCTCCCGATGCCTGTACTGCAGACCCAGCCAGAGAGCCCGGTGTCTGGTCAGCCCTTCCAGGTCAGCTGCATGCTGCTGGGGGTCTACATCTCCTCCGGAAACTTCCAGATGAAGATATTTCATGACAAGATGGAGCTGAGAACAACCATCTCTGAGTCTGATGACCCCACAAGTTTCCAAAACTACACATCCTCCTCTGCAGACCAGGTGGGGAAGAGAGAGATGGAGTATCGATGTGATGCTTCCATAACTCTGGATTCCCAGACCTTCACTAGCAGCATCAATAGGACCGTGCATCTCAAAGGTAGTTGAGCTACAATTCTTCCCAACTCTTGCCAACCCTAATCCTGGGACAACACTCAAGACACTTACATAGTGTTAAAACAAAACTGCTTAAGTGTTTGTTTACTGGGAATTTACACACAGTGGAATTGGAAGGGTATTTTAAATATTTTGATAACACTGCAAGCCTACTAATGTTTAACGTTCTTCTGACTTAAAATCCTTCATTGACTGAAGCCCCCGCGACAACCACCACCCCCGCGACAACCACCACCCCCGCGACAACCACCACCAGCCCCGCGACAACCACCACCAGCCCCGCGACAACCACCACCAGCCCCGCGACAACCACCACCAGCCCCGCGACAACCACCACCAGCCCCGCGACAACCACCACCAGCCCCGCGACAACCACCACCAGCCCCGCGACAACCACCACCCCCGCGACAACCACCAGCCCCGCGACAACCACCAACCCCGCGACAACCACCACCCCCGCGACAACCACCAGCCCCGCGACAACCACCAACCCCGCGACAACCACCACCCCCGCGACAACCACCACCCCCGCGACAACCACCACCCCCGCGACAACCACCACCCCCGCGACAACCACCATCCCCGCGACAACCACCATCCCCGCGACAGAGAGATCATCAGAGAGGGACTCAGTACACACGACTGTGTGGGGTCAGAATGACTGCTGTCTGTTATGTTCATTCATGTTTTAGACACTTTTATCCAAAGCAACAAACATATTTCTGCTGTACTTTCTGTACTATGAAGGTCCAGAAGTGCAGAGTTCGACAGTACTTAAATGGTTAGAGTCAAGGAACAGTCTGCATTTTACTGCACAGAGAAACCATAACAACATCTCTGTTGTGGTGTACTACAGATGAGCCACACCAGCTGATCCACAGAGCTGTTGGCAGCCCACCTCTGGAGAAGGCCACTCCTCACCCCAATGCCATCCCAGAGCTGCCCCTGCAGCCAAAGCCCATCTCATCTAACAACATAAACCCTTCTTGGTTCTGTACGTCTCAGAATAGAGCTCTCACACATCATGACCATTATTTGCCTTTCTGGTTTCAGATGTATAATATTGTTGTCGAGTTGACATACGTTTCGTTTTTGTATGGGTTTGTACCACAGTCTCAATGGAGACTCAGAGGGCTGAAGCTGCAGATAAGGAAGGGGAGCAGAGGTCTGCTGAAGGTAGGTTGCAGGTGACCATGTCAACTATTTACCAACCAAGTCCTCACCTTAGGTTGTGATCTTAAACTAACTGATGGTTCTTATTCGTCAGAGACCCCCATCGCCATGTACACAAGTTCCACACTGGGCGCCGTGGCAACGCTCTCCTTCGTGGGCTGCCTGCTCCACCTGCTTCGCCGGAGGAAACGCCAGTCCGTAGCAGAGCCGTAGACCCGCCCTGACTAACACCATATCGTCAGCCTAGGAGCAAATGTTTTTATTTCAGTTGGTCTCTGGATTACATTTGTAACTCGTCTGAATTAAATTCCTAATTATTATCTTTGGATTACAAAAAAATATTATAATGTTTTAGAAATAGAGACTAATATGACTGTAATGCCGAAAATATGTAGGCTATTGGTAATGTGTGCGTGAATATTGTGATATGGTCGTTTACTCATTAATTCTGAATTTGCTGATTGTTACAAGCCCTGGAAGCTTTTTCATGTGTGCATTTACATGAAATATTATAATACATCTTGAATTCAGTCATAAAATTAAAAATACTTGGCTTTCCACAAGACCATTTTAACTTATGTATGTGAAATTAAAGTAAAACTAATAGTTGAACGATATATGCTCTATCTTTTTCTATTCCATAGTCATCAACATATATTATTATATCAGCCCCATGTTCAATATCAACCCAAAACATCTTTGTGTAGATGCAATGAAAAAAAAGATGGAAAATAGTTTATTTCTCACTATGACAGATTGTAAGAGTAATCAATATTCAATTTTAAAAAGCGTTCTCTTCCACGCCCACCATTTATGCTGTATTTACGTCACATCCTTGCGACATCCTGTCAGTTTCAAACATGGCTTCGTCCAGGCTAGAAATCAATTTTATCAGGTTATTGTCTCGTTGTGAATCTATAGCCTCGGAAAAACGAGGTGAAACTGAATGGAGACTGGAAAAGGTAAATATGTAAATACAATACAACTGATACAATTTAAATCACTGATAACTAGCTAGTCTAACCCTAGCTTGATATGTGTTCTCCGTATGACTTGATGTTGACAGCAGGGCTGCTAAC
>CM042878.1:0-69997 GCA_023658055.1 Thaleichthys pacificus | reverse complement strand
TGTCTTACATACGTGTGCAACTGTTGGCGCGTACTGATGACATCACATACATACAATATATACATAAACATTATGTCAACAAGAAATGTGTTTGCTCACACCAACTAGTGATAAAAGCTCACATACCAAATTTATATTTGGACAAAAATCCAAAATGTGGAAAGGGACAGCCCTTTGACAGGCAGAAACCCCAAGGCATGTGTACCTACACAAGCCATATTTACATATCGTTTCACTTTATGAGGGCAGGGCTCTGTATGACATCTACAGATATCTTTCCTTGCTAAACAGACAGCTGTCAGGAAGACAGCTATCTGTTTAGCAAGGTTAGGGTTAGGGTCTGTTTAGCAAGGAGACAAATTACCTTAGCATTAAGACATGCTAACAACACACTTAGGGTTAAGCCTAACCCACCCAAACCATGTGCCAACACCTCGCCATTAAGAAATGCTAAGGACATGCTATGTGCCAATATGTCACCATTAAGACATACTAACAACATGCCAGGGGCTGACACACAACACCTGACATTACTGAGGATCAGTCAAACCTTTGAGTCACAAACTGAAATCCCGTCAGACTTACCAGCCAGTTACTCAAATTTAAACAACCCCGGTCGCCTTGATGTGGCTCATCACTGTTCCTGGCTGCCCCTGGAGGAAGGGCAGGAGGACCCACGTTTGTTCTGAGCTCGCCAATCTCTCATGTCAAATCGTGTCACTAATAAATGTTTGTCTTCTTTTTGTAACATACTGGATTCCTCAGGTCTCTTCTCATGTTTCCATGTGTGACTTCAGGTCAAATCTTCTCTATTGAAAATAAATGTTTATCACTAAGGATAGGCTGTGATACGTTATTTTCATCAACAAACCCTCAATAGTTTGTTTGAGAAACTGACTGAAAAAATGAATAAATAATTTGAGGAAATGGTGGTCAATACCACACATAACCACATGTGGATTTCTCAATCAAATGTTGGTGTGAATAAAAAGTTGAGATTTGGTAAAAAAACAAACAAAAAAGATGAGATAAAATCTCCTTGTATCTGGAACAGATAGTGGATAATTGCTTCACTTCAGTGTCTTGTGTAATAATTACATTATTAAGAACACATAAAACCAAACATTTAAATTATCCATCACAGAGAAGTTATCTACAAGTCAACCCCCCCTGAAAAACATCAATTTGAGTATGTAGGTTTGCCTGTAAGGGAGTGTGTAGACTGCATCTCACACACTGTCAGGAAGTCCTGAGCCAATAACTTCCTGTGGTCGTTCTGTCATGTTCTGCAGTCTCCAAGTTCCAGCAGTGAAACTCTAAACTACCATGGTTAGGGTTAGTTCTCTAGGGTTCTTAGGTCCTTATTCACATGACGATGGTCATGTGAATGTGAAGATCTTTAACTCCTCTCACAGGATTTAAGTCTTTGGGTGGTGAGGGATTTTCACTTCACGAGTGATGAGACAGCAACCTTCCAAGGTTAACTCTTCAGTTGTCTCTCATCATTCCATATAAACTAGTTCATTGTAGTTCAATTAAAACAAAAGAAAAAACTTCATTGAACTTTTTTTGTTTCCCAGGTAAAAATAGATTCCTCTGAGTCTTTTAAGGACAGGAATGACATAATTTGGAAGAAAATCATGAACGTGGCCAGTGTTCCGGCTCCTTATCGGGTCTTCAGAAGAAGATGACGTCCTCCTTGCCAAGGTCCTCTGTGATCTTGTAGGGGGAGGGCAGGCTGGTGCTCAGGGAGGGGGGCTGGGGGGTGAGCTGCATAGGGGATTTAAGGAGGCTGGCGGACTGGCAGGAGTCAGGGGGCTGGGGATCTGGTCCACTGTCTGGAGGACTGACAAGATCTAGGGAAGACACATTCAGTCAGTCTGACAATCAGTCAACAAATCAATCAGTCATTCAGCCCATCTATCAGCTCTGTCAGATTAAAATAAACTGCTGGCAGATACGTTAAAGCATGTGAACAAACAAGAAATAACACAATCTGGGTTGCTAAATCCTCTTGTTATGGCGTTCAAACAGCAGAGCCAGCAAGGGTATACATTAGAGTGATGTATGGCAGGGTTTAAGAGCTTGAACAAGGGAGAGGCAGGGAGTAGAGGCTGGCTTTGCACCAGAACGTGTCTCGGAGGAGAGTGTGAGTGTGTATTTGGGCTACTAACCCTGTGAAGGGATGAGGAGTGGTAAAGGGGTGAGTGTGTGTGTGTGTGGGGGGGGGGTACGTGTGTGTGTGGGAGGGATGAGTGTGTGTGCACGTGAGTGTGTGTATGATGCCTCACCCATGTGGAAGGAGTGGGCGAGGGGGAGCTGCTGGCTGGGACTGACGGAGCGACGGGTTCTCTGGTGAGGAGAGTCTTCTCTGGAGGACAGCTTCAGGGGCAGAATCTGCTTCATATCCACTGAGGCTGAGAGTCAGAGAGAGAGACAGAAAGAGGGGAGAGACAGAGGAGAGAGAAAGAGAAGACAAAGAGAAAGAATGATAAAGAGTGTATGCATGAGGAAGTGTGTGTGTGTGTGTTTGTGCTGCTGATATAACACACAGGCCCAGTCCAGTACTGTCTGAAATGTGTGAGATGGAGTGTGTGTGACAGCAGAAGAGAGTGTGTATGCAGCTATGATCACCAGTCTCACCAGTGCTGTCTGTGCGGTGTGAGGCCTTGCCCTTGCTGGGCTTGTCCTTCCCCCGGATGAGGGCCAGCTTGGTGGGGATCTGCTGTTGCACGCCCAGCTGTTTGTGCTGCTGGTTGGTGGTGCTGACCAGGTGCAGCGGCACCTCCGTCTTCACCGCCAGGGGGGTGCTCTCGCGCCGCAGCGCCTCGGGGTAGTCGGCCGGGGACACTGATAGGCTGGAACGCTGGATGTGGGGCTTCTGGGGGAGGGACAGATCAGACACCAGCACCCCTCCACCAGGACTGGCCCCCAGTCCCAGCAGGAGGTCACCGTTCAGGCTGCCAGAGAGAGGCGCCACCTGGTGGGGGGAGAGGGCACTGTGAGACACGGTGAGAAGTATGGAGGCTAGGCTAGGCTAGGGGCTAGGTTTAACCCTATGGAGTAGGCTAGGCTAGGGGTTAGGTTTAACCCTATGTAGTAGGCTAGGATGTGCCCATGTAGGTCAAGGAAGAAAAGAGCGAGTCAACAGAGCAGCGTAGTAACGTAACCCTAACCCAAATCCATTCAGCCTTCTGCCATTCCATCTAGAGTGATGATAAGAGAGGAAGAGAAGGGGAGGTCATCATCATCTACCTCAATAGTCTTCCTCTTGATCTTCCTCTGATGCTCCAGCTTCTCCTTCTCTCTCTCCACCGCCCGGGTGGACTCCCTCAGCCTCTCCAGATCCTGCTGGTAAGTCTCTCTCTGTCTCTCCAGCTCCTCTCTCTCCTCAGTCAGGCGCTCCTGTAGCACACACACGCGACAGCAGCTATAGCTAGCCAGTACCATAACTACATAAAACAACTACACCAGTACAATAAAATTATTTTCTCATCATTGATGATGATGATGATGATGAGAGTGCTATGTGATGGATAATGGATAATACATGTCTGACTAACTCTGACTGATGATAGTGATGATGATAGTGATAGTGATCTTTTCCATTTTTTGCACTTCTGGTTAGATGCAAACTGTATTTCATTGTACTGTGCTTGTGCTGTTCAATGACAATAAAGTTTAATCTAATCTAATGATGACAGTGACGGTGATGATGACGGTGATGACATGTTGGTGGTGATGATGAGTGATGGTGGTGATTATGATGACGAAGGTGCCCTCACCCTCACCCTCACCTCCATCCTGCGGCACTCGTCCTCTCTCTGCCGGAGGCGTGTCTCCGCAGTGTCGGCCTGCAGCCGGTGCCTCTCTCTCTCTCTCTGCCAGCGCGCCTGCTCCTGGCGCTGCTGGGCCTGCAGCTTGTGGAAGCTGGCCAGCTCCTCCTTCTGCAGTGCCAGCGCCCGAGCCTTCTCTTGCTCTAGCAGCACATTGCCACGGTGACGGCCCGGAAAGGAGGCCCGCTCGGTGAGGGAGGCACGCTGTAGCTCAATGTGGCTGTCCTGCTGACAGATGATGGCCTGGGGGAGGGGAGGGGCGTGAGGTGGAGTAAGAGAGAGAGAGAGAGAGAAAGGTAGATCCTGTATTTTTCCATGTGGGGAAACAGGTTTGCAGCACAATCACAAGGCATTTTAGTCACAACTTCAGTCATCAGTAAATATACCCATACCTGTACATACCCATGCACATTCCCATACCCATGCACATATCCATGCATATACCCATGCCTTGCAGCTTGCAACAGATTAGGCTGGCCAGACCAGCTAGACATCCAGCTTTTTACTACATGAACTACCTGATAAAAAATGTAATGGCTTGAGAAAAGAGAGAGACAAACACACCGAGAGACATAAGAAAGTAAGAGTTGAGTGGACAGTGTAGTTCCTAACCCTAGCCCTGCTGTGAGGTCTTACCTGCAGACTATAGCCTGGCCTTGCTTTGAGAGGTCTTACCTGCAGACTATAGCCTGGCCTTGCTGTGAGAGGTATTACCTGCAGACTATAGCCTGGCCCTGCTGTGAGAGGTCTTACCTGCAGACTATAGAGTTTTTGAGATAGCATCCGCACTCTGTCAAAGAACTACAGAGGGGGGGGGGAGAGATGGGCAGAGAGGCAGGGGGACAGAGACATGCCAGATTTTACATATAGCTAAGACAGACATAATCGTATGTATGTGTGTTGAGACTGATCTGAGGGTCAGAGGTCACAGCCCTACCTCTGCCTCGGGGAAGCTGCTGAACCAGATGGGGCTCCAGCTGGGAGGTGAAGAGGACGGCTCTTCATCCTGTGGAAATACAAGGTCAAGGGTCAGGCTGAGGTATCAGGTCCCAATAGCAGTGGTGTGGTTAGGG
The DNA here is from genome assembly GCA_023658055.1 of Thaleichthys pacificus. Lineage (NCBI taxonomy): Eukaryota > Metazoa > Chordata > Actinopteri > Osmeriformes > Osmeridae > Thaleichthys > Thaleichthys pacificus. Next base: position 65,088 of record CM042878.1, on the reverse strand, counting down.
TTAGGTTAGGGGGTCCAGGTGCTCCTCTGTAGGGTGGTCAAGGTTAGGGGTTGACTGATATGCGTTTTTCAGGACCAATACCGGTAATTACAGATCAAGTAGACCGATAACCGATATTTTGAACTGATATATATGTCTAGTGTAAAAATGAAAATTAATGTCAAAATTAAGAATAAAAAGGCCTCTGACAAAGACTCTCTTCAAATTATTTTAACCATATCTTTAATTCTGAGAACTGTTAATAATAACAACATTAATATTAATAATAATAACAACAACATAAAAAGTGCAGGGAGCATCCAGCAGCATTCTGTAAACATTTAGTAAAACCACAACAAGCAACAAATGAACAAATAATGGAAAATAAATGTAATAGTTCCCTGTTTTATAAGCTAATAAAATGGGTAACAATTAGTTTTAACCTGTTAATTAGTAGCGTCACACGTGATTGTTCGAAAGCGGGCCCCACAGAGTACCGTCACACGTGTGATTCTGAACATTCCAACCGACTATTGCCGTGTGTGCGTGGGGTAGGTGTGTGTGTAGTAGGTAGGTGTGTGGGGGGGTAGGTGTGTGTGTAGTAGGTAGGTGTGTGTGAGTGGGGGTAGGTGTGTGTGTAGTAGGTAGGTGTGTGGGGGGGTAGGTGTGTGTGTAGTAGGTAGGTGTGTGGGGGGGTAGGTGTGTGTGAGTGGGGGTAGGTGTGTGGGGGGGTAGGTGTGTGTGGGGGTAGGTGTGTGTGTAGTAGGTAGGGGTGTGGGGGGGTAGGTGTGTGTGTAGTAGGTAGGTGTGTGTGTGTAGTAGGTAGGTGTGTGTGGGGGGGGGGGGGTAGGTGTGTGTGTGTGTGTGTGTGTGTGGGGGGGGTAGGTGTGTGTGTGTGTGTGTGTATGGGGGGGGTAGGTGTGTGTATGTGGGGGGTAGGTGTGTGTGTGAGTGGGGTAGGTGTGTGTGTTTGGAAGGGGGGGTAGGTGTGTGTGTGTGTGTGGTGTGAGTTACCGTCTTCTCCAGGGTCTGGTCGGCAAAGACATCCTTCAGCTGTGGGTCAGAGCTGGCCCTCTGGCTCCGCTCTCTGCACCGCACCTCTCCTGAACAGTTCTTCTTCACACTTCCGTCTGACACACACACAGCATGACTTAGAAAACAACCTTCAGTGTTTTCCCATTATGGAATCATACGGTATGCTGTGCTCCTGATCAGTGACAACACGGGACCAGACAGGGTTGCCGGGCCGGTGGAGGACTCACTCTTGCTGAGGAGGGCGGGCGTGCTGTCGTAACCTCCGAAGGTGTCTGCTCTCCTGGGCAGAGCCCCGGAACCTGGGCCCTCACCGGGCCACACGGCTGCCTCCCTCCCCCCTGACAGCAGCAGCTTCTGTAGCATCTCCACTGGATTGGAGAAGGAGAGAAATTAAGTGGGTGGTAGCTTATGTAGGTGAATATATCTGTATATACACATGTGAAATGTGTGTGTCCCATTTGTCTACCTTCATATGAGATAGTAGGTGTGTGCATGTCTAGTAGTAATCAGGTGTGCTTGCTATTAGCAATGCACACTACCATTCCCACATTTGTATTTATTATTATAATAATAATAATACACATCTTAACTCGTCACTCAGTTTTTGCACTATGTAAACATGAAAGCTGTCAATGTGCGTCTCGTTCCCGGAAGCGTTGTTATGATAATACTCTCTGAAAAGTTCCGTTGCTTAGGGTTCGCATCAATGTTTTATTTCAAGGTGAATGAGGAAAACTTCTGACTGAAGTTGGAACAGAAAGGGTTAGGGTTAGTACCATGCTTTGGGTTAGGGTTAGTACCATGCTTTGGGTTAGGGTTAGTACCATGCTTTGGGTTAGGGTTAGTACCATGCTTTGGGTTAGGGTTAGTACCATGCTTTGGGTTAGGGTTAGTACCATGCTTTGTCTCGGGTTCCATCTAATAACTATTCAATTATATATTACTTGCAATTAGCGACAACTTCATTGCAAATAATAGGCCTACATACTGGCCAGGGCATATAATTTAGTAGTGAGGGACCCTGTCCCTAACAAAGCCATGGAAACACAATTGTTTCCACACGCACTCGGAATTGTCCTTTATTTTGCCACATTTAAAGTGATATCAACACCCTGTATCTTGTCAGTTTTAGTGAAAGGTACTGCTAGCATAGCTCTAAGACTCTGTAAAATGGAAGTGGGCTCCCCTTCATTCTGGTTAGCAATCCCAAACAATAGTTAGTAGTTACTCAACCCAGCATGGAGCGAAGGACTATTGTACGACAACAGCCGGCAACAGTTAACTAGCTAGCTGTGTGTGGTCCAGTAGTAGGAATGTTCGACCTAGTTTGCTACAAGCAACATATAGGGAAACCTGCGTCAACCACGGAAAATGATAAGTAGAAAGGAGAATAAGTCTCATAAATGTATTATCGTTTTTGAGGATGATTTATCCACCCCTAGAGTGCACCCCCCTACCTTCATGGATGGCGCCCTGCAGAAGCTGCTCCCCCTGCTGGAGGTCAGAGGCGTCTCCTCGGAGCAGCAGCCGGGAGCGAGACCCCGGGTCCTCCAGAGACGAGACACACTCCACCATGTCTGCAAACAGCTGCAGCTTCTCCCTCAGGCCCTGTGCTATCTGGTGGTCTTTCTGACTGAGACGCTCTGGGTGGGAGGGGAGGACAGAGACATGGATGGGGAGAGGGATGGAGAGATGAAGACAAGGAGAGGTGGATCGAGAGATGGACGGAGAAAGAGATATAGGGATGCAGGGACAGAATGATGAAGATATGGAGACATGGACAGATGGAGGAAAATCAAGAGAAGACATGGTTAGGGTTAGGGGTGTCACGATACTAGAATTTCAAACTCGATAGCCAGGAAATACAATTTGCGATACAACAGGGGGAAAATTAAAACTAAAATGCTAACTAAAGTAGAACTTTTTTTTTTTTTACATATAAATATATTTTAAAAAGCAGTAGCTTTAAACCCCACTGCACGCGAGCAGAACCCCACTGCACACGAGCAGAACCCCACTGCACGTGAGCAGAACCCCACTGCACGCGAGCAGAACCCCACTGCACGCGAGCAGAACCCCACTGCACGCGAGCAGAACCCCACTGCACGCGAGCAGAACCCCACTGCACGCGCGCAGATTTACGAATGAGAGCGTGTCAGGCGCTCACTCATCGGTTGTTGAATTTGTGAGCGACTACTTATATTGTACGAGTGAAAAAAGTTAATATCTGCGCATGTGAAAGAATCTATGCTTTTGCAACTTTTTACATAAATCTGACGCCATAGACTGTGCATGCCTCTCTGCAGCAGCGCTGTGTGTGAAGTTATGTGTCAACTGGAGGAGGCGAAGACGGCATTTTTGGTATCGATACCGTTGTCAATGAGTATCTAATCAGATTTTAGTCTTGTTTAGTATCCGAGCATCTGCTTTTTTACAAGCCTAGTTAGGGGCAATATGAAACCGGTCCATGGTACAAATAAGGTTGAGAGTGGTGTGTAGATGTTGTTTACCTTGGAAGTCTTTGAACCTGGCAGCTCTGGCCTCCTCTTCCTCGCTGAAGAGTCTCTCCTCTGAAGGGGGGCAGCTGGACAGAGAGAGGGGGGGGGTGTGAAGGGCTGAATGTGTGTGCACATATGCACCTGTAGACTCACACACACTCTGACACACGTCCCTCCCTGTGCTCACACACACTCTGACACACGTCCCTCCCTGTGTACCTCTCCACACACTCTGACACACGTCCCTCCCTGTGTACCACACACTCTGACACACGTCCCTCCCTGTGTACCACACACTCTGACACACGTCCCTCCCTGTGTACCTCTCCACAGCCTGCCGGATGTGGGTCATCCAGGCGTTGCGCTCCTCCTTGGAGGCGGTGTGGATCTCATACATCTCTGGCTCATTGGACGAGGCGCAGATGAGGAACATGGCCTTCTCCTCGTGGGCCACCTCCCTGACAATTAGCTTCTGCAGCGAGATCACCGACGGCTTGTTGTCCTGGGGAAAACACCGGAGCTAGTACACTAGGGCCTGGTAGGGTCCTGAGCAAGTACACTAGGGCCTGGTAGGGTCCTGAGCTAGTACACTAGGGCCTGGTAGGGTCCTGAGCTAGTACACTAGGGCCTGGTAGGGTCCTGAGCAAGTACACTAGGGTAGGGTACTAACCCTAACCCAGTAAGGTACTGTCTAACCTGTCTGGTGGATGAGGGTGTGTGGGGACTCACCACAGTCGAGAAGACGTATCTCTGGTCCTTGTCCTGCAGCAGCAGCAGAACATCTGACAGCAGCACAGCCACCATGTCTGGAGAAGACCAGTGTTAGCACAGTGCTGCCAGCCCTCTCAGAGGTACACACACACACACACAGGACTTCCAGCCCACTCACACACACACACACACAGGACTGCCAGCCCTCCCAGAGGTACACACACACACACACACACAGGACTTCCAGCCCACTCACACACACACACACACACACACACAGGACTGCCAGCCCTCCCAGAGGTACACACACACACACAGGACTTCCAGCCCACTCACACACACACACACACACACAGTGCTGCCAGCCCACTCACACACACACACAGGACTTCCAGCCCACTCACACACACACACACACACACACAGGACTTCCAGCCCACTCACACACACACACACACACACAGTGCTGCCAGCCCACTCACACACACACACAGGACTTCCAGCCCACTCACACACACACACACACAGTGCTGCCAACCCACTCACACACACACACAGGACTTCCAGCCCACTCACACTCACACACACACACAGGACTTCCAGCCCACTCACACACACACAGTGCTGCCAGCCCACTCACACACACACACAGGACTTCCAGCCCACTCACACACACACACACAGGACTGCCAGCCCTCTCAGAGCCACACACACACTCGTCCCAGACAGTCCCAAACAGACCTTTGAGTCTGCCGGAGGCGGCCTTCCAGGTGACGGTGCCCTCATGCAGAAGTTTGTGACGTCCCTGAGCCAGCAGGTCTTCCCTCCTGAACACGCGGCCATCTTTGATCTTGCCCAGGGACTTAGGCTCCATCTTGTTGGCTATATCGCGGAGGCGCATGGCCTTCTCATGGAGGCTGACCAGCGCATCCACCTGGACGATGACGCCCTTGATCATAGCCAGCGCCCGCGCCAGCTCCTCATGCTCCTCCGTACCCACTGGACACACCACACTTTCCATGACTTAAAAACTAGGTCTATAGGTTAGGGTTATTGAGCTAGGACTAAGGGTAGTGAGATAGGATTAAGGGTAGTGAGCTAGGGTTCCGGATAGAGAGCTATGGTTAAGGTTAGTGAGCTAAGCTTAAGGTTAATGGGCTAGTGAGCTAGGGTTCAGGGTTAAGGTTAGTGAGTTAGAGTTCAGGTTAATGGGCTAGGGTTAAGGTTAGTGAGCTAGAGTTCAGGGTTAAGGTTAGAACTCCCTACCCTCAGTGTTGTGCAGGATGCGTTCCACCAGGACAGGGTACTTGGTGATGCGCTGGGTGACTAGCAGAATGCACTCAGTCACCCCTAACCTCCGTACAATAGACAAGTTGTTGATTTTCTGGGAGGAGAATAAAAAAGTGAGGTATAATCATCCATTCATTAAGTGTGAGACCACACAACCTCCCCACCCTGACTCTGCACAGTTACCATCTGGGACTAACCTGAACTAGTCAATTAGGGCTTACAGGAAAGTAGCTCTCCAGGAACAAGGATGTGCGACCTGGTGAGAAGGTTCTGGAATGTTCTGGGTTGTCTTACCCGCACAAGGGTCTGGAACTTCTTGTTGTTCTGCAGCTGTTCTTTGTAGTAGCTGACCGCCTCAGTGTGGTGGCTGCAGAAGTCTCCATAGCTCTCCTTCATGCGGATCCCAACCTCACCCGAGAACTGACCAGGACACATCACAGTCAGAGATGAGGGAATAGCAAGTTATGCATGTTTCAGAATCAGAATCTGGTTTTAATCGCCATGTAGGTTTACACAAACACGGAATTTACTGTGGCAGGAAGGTGCAAACAAATATATACGGATCTTAAAGTAAAGTAGTACAGTAGTCTAACTAATCCTAAGAACTAAACAATTAAAAAAATTAAATATGTAAAATACAAAATATATATAAAAATAAGAATTTGTATGTCTCTGTGTATGAATGTAGGGTGTGTGTCCTGTCCTACCTGTGAGACCAGGACGTCAGCCAGCCTCTGGATGCAGTAGTTCCTGTCGCTGCCAGGCTCCAAGGAGTTCCGCCGGCGTTCTCTGAGGCGGGACAGGAAGTGTGTGTGGAGTTCTAGAAGGTTCTCCAGGCGGGGGAACAGACAGTCCAGCCGGCGCTCCTCCATCTGCAGGCTGTCCCTCAGCTCCCTCACATACACACACTGCATGATCTTAAGGGTCCGCACATGGTGCATCTCCGTCTGCATCAGCTCTGTTCTCACACGGAGGGACACACACGCAGACACACACACGCACACACATGCATGAACACAAACATATACACACAGAAACACAAAGACAGTCAGGCTTTGCTCAAATCTCTTTTCATGGTAGAAGTTTTAGCTATTATAGTCCACAGTAATTACGTATTCTACAGAACTAAAAACATAGTACACTGTTATTGCAAATTAACAACAAATATAAAGTCCCGTTTTGAACCAGGTGAGTCTGCCAGACAGTAACTGACCATAGATGACGTCCTGTCTCTTCACCATCTCCTTGGAATGCTTCTTAACAAAGGTCTGGTCCACTGCCTGGCTCCATGACTCCTCCCCCAGGTCCTGAGCATCAGTCTCCAGGTCTGCACGCACGGCCGAGAAGTACGCATCTAAGGCAACAACACGCAGGTCATCACCAGGTGACCAGGGTCATACAAAGCAGAGGTAAATGGTGTCTGTCTGGACTAGCTATTAACCCTACTGATGTGTTAGCCAGGGAGCCCAACATAAAACTGCTCAGTCTATTGCAGCCGCCTTCTCCCACACACTCCTACTTAATGAGACCAGGAGAGTAAAGTCATAGCATCCCACTCCCTTTGCACACGCACTCTCTACAACAGTCTAACACTAAAGCCTGTCTCCTAGCAGGGGTAAATTAAGCCTGTCTCCCTAGGAGAAGTAAACTACCACGATGTCTATTGGGCATAAACTAACTGTCTCCAGTGTGGCTTACTAAAGCCAGATTAAACCAGTCACAGCTACAACTACAGTCTACATGTATAAGCACTCCTAATGGTAGACACTCATGTCCTCCAGGAGTGTGTGACCATGTGATAAGGCACTCACCCTCTACGATGGTGGAGTCTGTGGTGGAGGGGGCGAGGGAGACGGCGTCGTCGCTGCGTTTGAGGCGGAAGGCGTCAGTCTCGTCCATATCCCCTGGCAGGGATCTGAAAGCAGAGAACGACAGGTCTAAACTGGCATACATGATGGCACTGGGTTAGGGATAGACAAGGTTAGGGTTAGGCAAACATTATGGCACTGCCAGATGAGCCTCGCTCCAGGCTGAGAACACAGTGAGCTCTCCGAGCTTCCTCAATGACTGTCTCTCTCTACCTCACACTCTCATTCTACCTCTCACTACTTCTACCTCTTTCTCTACAGTACCTCTCTTGTTCTACCTTTTCAGCAGAATGATGTGACAGCAGTGAGACAGCCCAAGAGAACAGATTAGCTAGACGGAATTCAAAGACATGAAAAAGCTGTCAAGTCGGCTATAAATAACTGGTCCATCCACAGTAGTAGATGTGCATCAGCAGGGATGAGGAGCCAGGAATAGTTGTGACGGTAAATACATCCACATCTGTTGAGGTATCTAGGACAGCATCCACCACGCTGAGACTGTCATGACAAGAAGCAGAAAGCAGAGACACTCTGGGGAGCTGCAGAGAGCTGACAGGATGTCTGATCCCAAACCCACACCACACTGACTCTAACCCACACCACACTGACTCTAACCCACACCACACTGACTCTAACCCACACCACACTATAGGGATCTATACACCAGTTGAGAATTAGAGAACTAGAACGGCCTGGTCACACATATGTTCTAACATACAGTACCAGTCAAAAGTTGGAAACATTTTCCCATTCAATTGGGAGGGTTAGGGTTAGGCTGGGAGAGAAGGAAGCAGGGACACAGGGAGGAGAGGCAAGGAACGAGGAAGGGAACCCGGGAGAGAGAGGGAGGAGGGCAGGGGGAGAGAGAGAGAGAAAGAGGAAGGATACGGCAGGTACTGACCCTGAGCTGTGGGTGTTGCTGGGCCTGAAGCTGAGGCCGGGGAAGGCCTGAGCGTCGCTGCTGGAGTTGGCGAGACCGGCAGAATGAGCGCTGGGAGCTGGCGGCGTGAGGGTCATGCCTGGGGCACGCTGCCAGCCATCAGGCTCCTGGGGAGAGGCGGCGAGGCTGTGCGGGGGCCGCTGGTGCCGGTCCCTTAGGGCTGAGGGGAGACGAGACAGGAGTGAGCAGGAAGAGGATGAGTGTGGGTCAGAGCCCCGTCTGTAGCAGTGCTGCAGCCAGGACCGAGGCAGCAATCCTAGTAAGCGACAGGTGAGGAGATTGCGGTGCATCAGAAAACGCACGCCCACACGCCCAGACACTCCCCAGGAGGAGGAGGAGGATGGAGGCTGGAAACCCCTGTGGCGAGCTCCCCTGCCCCCCTTCCCCTTGTGAGCACCCGTGCTAACCGCTAACTCCATGCTCCATGGAAGAAGGAAACTAACCGACTGAAGGGCGGCTGCCAGTTTATATACCATCTAGCCACTTCTTCTGGAAGCTTCCACAGAGACTCCCCCCCTCTTAGTCCATCCCTCATCCCAAGCCTCCTCCCTCAAGCAGCTGGCACAGTAACAACAGGTTGATTATTGGTCAGAGAACTGAGGATGGGAGGGAAAGAGAGGAACAGGGAGAAGAGGAAAAGAAAGAGACAGGAGGAAGAAGACAGAGAAAGAGAGGAGGCCACAGATGTCCATCAGAGCATCCCTGCAGGTTTCTAGAAGTGCAGACAGGAGGACAGGAGGGGAGAAGGAGACGAGTGGGGGAGGAGGGGAGGGGAGGAGAAGAGGGGGCCCCAGGAGTCCAGCGACAGTAGTTCAGCAGGTGTCTACAGGATCTGTTTAGCCTTTGCTAGCCATGTCTCAGAAGCAGTAGCTCTAGGTGCTGTGTTTACATTCAGCTAGCCGTGTTTCAGAAAAAAACTAACTCTAAAGCTTGTTGGGTTTACATCATCTGTTATACATATTATATCTGTTGGGAATTTTTTTACTGCCATTTAACTGAGTATGAAGAATTAACCTTCAAATCACTAGCTAACTCATCTGTCAAGCAATCAAGGCCAATAGACGATAATTCTAGAACCTTCTAGGAGAAAAGAGAACAGCAGACTACACACCAGGTTTCCAGGGGAACGCCAGTGTGCAAGTTCTAAACTAATGATCACCTCCAGAGACGTGCTGACCACTGATCTCATTCCACACCTCAAGACGCTGATTAAGGTGGGCTTAACTAGGTGGGGCTGAGGTGACTGGGGCATTTCACTAACCTGGAGTCCAGAGACTACTGCCCCTTTGGGCTGCAGGGTGGAGACTACTTTAATTTGACACTAAGGGAAATGGAGTGAGACACACAGGCGCTCACACACACACTGCTTATGTGAGGAAGGGCATGTGTGCACACATGTACCTGTGTGTGTGTGCTCAGCCTCACACATGTACCTGTGTGTGTGCACACATGTACCTGTGTGTGTGTGCACACATGTACCTGTGTGTGTGTGCTCAGCCTCCTGTGTGTGTGTGCTCAGCCTCCTGTGTGTGTGTGCACACATGTACCTGTGTGTGTGTGCTCAGCCTCCTGTGTGTGTGTGCTCAGCCTCCTGTGTGTGTGTGCACACATGTACCTGTGTGTGTGTGCTCAGGCCTCCTGTGTGTGTGTGCTCAGCCTCCTGTGTGTGTGTGCACACATGTACTGTGTGTGTGTGCTCAGCCTCACCTAAGTTAGGTGAAGCTGAGGATGGGGTCCTATGAATACAATCTTTCTGAAAGGAGAAACAAAACATTTAGAAAATTAGATGCGTGCATGATTAAAAGTCTACTAAAAACTCGCTGCAGAACTCCATGAGCTGAGGCCCAAGCAACTGGTTAGGCAGGCTTGTTACCTTGCTCCTGACTGTAGGCAGGCCTGTTTACCTTGCTCCTGCTGTAGGCAGGGCTGTTTACCTTGCTCCTGCTGTAGGCAGGGCTGTTTACCTTGCTCCTGCTGTAGCAGGGCTGTTTACCTTGCTCCTGCTGTAGGCAGGGCTGTTTACCTTGCTCCTGCTGTAAGCAGGGGCTGTTTACCTTGCTCCTGCTGCAAGCAGGGCTGTTTACCTTGCTCCTGCTGTAGGCAGGCTTGTTTACCTTGCTCCTGCTGTAGGCAGGCCTGTTTACCTTGCTCCTGCTGTAGGCAGGGCTGTTTACCTTGCTCCTGCTGTAGGCAGGGCTGTTTACCTTGCTCCTGCTGTAGGCAGGGCTGTTTACCTTGCTCCTGCTGTAGGCAGGGCTGTTTACCTTGCTCCTGCTGTAAGGCAGGGCTGTTTACCTTGCTCCTGCTGCAAGCAGGGCTGTTTACCTTGCTCCTGCTGTAGGCAGGCTTGTTTACCTTGCTTCCTGACTGTAAGCAGGGCTGTTTACCTTGCTCCTGCTGTAAGCAGGGCTTGTTTTACCTTGCTCCTGCTGTAAGGCAGGGCCTGTTTACCTTGCTCCTGCCTGTAGGCAGGGCTGTTTACCTTGCTCCTGCTGTAGTTGCAGGGCTGTTTACCTTGCTCCTGCTGTAGGCAGGGCTGTTTACCTTGCTCCTGCTGTAAGCAGGGGCTGTTTACCTTGCTCCTGCTGTAAGCAGGCCTGTTTACCTTGCTCCTGCTGTAAGCAGGGCTGTTTACCTTGCTCCTGCTGTAACCAGGCTTATTTACCTTGCTCCTGCTGTTGCTGCACTCTGCCAGCAGGGTCCTGCAGCTCTTGTGGACGTTCACAGCACAGTCTGAAACACAGACAAGACACATAGGTCTCTCTCTGCTGCATAGTTAATATGCTCATTACATTAACACACACACACACAGAGAACCAAAGAGGCTGAGACCTCCTATACATGAAGGGGAAAAACAAGCCAGTTGGAAGAGCCTGTGCACATGTGCATCCATGCAGGCCAGGAGAACAACAGAGTGATTAGAAGGAGTGGAGAGCAGACAAACAACCTGGGCTAATGCTGAGAGAGAGCAAGAGAGAGAGAGAGAGAGAGAGGTATTAGTGTCGCTCTGATTCAGTCTGTCTGAATCCGGGGGGCTTGTCAATACCGACCAGGCCACACACCTCTCTCTGAGTGGCAAGTAACAACATGTGTGTGTAGTCTGGCACGAAGCATAATTGTTTTATTGATGGGCGCGCATGTGTGTCTAAGTGTGTTGGTTGTGTTGATGTTCATGAAACAGGCAATGTTCTCTGTGTCCTGCTCCCGCTGTGCTTCTCACATACATACATACCATAATACCTCCTGCAGTAGCTTCTACCTTACTTCATAATCCAATGTTTTCAGATTTTAGCCACCATGGTGAGGGACTTAAATTTCGTTGTGACTAGTGTTAAAATAATACCCGGATGATGTTTTCTTGAAAGGGTATAGGGTAGGGTTTGAAAGGGTTAGGTTAGGGTTTGAAAGGTTTAAGGGATAGTGGGCTCCTGACCCAGCCCTGCAGGGACGCAGTGGTGCGTGAACAAGCTGAGAGCTAACAGTGAGGCTCGGAGACACTGGAGTGGCCAGATATGCCCTGGCAGACCTGCCAGACCTGCCAAGCACAATTAGCACCATGTGACCCAGCAAGATCGCAACACAGTCAGTAGAGTGGGGTTGGGATTTGGGATGGTGTTGACCACTTTGGCCTAAAGTTACTAGCTAACTGCATTCTGCTTGCTGGCTGTATGTTGACTGACACTGAACACCCAACTAAAGTAGCGAACCCTAACGTGGAAAATAACTAATTTTTTATTTGACAAGTAATGAATTTGCATTGGGTTTACGTTTACCAACGTTTTCCACTACCTAAAATAGACTGACATCATTCAGATTGTTAGATTAGCTACAATCGTTTTACATTATTCAAATTTGACATACTGTAACATTCAGCCACCTGTTGCTAAAACGGTGGTGAAGTCTAGAATCGGAGCATTGTTTTGGCTAGCTAGCTACTAAATTCTGAAAAGGAGAAAAACAAATCACGTTGTATGGTAACCAAATACTAACCAGGTAGCTTACACAATACACAATTGTTTTTCTAGCCACTTTAGTGGCTAAGCTAACGTTAGCCAATGTAAATTAGTTAGGATAGCAAGTTAGACTAACTAGCTTGTTATGTTTTTCAGAAATCACCCGGGTACAGTAGCCCGCAAGCTATCCATCTGGCTAATTTTCCAGCGGGTTTTTCAATGAAAGTAAACCAAATTACTTTGGATCAACTGTGCATAAACAAAGTTACAGATATCACAAGTACATTAACATACTATATACAATCCTTCTGATGATATGTAGCTAACGGAACCTCGAAAAATCAGTCAATCAGTGAACAATTAGCATAGGCTAACATCAGACTAGCCTGCAGCCAAGATAGGTCAACTCGTTTGAATAACTGGACAATTGTTTGTCAGGTGCTCAGGCCTATGTCCGGAAAGATTTATACCTAGATAAAATGTCCACTGTTTTAATGTTTGGATTCAGGCTTTGTTTACACACTGATGTTCATTAATACATTTAAAGTGTCATTTTCAAGTAGGGTGGTACAGTATAGGTGGGGCACGGGATCAAACTAATCCAACCAAATGTAGCTCTACAAGTGGACACGGACAAGCGACCCTAAACGAGGAACCCCACACTGGCTAGCTCTCTAGTTGGCTAATGATGCACTTGCTTAGGGTGACTGTTCTGCAACAAGTGCGAGGAACGACGGGGTAGCGGTTTTCCTAATGAATCCTTAGAATGCTTACCGTTATAGGAATACAAGTATTCGGCTGAGAATATTATTGTCTTCGAGAAACGCTGAAGTCATTGCACTCCAATGATCAAATGTACAGCCAGGGTATTCCCACTCTTTACTCTGTTAGGGTTATGTCCTGCACTCTCCAGGCATTGTGTGGGAACGACAAACGACGCATTCCACAGGCTAATTCCAGGCTGATTCTCTCGGGGTTGGGTTCAAAATTAAAGGGCCACTCACTAATTTTCTCATGACAATAATATGTGGGTCAGATGCACCATACTTCATATCTTATGTTTGATGTGTAGGTTGTGAAGAACCGCGGTTCGGTTATGACGAAAATAAACAGTTAACTAACACAATTATTAATATAGAAAGGGTAGGCAATGTAAGCCTAGTAAGACATTTACATATACAGAATAACTAACATTGAAAACTACAGATTAGAGACGTGTGTGTGTGCGTGTGTTGTATTGCTGTCACTGGTTAATGTTAGAATCACAAGACAGCTCAGTTGTAAGTAACTGAATGTGTGGTGCCTTGTGAAATAGACCAGTGGCACTTGTTTCATAAGCAAACTAACATAAACAGTCATCCATAATATTCTCTTTGTCAGATGTTAGGATCAATGTTTCTTCTGAGGTTATCTTGTGTTTTGTCCTGCAGTTTGAATCAGAATACTCGTGAAGGAAAAAACTAAATATGATTAGTATCCAATAAGCAGACCCTTTGGGCCAAATCAACACTCAGGGGGGCATGTGAACCTGGGATATCTTGAAATGCAGGGAAATGCTCAAACCACTGAGCTATATCTATTTATCAAGTTGTTTTGAGGTCTAGAACACACATCTAGAACCCAGAGACATGTCACAATATGTCTTAAATATAAAGGCTTGAATAGCGTACACAGGTTAGTTAATGATCCCATTACCAGCGGTTTATAGGAAAATTACTTCTGGCCCGCACGATAGGAAACTGTTACACAGTTGTAGCCTACAGTAGACATAAACTCTTACCAGAAGATAAACAATGGCCTCCCATGTCTCTATGGGAGTGTAACACATCCCTAGGAGAGAATACAAACACTAGGTCATTTCCTCATTCTTGGACAGTGAACAGTGTAAGATGTGATCACGACAAGCCATGTGACCCCCTGAGGCACACCCTCACAACAGGCCATGTGACCCCCTGAGGCACACCCTCACAACAGGCCATGTGACCCCCTGAGGCACACCCTCACAACAGGCCATGTGACCCCCTGAGGCACACCCTCACAACAGGCCATGTGACCCTACAGGGAAGGCCAAGTCGCTGAAGACTCCCTTCTGAAGAGGAGGATGTAACAAACATGTGACAACAGACCAACTCAAAACCTCCAGTTCCATAGGGCCATATTATACCCCTACGCATGCACACACACATGCAGACACACACATGCACACACACTTACACATGTACACACACACATGCATTGGAGAGTTGTATAACTGTCAGGTCCAACTGGAGAGTTGTATGTATCAGCAAGGTTAGGAGGCACGCGAGCAGAAAGAGGAAAAGGTGTCTTAAGAATATAAGCAGAAGATCAGCTGGAGTCAGTTGGAATCTTTAGAATCATAGATTCAGAGCGTTCCAACATTCCATGCAGACTCGTTGGAGTGAGATCAGTCCAGGGAATACCTCTACAGAGGCTACATTATAAGAGAATGTCCACTCTGTATGTGAACCAGGACGACACAGCTGAAGATTAGTTCTGAGAGGTTCTAGCTGAAGGTCAAGCTTTAGCTACAAAGCGGATGCACCTCCTTACACAACAGCATGCTGTTAACAGGAAGTGAGTGGCAACAGATTCATCATCACTTCCTCAGAGGAGAGGGGGAGGAATCAAAAGAAAGGAAAGCAGGATGCCATTAGACGCAGGCTAGCTGGTGGCCAGAGTCACCACATTTTTACTTTGCATGTGATTAATTTCACAAATAATCACAAGGCACTGCATTATAATCACATTATAATGCTGTTTCAACCAGACATGCTCTGTGGAGGTGGTGAAAGAGACATGAGTGATGAGAAGCCCTGAGGGTTGTGTGAAAGTGTTTTTGTGCGTGCATGTGTTCACAAGCGGAGCTGTGTGTGTGTGTGCACAAGCGCAGTTGTGTGTGTGTGAACCAGTGGATTACTCACTCATGCACTGCAGGCCATGCATCCTCTGCAGGGTCTTGCTGCACAGAGAGCAGCTGGCACAGCTGGAGAAGGAGCCAGGCACAAGATGATGCCCACCACTGCTGCTACGGACAGAACCTTTCTCTTTGGGTTCCCTCTCTCTCTCCCTCTCTCTTTCCTTATCTCTCTGTTGCTCTTTCTCTCGATTCTTACCCTGCAAAGGAACAAAGTACAAACAAAAATAATGTTTTAGACAATCAATTAATCAATTCAAGTAACTCCTGAGATATAATACAAGTTGTATCATGTAGTGTGAGCAGGGCATGAAGAAGATTGTGAGTTTGAAAAAAGACATTCTGTTTTAAGAAATCTGAAAGTAATAAACATCAAGGAAGCTAAAGTAAGGAATTACTATCATGTTGCTCAGATGGATGGGATTGAAAGGTTGTGGGTGTTTATTTGTGTGAGCATGTGTTGCATACTGTGTGTGTGTGTGTGTGTGTGTGTGTGGGGGGGGGGGGGGTCCTGGTCAGGGCTCACCTTGTCTTTGTTGAAGGAGCCAGTGACTCTGCTCCTCAGAGAGCTCAGTGTACGCTTCACCTTGGTCCCCTTCTCCACCCTCTCCATGCGCTCATCCTCCTCTTCATGTCCACCAGAAGACACAGTAGGTGGACCACTTAGAAGAAGACAACAAGGTACAGATAGTCTTCTATTTTGTAATGTATGTCACTGGCCATGTCAACAAGCAAACCACATGGATTAGGCTTATTATCAAACCAAACTGGTACTTCCTTGAATGTAGAGTTATTAATGGCTCTGAGGATGTGATTGGTTGCTTCATGATGGCTACTTACTCATTGGAGAGGAATTCGTACCAGGTGACATTTCCTGCATCTTTGTTTTCTGATCTGGTATTCCTGTGTTTGGCTCTGAGAGAACAGATCACATCAGACATCTTCTAAACACCACTGTCTGATTCATGACCAGTTGTACCCCCAACCCTAACCCTAACCCTGGGGGTGCAGGCATGGTTCTGAGACTGGGACATCTCAGGCAGCCTCTCAAACAGTTGGCCATGTTGTAAACCAGGTGGTGAAGCTGTGAACCAGGTGGTGAAGCTGTGAACCAGGTGGTGAAGCTGTGAACCAGGTGGTGAAGCTGTGAACCAGGTGGTGAAGCTGTGAACCAGGTGGTGAAGGTGTGAACTAGGTGCCTGGCTCATTCCCAGGTTTATAAAGAAGCGCAGCAGCCAACCATGCTGGTGAAGCATCCTCATGCTCATGTGGATGGAGCCATCACAAACACACATGAACACACAAACATAAACGCACATGCACGCACACACACACACACACTTTAGCACTTATAGTGCTTTCTCATGCTGGTGGCCACAACCTGTTCTGTAAGTGTGAAAGATGGGCTAAGTGGGTTGTAGGAAGTGATGGATGATTGGACATGGGATTACTCACCCATGGAACTGCTTTAGCTCCCGCAGAACTTTCTGTACCATCAGCCTGAGACAAACAACACAGGGGGGCTGAGTGGGGGGCTGGAGGTCTGGGGAGGAGGGGGGCTGAGCAGTTCTCTTAGGGGGGTTGGGGCCAGTGCAGGGCTCTTGGGATAGGGTGTGTGTCTTGGGAGGGTATGTGTGTGGGGAGGAGGGAACAGGGGGTCTGGGCCCTGGGGATGGGGACAGGGAGAGTATCTTCTGCTTTGTGTCACAGCACAGATCCTATGATTTAAAGAGGAGTCTCCCTTGTCTGCTTCCCTCTCACAATACATACACTTACACACACACTTAAACACACATACACACTCATACACATACAAACTCTCACACACACACACACACACACACACACATATTTACATGTAAAGGGCCATCTAAGGAGCTGAGAGAGAGAAATGGAGGAGGACAGGTCCGAAGACATATGACAAAGAGCAGATATGTCAGAAGAAGGGAACAGGGAAAGGCCTTCCATGCGGAGGGCTGGAGGAGATACTGCAGAGAGGGAGGAGAGGAGCAAAACATGCCCACACAAACTGGGAGATTTCTGGGTTAATCAAGAACACTCTCATGTGTATTTCTCCATCTGAGAGGAGAAATACAGAAGGTTAAAAAATCCATGTAGGGTATAGGGGGTGTCTAACTCTGGAGAGGGCTTCCAGTGGGGGAGATTGTATAAAGTAGAGAGTGACTGTGTAAACAGGAACAAGAGATGCAGTCTGAGGGAGGAGTGTATGGACTCACATGTGA
The DNA here is from genome assembly GCA_023658055.1 of Thaleichthys pacificus. Taxonomy (NCBI): domain Eukaryota; kingdom Metazoa; phylum Chordata; class Actinopteri; order Osmeriformes; family Osmeridae; genus Thaleichthys; species Thaleichthys pacificus. The sequence goes on along the minus strand of CM042878.1, from coordinate 47,636 downwards.
CTCTGTCCCTCTGCAGAGTGAAGGTTCTCCTCTGGGTCCAGCTTCTCTACAGGACAACATCAGTCAATCAACTGTATTAGGGTTAACACTAAGTCTAATCAATTGCATTTTGCATGTTCTCATTCCCTATCTGTAATCACACTGCATATTTTGCACTGCTCTATTTGTATTTATAAGTTGTTAAGAACCAGTTAGATCTCACAGTACTTGGTACAACTCTCCCTACCTTAGGGCGTCAGTATTTATTCATACCAACACTCATCTGTATTGTTTGCTAGAGCATGCTGTTCACTGGTTCATGCTATTCACTGCTATTTACTGTCAGCAATTGAACCTACATCACCTATGTAGCACCTGAGTTAATTGTTTTGTAAATTGTTTCATACACAGGGGTAAATCGGCTTTTATCCCCTGTTCAGCTCAGTGTATGTTTGGTTTAGGGTATTTTATGTGTTGTATATTTGGACTTTGTATATTTGTCCTATTTTCTCTTCTTGCCTTCTGCAGCACAACTTCCCATCTGAGATCAATAACCCTAACCCTAATAACCCTAATAACCCTAATAACCCTAATAACCCTAATAACCCTAATAACCCTAATAACCCTAACCCTAATAACCCTAACCCTAATAACCCTAATAACCCTAACCCTAATAACCCTAACCCTAATAACCCTAACCCTAATAACCCTAACCCTAAGTACATACTGTTACTTCTAATACTAATAACCACACAGTAAGTACTGTTACTTTTAATACTAATAACCACACAGTACATACTGTTACTTCTAATACTAATAACCACACAGTAAGTACCTACTGTTACTTCTAATACTAATAACCACACAGTAAGCCCAAGGAAAGGAATCAGAAGGGAACAGGAAGCAACCTAATTAAAATAACTCAAAATGTGTTCTTTTTTTCAGGATAGGAACTAACACACATCGTGCACACACACACACACACCATGCATGCATACACTACACACATATGTACACACACGCCTACCTCCGGCTGCTCTGGCGGCCTGCTTGGACGTCTCCACAACGTAAGAAACACGTGCCACATGGGAGCGCTCCTCCGTGGCCAGGATCTCCGAGCGTGAGTACAGCATCCTCCCACACACCTGGAGATACAGGACACACCTGAACACCACCTCACATGACCTGTTTAGTAGGTAAGCTAGCATCAAATGACCTGTGTGGCAGGTAAGATAAGGTTATATGCACTGTTAACTCTCCACTCTATATCATCACCCTCATCCTCATCATCCTCATCATTAGTAGAGACCAGCCAGCAGTACCATGTCTACACTATCCTCATCATCATCCTCATCATCTTCATCATCATCCTCAGTACCATCTCTGCATCGTTCCTCAGACACGGTACATCTGGCTGTTCCTTCAGACATGTCCCAGTGCATGCTGGGAACAGCAAGGCCTGCTGGATGGGATCCTCTCCCTCCTCGTCACTGTCCATAGCCGCATCCAGACTCAACCTGTCAGAGGGAGTTGGACCACAGTAAGCATCACTACTCGATTTATTTTGGTCCATAAGATACTAGATTGATGTGCATATGCTGAAGAGGGAATATTTTACATTTACATTTTATTAATTTAGTATATAGAAAGTACAGCTTTAAGTATAGTAAGGTATACTAATTCACACTTTATGTACTGTTTGTACTAGTTAACTTGAGTGTGTGTGCTGTGATAGAAAGGATAGTTTATATTATTAATGAAATATGTTTTTAGTGGGGTGGCAAAGTTGCTATTCTGGTGCTGCTTGCAGTGTTGGTACATTGAACTTAAGTTTGCAGTTTAGACATTGCTCGTAACAGAAGGAAGTTCCCTTGGGTCGGTCTGAAATGTGACTACAATGTTTAATTAGGACTGGAGTGAGCAGCTAAACTGAAGAAAACCGAAAAACTACAACTTCCGAGATTTTTGTTCTGTTGCGAGTGAGGACCTTAAACTGAGGTGTACATTTAGGGCGACGACCCCAGCGGTCTGTGATGACGGCCCCAGCGGTCTGTGATGACGGCCCCAGCGGTATGATTGGTGTCAGTTTGGTTCTGCCTCATAGCTGCTGCCATTTGATATTTTCACTTAGCAGACGGTTTCATCCACAGCCACATACAAGGGAGATTTGAACCTGAGACTTTATGATCTGCAGGTAAATGCTCTACCACTGAGCTACACCCATCCCCATTACCCCCTCTACCACTGAGCTTCCCCCTCCCCTATGTAAAGCAAGATGGCGTCCTACCTCCGGCCCAGGTCCACGGGAGACAGAGGGACCCCCAGGCTGTGCCTGCGAGAGGTGGACATGGAGCGCACCAGGAAGGGGAAGCTCTCTGGGTCTGACACCACTTCCCCCTCCTCTTCTGATCTCTCTGATCTCACTGGTCCATCTGGTCTCACTGGACCATCTGGTCTCACTGGTCCATCTGGTCTCACTGGGGTCTCTGATATCAGAAGTCTCTCTGATTTCTTTGGCTTCTCGAGTCTCACCAGTCTCACTGGTCTCTCTGGTCTCACTGGTCTCACTGGTCTCCCTGGTCTCTCTGGCTTCTCTGGTCTCACTGGTCTCTCTGGTTTCCCTGCTCTCACTGGTCTCTCTGGCTTCTCTGGTTTCACTGGTCTCTCTGGGGTCTCTGGTCCATGCAAATACACCGTAGTGCTGACCATCACCACTGGGACCTCTGTGGTATCCATGAAGCTGCCGGACTGAAATGATCTGGGGCTGAACTGGGTCACCACAGACACAGGAGGAGATCCTCTCTCAGGACTCTGTTGGCGAGGGGGAGGCAGGAGCTGTCTGTTTGTCTGGGAGCGGGCCGGGCCAGAGGGGGGGCAGGGTTCAAAGGGGCTGAGCTGGGGCGAAGCTCCTCCCTCCAGGTCTCTGTAGAACTCAGAATCTCTGAAAGAGTTGAGGCAGAAGAGGTCTTCTAAGAGGCTATGGTCTGCTGGACACCCCGGGCTGTCGTAATCACTCTCCTCCGAGCAGGAGTCCTGGAGAGAGGGAGGATGGGTGGAGGAGAGAGGGAAGGGGGAGGGAGCAGGGTGGAGGAGAGAGAGAAGGGGGAGGGAGCAGGGGTGGAGGAGAGAGAGAAGGGGGAGGGAGCAGGGGTGGAGGAGAGAGGGAAGGGGGAGGGAGCAGGGGTGGAGGAGAGAGGGAAGGGGGAGGGAGCAGGGGTGGAGGAGAGAGGGGAAGGGGGAGGGAGCAGGGGTGGAGGAGAGAGGGAAGGGGGAGGGAGCAGGGGTGGAGGAGAGAGAGAAGGGGGAGGGAGCAGGGGTGGAGGAGAGAGGGAAGGGGGAGGGAGCAGGGGTGGAGGAGAGAGGGAAGGGGGAGGGAGCAGGGGTGGAGGAGAGAGGGAAGGGGGAGGGAGCAGGGGTGGAGGAGAGAGGGGAAGGGGGGAGGGAGCAGGGTGGAGGAGAGAGGGAAGGGGGAGGAGCAGGGGTGGAGGAGAGAGAGAAAGAGCGAGAAAAAGATAGTGACAGAAACAAGAGATTAAACTCAAACTAAGTCCCTTCACAGTTGTCAGATCAGTAACTGATCAGCAACTGTAACTCCAGTTCCAGTATTTCACCTTGTTTTATGCGTATGTACTTTCTTTGAACATCCTGTTTTGTTTTGACACATGAAACTTGTTTGCTAGATTACAATTGTTCTTGGTATACCGAGTGGGAGTGTTGACTTTTTGGATTGTCACCAGCCCAAAAAGGGAACCAGCCAACAGGGTGAATCATTAGGTGTGTTCCTAATGTCAACAGGCCTCCAGAGTGGGAGGAGCCCGTCTGGGTACCTTGTCCTCATTGGTGCTGCTGAAGAAGCTGTCCTCAGAGATGGAGGTTGGTGACAGGGAGGCGGAGCCTGGCCCAGAGATGGTGCTAGGATGCGGGGTACAGGGCTTGGTGCATGGTTTACCCTCTGAGGCTGAAACATATGAGGAACTTTCAGTTATTAATATGCTGAGTGCACCATTTAGGAACCATTTGTAGATAACTTCTGACATTTGTAAACACTTAACAACAAACAGTCTATGAACTACACAGCCGCTGTATGGATGAAACCCCATCGCTCTAACCTATAACCCTAACCCTTCAGGCCCAGGCTCTCAGACAGAAAACTTACAGTCAGACACAGCAGACGCTAACCCTAACCCCAGGGCCGGCCCAAGCCTTTATGGGGCCTTAAGCAGAATTGATTTGGGGGCCCCTATGGATTTGTATATTACCATTAACATAATATATACCATTTTGAAATTAAGCTGTAATTTAATGTGCTCGGGGGCCCTAAGCAGCCGCTTAGTTCGCTTCTGCCTTGGGCCAGCTCTGCTTAACGCCAAATCTAACCACTGACGATGCCTAATAGGGTTATCTTAGTCCATGTTTGTGTTAGCCAGTGTGTGTGTGCACATTGGACTGGGAGTGTTTCTGTGTATCTCTATGTTGGTAATGTACTGTGTATGTACTTGTCTCTGTGTTAAAGAAATGGTGGCATTTGTTGCAATGTTTGCGTTTTGTTATGTGTGTGTGATTACTGTCTGTGTGAAAGAGTATGTGTGTGTGTGTGTGACAGAGAGAGAGATTTTGCTGGCAGTTCTGGATCACCATTACCTCAGTTGGCCTCTCCCACCTAAAAAGCTGCTTTACATTTCAGATGCATAAACAGATTCCTCAATTTACATAATCTCCCTCCCCTCCTCTCCTTTCCCCACAGCCAAAGATGCACTTCTCCAAACAACCCTGTGAACACCAGTAATAATGTGTCTTCTGGATGTAAATCACCAAATGACCTAACCCTAACCAGCAGTGCAGGAGTCTGGTGGTGTGTATTCACCCCACAGCCCTGCTCTCTGATGCTGCTGTCCTTTTAAGGTTCTCTTGGATCTCCTGATGCATTATAGAGGAACATGAGGTCTGTCCCAGGCTCAACAGATGTGTTCTATTTCCTAAAGGTTGTGTTGTGTCAGTACTCGAGTTAGAATAAAGGTCAGGGTTAAGGTTAGAGGTGCCGTCTACAGTGCCTCTTGGACTAGTGGGCACTACAGGTTATGGGAGGGGAGGTCAGTGGTACTGGGACATACAGTGTAGTTACACTATGGTTTAATATAAATACAATTTGACTGAGATGTTCAATAAATAAATGGCTAGCTAGGACAGGACAGATTCAGATCTGGAGAGCAACATCCCACCTCGACCCTTCCTGTCACTGCAAACATTCTCTGGTGTTTCCTAGACAATCATTCCACAGGTCTTATTTCTCTGGGGTATTTAGCTGAACATGCACCTGGATCACTAACTTGTAGCTCATGCTACTCCGTCAGTCTTTGAGATGAGAGAGAGGAGAGAGAGAGAGAGAGGAGAGAGAGGAGAGAGAGAGGAGAGAGAGAGAGAGAGGAGAGAGAGGAGAGAGAGAGGAGAGAGAGAGAGAGAGAGAGAGAGAGAGGAGAGAGAGAGGAGAGAGAGAGAGAGAGAGAGAGAGAGAGAGAGAGAGAGAGAGAGGAGAGAGAGAGAGAGAGAGAGAGAGAGAGAGAGAGAGAGAGAGAGGAGAGAGAGGAGAGAGAGGAGAGAGAGAGAGAGAGAGAGAGAGAGAGAGAGAGGAGAGAGAGAGAGAGAGAGAGAGAGAGAGGAGAGAGAGAGAGAGAGAGGAGAGAGAGAGGAGAGAGAGAGAGAGAGAGAGAGAGAGAGAGAGAGAGAGAGAGAGAGAGAGAGAGAGAGGAGAGAGAGAGAGAGTAGAGTTAATTTTAATGTCTTACTTAGTCCTACTGTTACTTTTAATCAAGTGTACTTGGTTTTTGTTTAATTTTTAATAATTAAGCAGAAGTACCAGCTTCTAGCTCAGTGTTGAGATGAAGCAGTCTGTGGTCGCCGTGTTCCCAGCAGAAGCTCTACTCTCTCTCTCTCTCATTCTCTCTCTCTCTCTCTCTCTCTCTCTCTCTCTCTCTCTCTCTCTCTCTCTCTCTCTCTCTACTCTCTCTCTCTCTCTCTACTCTCTCTCTCTCTCTCTCTCTCTCTCCTCTCTACTCTCTCTCTCTCTCTCTCTCTCTCTCTCTCTCTCTACTCTCTCTCTCTCTCTCTCTCTGTCTCTCTCTCTCTCTCTCTCTCTCTCTCTCTCTCTCTCTCTCTCTCTCTCTCTACACTGCGTAGGAAGAGGAACGGTTCAGACAGCCTCATATCCTTTACAGACAGAAGAGCTTTGATCTTGCATTCATACAGCGGGTTCAAAGTTCCTAGCTTCATATTGAAGACACACTAAGAACAGCATCTTACAGAGTTCTGACACCATACACAGCCCTGTAGTGGGCTCATTCCAAGCTGTCATTATTATTAACAGTTCACACATTATGAAAAGCAGAGATGATACAGATCAATGGAGGATAAAAAAGTAGGATCAGAGAGAAGCTCTTCAGGCAGCCGAGCACCTGTGACACCAGAGTAACTAGAGCTCTGTTACTAGAATACAAGTACTAAAACCCTGTTACTAGAACCTACCTAGTAACCAAAACAAGACTTCTCTGAACACTGTCACACCACCTCAACATCTGAGAAAAACATAAGCTGAAACAGAGACAAGCTCTAACAGAGAGTTCATAACTGTACCTCTCTTGAAGGACCAGCGTTTCATCCAGAGCTTGGAGAACAAGGGCCAGGAGTTGTTGAGGGGAGAGTCTGCCATGAGGTATGCCAGCCTGGCCAGGAAAGCTTACATACACTTGAGTCCAGAGAGTGAGGGAGGCAGTGAAGTAGATAAAGAGAGGAGTATCCTTGAGCCAGATCAGGGATTACTGAAGCAGTGACACAAAACAAGTGGCTCTAACGAGTGGGGAGGAGGGAGAGAGGGAAAAAGAGAGAGAGGGGAGGAGGAAGAGACAGATATTGAGAAAGGGAAGAGGAAAGGGAAGAGGAAAGACAGAGGGAGGGAGACACTGAGGGGAGAGGAGATCTAGAGAGGGATAGGAGGAGGAAGGGAGCATGGCATTAAAGAAGGCAACAGAGGACTTTGATGAAAAGAGGAAGAGAAAGGAAAGAGGGAGGAGAGGACGGCAGAGTTTGGTGCTAAGGTGATCTTGGAGAAGGACAGTGAGAGAGAGTGAGAAGGGAGCATGTGGTGTGTGTGTGTGTGTGTGGTGTGGTGTGTGTGTGTGTGTGTGTGGTGTGTGTGTGTGTGTGTGTGTGTGTGTGTGTGTGTGTGTGTGTGTGTGTGTGTGTGTGTGGTGTGTGTGTGTGTGTGTGTGTGGTGTTGTGTGTAATTGAGAAGAGAGGAAAGAGAACAAAATAGAAAAAGGTGTTGTTGATTTTTAAACTAAGTCAGAATGTTCAAATATGTTCGAGACAATGACTGTATAATAATTCTAAGCTTAACCCACCAAAAGGCTTTTAGTTGAACAGAAGATCATCTGACTGAAACAGATTGATCGTGAACTGCGCTGGCTGTGCAAGAGTTTAGGAGTGACCAGTAAAGCTGTCAAAATGGATGCACTTCAAAAGCGAATGATACAGCACTTTCCCACGAACTGAGACTCAGCAAAGCCCCTAAAGACATTTTCCTCAGAACACACATACGGTGATTCATGTGTTTCTCTAATACACTCTTTTCCTCCTGCCTCCAGTTACTCTAATTTAAATCAGAACTCACCAGCAAGAATGTTCCAGAACCTCCAGACAAGACAGTGAATAACCAAAATTCAAAAAGATTATTTTTTTCGACTATTGTCTGTGATGGCTGACAGTAGAGAGAAGAATGAGAGCAGGAGGGAGGACAGGGTGACGTTAGACCGCAGCTTCCTCTGTTGTACTTCCTCTGTTGTACCCGCTGTGATCAGGACACACATGTTCACAACACACACGTATCACATGAACCACACACACACACACACACACGTATCACATGAGTCAATTCGATTCAACTCTTGTCATGGTGCAGAGTTCAGGTACAAAGTCAATGCAGTTAACATCCAATCTAGCAAAAGAATAGCATTTATGTCCAGCAGTGAAAACACAAGTCTCACAGTATAGTGGTGCTATGAAGCACCACACACAGCTGGCACTACACACAGCTGGCACTACACACAGCTGGCACCACACACAGCTGGCACCAGGTCGAACGTCTCGCCTCCTGTGCGCCACCCCTCCCCTCTCACTCTGGCATTTCATACTGAGGGGTCATTTTCCAGACTAATTATTTAGTGTGCAGATAAAAAGGTAGCAGGTTTGAATCCCCCATAAGTCGCTGTCAATAAAAGCATCTGCTTAATGAACACATTCTAAGTATCGCTAATAGCTCTCAGCCTTAGTACTGTACTTATGATTGTTTGTTATCTTATTGAGAGTTTAGGGTTAGTGGGTTTAGGGTTGGGTGTAGGTAGTATAGTGCTGCCTTGAGACCTAGGCTGAGAGGGTTTAGGGTTGGGTGTAGGTAGTATAGTGCTGCCTTGAGACCTAGGCTGAGAGGGTTTAGGGTTGGGTGTAGGTAGTATAGTGCTGCCTTGAGGGCTGAGAGGGTTTAGGGTTGGGTGTAGGTAGTATAGTGCTGCCTTGAGACCTAGGCTGAGAGGGTTTAGGGTTGGGTGTAGGTAGTATAGTGCTGCCTTGAGACCTAGGCTGAGAGGGTTTAGGGTTGGGTGTAGGTAGTATAGTGCTGCCTTGAGACCTAGGCTGAGAGGGTTTAGGGTTGGGTGTAGGTAGTATAGTGCTGCCTTGAGGGTTAGGGTTAGGGTTAGTTACTCTACTTGCATGCCCTGGCTTCTGCTGTCAGTCAAGACAGTAGACCTCAGATGTTTTATCATGTACACTGATGAAGAGACAGTGGTTCACAGTATTGCTGTACAGAACAGCACTCTGATGTCAAGATTAGGGTTAGTATCCAGTATGCAGAAGGAGCCAACAGATGACGCATATTCTCCAATCCTTTTTTTCATAATTTTAATATAAACAGTTAATTGATGAATAATTTACACACAGCAATACTTTATTTTCATATCATTCCCAAAAAAATTCTGTACATGTCACTGCTTGGCTCTCCTTGAAAACATATAAAAATTAAACTGTCAAGCGTCATTTAGTAATTGCCCTAACCCTTGATCCTGTACGGGGTGGGTTGTTGTTGTGTGGTGGATGTGACTGAGTGGGACATTCACATGTGTGACACACGTAAAGACCATGGAACATTTGGGTCCAGTGTGAGTGTAGCTACACCTGTGGTTGCTATACAGTACCTGTAGTCTCCTGTATGTATATGTACCTATGAGACAACACAACACATCAGTAGAGTTTCTAAAAACACAGTTCGAATCAGTTTAAAACGAGAAGTGTGCTCCCAGACAACACACTGGGACTATGTAGGTGCAACAAGAGAAGAGGAGGAGCAGGAGGAGCAGCAATCGTAAAGAACACAGAGGAACCCATGGCCACACTTCAACGAAGGAGCACGCCAACTGAACAGACGGACACAGCTCAATAGAGACACTACGGGGGTCAGGAGACCTGATCAAAGACTAGGACATCATCACTGGAACAGAACCCTTCTCTAGAACTCTAGAACCCACATCATCACCTGCCTTATCCCAACCCACCATCTGTCCACCAATCTTTTCCCACTCAGCAACAACTCTGACTGATTCTACAAATATTAAAAGACCAAACCATTTCTGAGGATGAAGTTACATAAATATTTTCAGATGTAGGACAGTTTGGCCGAATCATTTCATAACCATTATAACCATGGTGACCACAACACATGTATACAACGTTTTTCATGACATAACAGACATTAGGACATAATATCACTCTACTTGAAGCTGTTTCTTCTTGCTGCCAAATAACAACAGGGGTGGGCAGCTGGTAAAAACTAGCAAGTTTAGACAGAACTTAGACAATCTTTTCCACATTTAATTGGGTTTTAATAACCAATTGGACAAATCCTAGCTTATAAAGAATCTTTGTGTTTGCTTGTTTTTCCCCCGAAAGAAAACATGCAGTGGTTTTTCCAGTCATTCACATAGAGAAAGCTAAATGTAAAACCTAGATAGTTTTCCCTTCAGAAAGGCAACAAGCAAAGGAATTTTCTTTCATACTCCAGATGATATTAGACACTTTACAAATCAGAAGTTTAAGTTGAGGTGCTGCAGTGATTGTGAAGATGGTTGAGGTCATACAAAACATGTCAGAACATGATAAATGCATTAACATTTCAGGCCACATATATCATGTTGCCTTCTTTACACTTCCAGACCATGGTGGGGTAGTGTTGTGAGCAAGAGACAACATTATTTAACAAAACACAACATAAGTTGTTGTAGGACAACATACATTGATGTTCAATTCGATAATGTACAAGAGTATTAAAAGTTTACAGTAAGAAAAGTTATTTGATCCTCCCTATTCTGGAAAAAAAAAAACTACAGAAAAAAACATCTCTAAATGTAATACTTTTTTCGTTTATCAAAACAATACAATATAGAATGCTTTGTTCTAAACCTGCTGGTTCACCAGCATGCTCTGCCAAACCACATTTTAGGTTATCAGAGTTTAACCTAAATTAAGTGCTTTCATGTTTGGGGGCTGCAGCTATTTACAGTTTGGAGATTGTTTTATATTATATTTTTTCTTTCAAATATTGGACTGTGTGCATATCAAATAGAGCTTTTTGAAATCGAAAGATGCTGTCAGTTCCTGTTAATCACAGTTTGTCACATGTGATTTGAGTCTGGGCTTGTCAACAACAACAAAATAACAAAGTGAGAGTTGTTGAAAAGCAAATCATTTAAAACACGCTGTCTGTCAGGCAGCTCAGCCAACCAGAGACCAGTTCAACGTTTGAAAAAAACTCCCATGTCCTCATTCACATAGATCCCAGCAGCTCCGCAGAACCAAGGAGGTAGGGTGCTGACTGCACTCATCAATCACATGGCCGTATTCTACAGTTCCAAAAGAAGGGGTCTCTCCGCTCTTTTTGGTGGAAAGATACTCTAGGGGTCTTATAGGAGGACAGTCTCAGCAAGGCACTATGAGTTGGAACCTGACTGCAATTCTAACAGCCAACCACTAGAGGCCGTCCCCCACAGCCCTTTAGCATGCTAAGCTGCAATCAGACATCTAGAGTGACAGACCTGATCAGACGGAGGGTTGAAGCTGAAACCTACAGGCTCCACCTCAAGACAAGTAACAGAACTGTGAAGCACTAGCAGGCAAATTAGGAGGTCAGAGATGAAGGCAGGGAGCTCCATCCCCACAGGCTGCCTCCCTGAGGAAACGACAATCTACACATTTTCTCTATGTTTTGAGTTTTTTTGGGATGTTGTTGTGGCACACAGGATTGTTCTAGTCCAGCACTCCCGGACCAGTGGGAGGGGGGGCTGCTTCACATCAACAGCACCCAATCCACGGCATGGATAGAAGGTTCTCTCTCTTGATATTCACAGTATAAAATAAAGATACAAGCAACATGAACGGAAGAAGTTACAATTACAATAATAATAAAATAAAAAAAATGATGTCTGCTAAGGCCTGGGGAGAGAATCTGATCTGGACACAGTAGATCTAGAGAGTCTCACCCTGCCTTACAGGACACAGTAGATCTAGACAGTCTCACCCTGCCTTACAGGACACAGTAGATCTAGACAGTCTCACCCTGCCTTACACAGGGCAATGGGGGTCAGTGGGTGGAGTTTACAAAATACACTTAAGAATAACCTCCAGAAGAACCTGATGAACGGTTGATTCTTCTGATTTAAACATAGTAGTAAGAGCTTTCATCCTGAATCCCAGCAGAGCTAGGGCAACGTTGCTAGTTGTTTTCCTGCTGTGTGGCAGCGTGCCTGGTGTACTGATGACACTGCAGGTGTTGCGTCTGAAGGTGACGCTGGGATTAGGGGACACAGACGGTGATTGATTCAACATGCTGAGGTAGACTGGCTGAACACCTGAGGCTCCTTCTCAACCCGCTGGACTACTTTCAACAAGACAATTATTTACCTCTGACTAAAACTCCAACCAGACTTTGTAAAATAAATTAGATTCCAAACATTAGATACTGAAACAAATCTGTATGTGGGTATTTTCTTGCTTTCTTCAATATTCTAAGAGATCTTTCCAAAATGATAGTATCTCAAATTAAAAAGGAAAATTGATTACCATTCTTACTGTGTCTTCTTACTGTGCATTAGAATGATCTAAAGATGCTCCTGAATAATCTTAAGTATAAAGACAGGCATGGTGGTTTAACTAAACTACACAGCTTCAAAGACCAGCCAGTGAAAACTTAAAATCACATGAGCAGAAGAGCCCCCTAGCAACAGACCATAGCAACAGAACTTCACCTCTAACCTTTATTTGAAAGGGCCTAATAGCCCTCTACCTTGAGATGTGATGTATGGGTAACGGTTAGGGTATCTACCTTGTAGAGATGTGACACTACCTGCCACACATGGCCCCGGTCAGATGCACAGAGCGCTGACAGATGTGTGTTATATCTGGGGTTATAAAAAATAAAAAATATAAATCTTACCAGAAATGCTTCCGATGAAAGCAATACAAATTCGAAACTATGTACAAAAACATCCATATTATATATATTATATATAAAATATTGATACAAAAAACAATATTCAATATATACTATATATTATATAATATATATTCGTTGACAACTAAACATATCAAAGCAGCAGCTATTGGTCAGTCTGATGAACTCTTTAGTCCAACTTTTAACTGTTTAAATACCCTTCAGCCATAGGACACAGAGAGAAAACTGAAGAAAGGATAAACAAAATAAAAGCAAATAAATTAAAACTGTTCACCAAACACCAAATTAATCTGTGTGAGAAGTTTGGAATTCTGCAGAACCACAAAATAAAAGGTTCCCTCTACAAACAGATGTTAGTACTTGAAGAAAGTCTTTGCCACATCCCAGAGCTCTGAAATGTCAAAGCCATTGTTCAGAGGAGACATGAGTGTTTGACACATTTCTGAGTTCATAGGCCACAGGTAAGAAGGCCACAGGTTAGAAGGCCACAGGTAAGAAGGGTTAGGGTTAGGGTTAGTTTATTAGAGGAAGGGAGGAGTCGAGGAAGGGAGGGAAGAGAGGAGTAGAGGAAGGAAAGGAGATTTGAGGCAAAAGCAGCCTTGAGGTTCACGTCAGTTTATGTTCACAGTTTTATCGCATTTTCCTCCTCAGTCTTGAAAACATTTAGATGTAGATCCAGTCCTGATCTGGAACAGTCTCTACAGACACCAGACCTGACCAGCTTCCTGCGGTGCGGCTGCCTGACCCTAATCCTGACCCCCACAGCACACTGACCCATCCATCCTGAGATCTGAACACTGGGCTTCTGACTACATAATAAAATACTAATCATTAGAAAACCAGGGGAACCCAGGGGTGTGGAAGGATATGTGCGCTGAGGTGTGTGTGGGGAGGGGTGTGTGTGGAGGGGTGTGTGTGTGTGTACAATGTCGGTGAACAGAGTCAGAAGGTGTTAGGAAGGGCTGGATCGAACCGGGTCAGGAGGTGTTAGGAAGGGCTGGATCGAACCGGGTCAGGAGGTGTTAGGAAGGGCTAGATCGAGGCAAAGATAAGATCCGTCCGTTTTTCTTGCCCCCATTCATGTGAGTGTAGGAGATGTGTTCCTCGTAGTATCCCCCCCCGAGGGACCCCGAGGGGCCGGTGTCCCGATCTTGCCTCTGACCGTAGGAGGACGGGTCCAGAGGGATGCTCTCCATGTTCTCCAGGTCCAGGTCAAAGTCTTCACTCTCTGGAGCCTTATTGTCCTCACTGTAGAAGAAGGACATCTCCCTGAAAGATGGGTGCATCTCCTCCTTGAACATCTCGATGATGTCCTGGAAGGACGGACGCATCTTGGGGTTGTACTGCCAGCACATCTGCATGAGGCTGTGCCTGGAGGAGGAGTGACGGAGGTGAAGAGGATGGGAGGAGGGTGAGGAGAATGGGAGGAGAGAGAGGGGTGAGGAGGATGGGAGGAGACAGGGAGAAAGGGAGTGTGTGTGTAACATGTGAAGTGTGTGTGTGTACTCACATCCTCTCTTCACAGTTCTCCGGGCGATCAAGGTAGCCTCCGTCCATAACGAACTTGAGCACCTGCTCGTTGGACAGGCCCTGGTAGGGCTGCTCTGCTAGCGTGCTGATCTCCCATAGCACCACGCCAAACGACCTGCACACATAGATCAACAAGGTCTTGTATGTGTGTATTTCAGGTGTGTGCGTGTGTGTGTCTGTGTATCTTAGGTGTGTGTGTGTCTCACCAGCAGTCAGAGTGGGCGGTGAACACCCCGTCCTTCAGAGACTCGGGGGCCATCCACCTGACAGGCAACAGCCCCTTCCCACCCTTACGGTAGTAGTCTGTCTCATAGATATCTCTGGTCATGCCAAAGTCTGCGCACACACACACCACACGATTATAAAACAGCTAGAGAAGAAATACAGTTTGGGAATCTTAGAGACTTTTTACCATTCCATGATAAAGACAATATATTGTCATAGCTACAACATACATAGCTGTCATGAAAATTGACTCAACAAGGAGAGGGGTTTAGGGTTAGGACAGCAAAGGGAGAGGGTTAGGACAAGGAGAGGGTCAGGAAAAGGGGAAGGTTAGGTTTGTGGAAGGTCTCAACCCATTTCTGGGTTGGAGTTGCACAGGCACAAGTCCACAATGTTAATTTATAATGATTTATTATCCCACGGAAAAGAGGTGAAATAAGAAGTAACATTTCTTACTTGAGCCACACACTCCCCTTGTTTTAGCACGACTTAGCTCGTGTTCCCAGTTTCTGAATTCACACTCAACCAAAATAGGCAAAGAAAGGGGAATTTTTATATTTCATCAAAAAAATCTATAGTGGGACTAGGTTCTGGCTGGGCTAGGTGGGACACATTAGTGCAGGGTTAGTGCAGGGTTGGTGCAGGGTTGGTGCAGGGTTAGTGCAGGGTTAGTGCAGGGTTAGTGCAGGGTTAGTGCAGGGTTGGTGCAGGGTTAGTGCAGGGTTGGTGCAGGGTTAGTGCAGGGTTGGTGCAGGGTTAGTGCAGGGTTGGTGCAGGGTTAGTGCAGGGTTAGTGCAGGGTTGGTGCAGGGTTAGTGCAGGGTTGGTGCAGGGTTGGTGCAGGGTTGGTGCAGGGTTAGTGCAGGGTTAGTGTGCCTCGTACCTCCAATCTTCACAGTGTAGTCCTCGGCCACCATGCAATTCCTGGCCGCCAGGTCTCGGTGAACGAACTTGTTGGCATTGAGGTAGGCCATGCCATCGGCTATCTCTCCAGCCATCTGGATTATCTCCCCCAGGGAAGGGGGGGGGGCGGCCAGGGTTGTTCTGGGAGGAGCATAGGTCCATAGTTACACCTGGTTAACCCTAACCCTGGAGCACAGGGACCGAGCCTGTGTGTGTGTGTTGGTGTGTGTGCGTGCGAGTGTGTAGTACCTCAGAGTCAGGTCGGAGACAACGTAGATAGCTCTTCAGGTCTCCGTGAGTCATAAGTTCCATGACAACCAGGGTGGGCTGGCCCTTAGAGACCACGCCCAGCAGACGCACCTTGGGGGGAGGTTAGGGTTAGCACTGCGTAGCCACACGCCCACCACACATGTCCCTTGGTGCCTAACAGGGAACAAAAGACCCATTGTGATGGAGGTAGTTGGAGTGGTCTTACCACATGGTGGCAGATGAATGCCTTCATGACGGACGCCTCGTTGAGGAACTCAATCCTCTCCCGCAGGCTGGCTGATTCGTTCACCGTCTTGACCGCCACGCGCGTCTCCCCCTCACCCTTGATGATGTCCTTGGCCAGGCCCTCGTACACCATGCCGAACGAGCCCTGCCCCAGTTCACGCAGCACCGTCATCTTCTCCCTCGCTACCTCCCACTCGTCCGGGACATACACTGGACACACACACAGGGAGTGTGTGAGAGGGAGTGTGTGGGGAGGAGTGTGTGAGGTGTGAGATGAGTAGCTGCTCACCATCGTTGGCACTGAGGTACTCAGGGTTGGAGGAGGCGATGAGAGGTCCAGTAGGTCCTTCTGTTTGTCTGGACACAGACACACACACAGTCAGATAACATCTCAGCTGCCTCAGTCCAGGTCGAGCAGATCCTGAAGACAGGTTCTTTAAAGATAATGGGTCACATGACCTCCAGGATCACATGACCTCCTGGATCACATGGTCTCCTTACTTCTTCTTGAAGACGTAGAACACTCCACCTCCCACAAACATCAGCAGAATCATGCAGATCACTGGGCCAATCACAATCTTCCATGGACTTGTGTCCTCTACAAAAACAGATCAGCCACTGGTCAACGAGCGCCAGCTTCAGTTATCAGTCCAGAGGCTGTGTGTGTTCTGTAGATAGTGTGTGTGTTCAGCAGAAAGTGTGTGTGTGTTCAGCAGACAGTGTGTGTGTGTGGTCAAACTCACTGTCAGCCATGAAGAAGAAGGCAGGCTGGGACCAGGAGCCGTTCCCAGCCAGCGACGTGGCGCGGATCCTCACTGTGTAGTTCCCAGGATGCACCACTCTCACCTTGCAACCGCCCAGCCGGGCATACGTCAGCCTTGACACGCAGTGTTTGGTCTCCTGGAAACACACACACAGTTACACACCCACACACAGTTACACACACAGTTCCAGACCAAGTGTGTGTACATCAAAGCAAGTCTTGCAGCAGACCCCCTCACACCCACACAACCCCCCACCCACACACACAACTCCTTCCCACCCAGACCTACACACACAGAGCAGAAGGTGAGAGGTGAGAAGTCAAAGGTGTGATGGGTACTGACTTCCTGGTCGCCGAGTCTCTTGTAGTGCAGCTCGTACAGGATGATCATCCCATTGGGTGACTGTGGCTCCTCCCACTTGATGTAAACAGAGTCTGGTTGGTCAGCCAAAATCTCATGGGTTACCGGGCCAACCATGTCATCCGCTTTATCTGAAAAACAAAGAGGAAGAGAGGGAAGGAGGGAGAGAGGAGAGGAAGAGAGAGAAGGAGAAGAGGACATCTTTAGTGAGTTCTATATTCTGTTTTGGTGTGTGTTGTACTAGTGTGTGTGTGTGTGTAGCTCACCCTCTGGCAGTGTGCGTGCGCTGACGTAGGTGGGCATGCTGCAGCGCATGTTGTCGGAGGGGTGGTTGCAGGCGTGGATCTCGATCTTGTAGCTGGTGAAGTGGCGCAGGTTGGGGATGGCACCCGACTCCCGGGGGAAGGTGAACATGAGCTTGATGCCCTCACCAGGGCGGGGCGTGGTCGAGGCGTTCGGAGGGCTGGGGGGCGTGGTCAGAGGGTGGGGGGGAGTGGTCAGAGCGAGGCTGCCGTTGGCCACGCCCACTGAACGACGGCGGCGAGATGGCCTGAGAGAGGAAGAGGAGTTTAACCCACACACACATACACACATATATACACACACACACACATATACACCCCCCCCCCGTACCTGATCTCGAACACCTCGTTGTGGAGATAGTCCCCCTCCCCCCGTACCTGATCTCGAACACCTCGTTGTGGAGATAGTCCCCCCCCCCCGTACCTGATCTCGAACACCTCGTTGTGGAGATAGTCCTCGAAGGTCTTGCGGTACTCGGTCTCCTCCGCCTCTCTCTTCAGCTGGATCTCTGTCTTGGGGCAGGAGCAGCAGCGAGCCCCGCCCCCTGCCCCTCCCCACGCCTCCTCCGTCTGGTTCCACCTTCGCTCCTCCTCACTGTCCATGTGCGTGGGGGTCCGAGAGGGCAGCTTCATACCTGCAGGGGACACACACACAGAGACACACACACAGAAGACACACACACACACAGAGACACACACAGACACAGAGTGTGATAGCGATACAGTGTGTAAGGGACTTCCCCCTCACCCCCCCCCTCCCTCACCATTCTGGCAGTAGTCAAACTCCCCACCCACCCCCCCTTCACCCTTCTGGCAGTAGTCAAACTCCCCCCCACCCCCCCCCCTCACCCTTCTGGCAGTAGTCAAACTCTCCCCCCCCCCCCCCCCTCACCCTTCTGGCAGTAGTCAAACTCCCCCCCCCCCCCCCTCACCCTTCTGGCAGTAGTCAAACTCCCTCCCCCCCCCCCCCCCCCCCCTCACCCTTCTGGCAGTAGTCAAACTCCCTCCCCCCCCCCCCCCCCTCACCCTTCTGGCAGTAGTCAAACTCCCCCCCCTCACCCTTCTGGCAGTAGTCAAACTCCCCCCCCTCACCCTTCTGGCAGTAGTCAAACTTGTAGAGGTCGCTGTCCTCTGGCTGCTGCTGACAGAACACCAGGTAGTGTGTGATGTTTCCGTTGGCGTCGGCGGGGGGTTTCCACTTGAGGATGAGGTGGGAGGAGGAGTTGGAGAAGGAGATGGGGTCCAGCGGAACCGAGGGCTCTGGGACCACAACACACGTTAGAGGGCTCCTCATTGGACACCACAACACAGCACATGTTACATGGCTCCTCATTGGACACCACAACACAGCACATGTTACAGGGCTCCTCATTGGACAACACAACACAGCACATGTTACAGGGCTCCTCATTGGACAACACAACACATGTTTGAGGGAATTGGTTAGAATGGAGATGTGAGGGTAGGTGTGTGTGTGTGATGGTGTTGAGACTCACTGGTGGCGTCTGTGCGTACATAGAGGATCCTGCTCTTGGCTCCACGTTCCTGGTGCTCGTCAGAGGCGGACAGCTGCGTCTTCACCATGACGGCGTACTGCGTCCAGGGCTTCAGGGGGTGGATGAGCAGGCCAGGTTCCAGCTGCTCCTTGTTGTCAGTGGCACGCGGCGGCGGGTCCACATCAGCGATCACCCAGCTGTTGGAGCCACACGCATCCTGCCCTGCAAACTCCGTCACGTTGTCGTAGGGCCTGGAAGATCACAATGTCTCTTATTGAGAGACTTGTTGCTCTTGTGGTTTGTTGTAACTGTCTTAAAATTATTGTACTCGCCGTGAAATATATTATTGTTGCTTGCTTTTTTCCACAGGTACACTCTTGCACTTTTGAGGTTCTTGCTGTTTAATTGTGACTTGTCTAACTACATGCTCTTATTGTTCTTTCCTTTGGGACTTATTTGGTTTTCACAATGTATGCTTCATGTTTGGCTACGTGCAATGTCCCTCCCAGCCTCTCCCCCCAGCCTCCCTCCTAGCCTCTCCTCCCAGCCTCCCTCCCAGCCTCTCCTCCCAGCCTCTCCTGCCAGCCTCTCCTGCCAGCCTCCCTCCCAGCCTCCCTCCCTGCCTCTCCCCCCAGCCTCTCTCCCAGCCTCCCTCCCAGCCTCCCTCCCAGCCTCTCTCCCAGCCTCCCTCCCAGCCTCTCCCCCAACCTCCCTCCCAGCCTCTCCCCCAACCTCCCTCCCAGCCTCTCCTCCCAGCCTCTCCCCCCCAACCACCCTCCCAGCCTCCCTCCCAGCCTCTCCTCCCAGCCTCTCCTCCCAGCCCCCCTCCCAGCCTCTCGTCCCAGCCTCCCTCCCAGCCTCTCCTCCCAGTCTCGCTCCCAGCCTCTCCTCCCAGCCTCTCCCCCCCAACCTCCCTCCCAGCCTCCCTCCCAGCCTCTCCCCCCCAGCCTCCCTCCCAGCCTCTCCCCCCAGCCTCTCCCCACCAGTACTCACGCCTCCTTGTACAGAACCATGAAGCCCAGTAGGTCCCGGTAGTCCATGGGCCAGAAAGGCTGCCACCGCACCATGATCTTGTCTGAGGACGTCTTGACCATCGTGAAGTTCAGGACCTGGTTCTCGCCTGTGTAACCATGGAGACAGACACTCAGGTATCACATGAGGGTACAGCTCAGTGGCAGGGGTACTCAAATACAAATCTTAAGGTTACACATGGACATTTTTCAATAAGACAAAGGTCTGTTGATTAAGGTCAGTCAAGCTACTGTTTATTGGCATAATAGGCACATCGGTTTTTGTCTTGTTGGGGGGAGGATGAATGCATGAACTCTGTAGTGTCCAGAGATCCTGAAGAGAATAAAGAGTGCAGTCAGGCAGAGTCTCACAGGAGGCCTGGTCCCCGTTGGTGCGGAGAGAGATGTCGTTTTTCTGGTTCCTCTGCTGCACGCCTGTCACTTCCTCCATGGTGCGGATCTCCGACATGCAGAGTTTGGAGTTGTAGTGCAGGAAGGTGCGGCCGTGCAGGATGGTCAGGTTGTGGCTGGACCAGTCCCACAGCTGACGCAGGTTCTGGTTGTCCAGAGCGTAGAATGCAAAGTGCCTGAGACACACACACACACAAGGCCAGGGAGACAGGTGGGGACAAGGTAGAGCATCAGATGTAAGCTATAGATGGAGGTTGTAGTTCTATAGATGGAGGTTGTAGTTCTATAGATGGGTGTTGTAGTTCTATAGATGGAGGTTGTAGTTCTATAGATGGGTGTTGTAGTTCTATAGATGGGTGTTGTAGTTCTATAGATGGAGGTTGTAGTTCTATCGATGGGTGTTGTAGTTCTATAGATGGGTGTTGTAGTTCTATAGATGGGTGTTGTAGTTCTATAGATGGGGGTTGTAATGTGGTGTGTACATGTTCTTACTCTGACTCTAGCTGTTCTCCGCGGAGGAGACGCAGGTTGCGTAAGAAGGAGAGGGAGACTAGGGCGTAGGCTCTGCGGACGGTCAGGTGGCCCGTGATCTCCTCCAGCTGGCCCAGGTTGGCCTCCAGCTCCGCTGCTATGTTGTCTGAGGGAAAGACAGACAGACAGACAGACAGAGACAGGCAGACAGGAAAGTAAACAGGAAGGGAGACAGGCAAAGAGAAAAACATAATTAAACAACAATAATTTAAATTCATGATGAAAGAGCATGTTGTTGTTGATGATGATGTTTGTGGTGGTGTAGGTCATGTTGCTGTACTCACTGCCTCCACGGATCTTGATGGACATGCTGCCGTTGAGCACAGTACATCCTCGCAGTGCCTGGGCAGCTGTCACAGAGTCCACAACCTTATCCCCCGTACACAGCTTAGGACACAGGCCCGCACACGGAGAACACATCAGCCTGCAGACACACACACACGCCCAGGGACAGAGGCCAGTCAGACTCCAGGGACAGAGGCCAGTCAGACTCCAGGGACAGTTCATTCACAAATGAGCTCTCAGGTTATCTTTCATCCCTGGGAGAAAACAGAATCCCACTGTCTTGGTTGTCATCCTGGTGGCTGTCTGTGTGGACCAACGTTGAGATGGACTCGCCCACTCCCATCCCGCTACAGAGACCCTCTCCCCATCCCGCTACGGAGACCCTCTCCCCATCCCGCTACGGAGACCCTCTCCCCATCCCGCTACGGAGACCCTCTCGCCATCCCGCTAGAGACCCTCTCCCCATCCTGCTACAGAGACCCTCTCCCCATCCCGCTACGGAGACCCTCTCCCCATCCCGCTACGGAGACCCTCTCCCCATCCCGCTACGGAGACCCTCTCCCCATCCCGCTACAGAGACCCTCTCCCCATCCCGCTACGGAGACCCTCTCCCCATCCCGCTACAGAGACCCTCTCCCCATCCCGCTACGGAGACCCTCTCCCCATCCCGCTACAGAGACCCTCTCCCCATCCCGCTACGGAGACCCTCTCCCCATCCCGCTACAGAGACCCTCTCCCCATCCCGCTACAGAGACCCTCTCCCCATCCCGCTACAGAGACCCTCTCCCCATCCCGCTACAGAGACCCTCTCCCCATCCCGCTACAGAGACCTTCTCCCATCCCGCTACAGAGACCCTCTCCCCATCCCGCTACAGAGACCCTCTCCCCATCCCGCTACAGAGACCCTCTCCCCATCCCGCTACAGAGACCCTCTCCCCATCCCGCTACAGAGACCCTCTCCCCATCCCGCTACAGAGACCCTCTCCCCATCCCGCTACACTCTCTGGCCCCCTTCTACCCTCTTTCCATTGCCCCTCCCCCCAACACCCAAATGTTCCTCAAAGCCCTCTCCAATCTCCCCCCTCCACAATCTAAACAAAGCCCTCTTGCCTCCCAAATCTCCTCCCAAATGAGGGGGGTGCTCAATCCAATCAGACCAAAACTAGAGGGAAATTAGATGATGACCTCACAGGGCTGTCTCAGCATCCTCTGGCTAACCAACTTAACAATCCAGTTGGGGTTTGATTTTTTTGGAGAAAAAAACAAACAATGGACCCAGCATCTCTCCTTAAGAGACAGACTCCAGGTAGAGCAGCACTCACGTGGTAGAGTTCATGGTGGTGTACCCAGAGGGACACTCTGGGATACAGGCTCCGTTGTGGATGACATACTCGTGGCAGTCGGGGTTCTTGCTCTGCTTACACTGGTCGTGGAGCTCCTGGCAGAAGGCATGTGAGATACAGCGCCAGCCCTTGTAGACGTAGTGTCCTGGGGGGCAGGCGTCCACACAGCTGGGCCCGTGCTGGAGGTTCCTGCAGGAGACACAGCTGCTGGCGTTGCCCTCCTGGGAGCACCCCCCCAGGCACTGCTCATGGCAACACTGGCCCTGAGGGGTACAGGCACGGTTCTTACAGTTGTGGGGACACACTGGAGGAGAGAGAGGGAGAGGAGAAAGATGGTTAAGAGTTATATCCAAAACAGGAGCATCTCTTCTATTAACATGTTTGATTTCATATCTTCCTGTTCCACTTCCTGATCCAGTCTGAGAGAAGACTGCAGGTCTGCAGCCGCAGGGCTGGGAGGAGCTCTGCTCACACACCAGACTGCAGGTCCAGCTACCAGCTAAATCATACAGAAAGTCCAAGCAGGGTAAAACCACAACATGTGGAATTTATCAGGACATTTACCAGACAGAAGCCTTCAGATAGATCAGGTTCTGCGGCTCTGGTCTCTCCTGCCTCGTGTCTCCTGGGAGACGAACAAATGCCAAACAGAGCTGCTGCTAACTGGATGACTGCTACTCCCCTTGTTGGTGGAGGAGAGAGAGATAGCTTGTGGAGCACAGCTTGTGGAGCACAGCTTGTCGAGCACAGCTTGTGGAGCACAGCTTGTGGAGCACAGCTTGTGGAGCACAGCTTGTGGAAAACTGAGAAGAAAGAAGAGGTGGAGCAAGAGATGAAAGAGGAAGAGGAGCTAGAGAAGGAGGTAGAGGAGGAGAAAGAGCAGGAGATAGAAGACAGGGAGGAGGAGGAGGACATTTCGGCAGCTGAAGGCTCTGTGATGTTCAGAGCCTAGAGGAGAACTGGTCCCAAACCACCTCAGAACTCCCCCAGCTACCCTGGTCCAACCCAAACCACCTCAGAACTCCCCCAGCTACCCTGGTCCAACCCAAACCACCTCAGAACTCCCCCAGCTACCCTGGTCCAACCCAAACCACCTCAGAACTCCCCCAGCTACCCTGGTCCAACCCAAACCACCTCAGAACGCCCCCAGCTACCCTGGTCCAACCCAAACCACCTCAGAACTCCTCCAGCTACCCAGCCAGGCTTTCTACTTCCTGGATTCTCCTCCAGCTCAACTCCTGGGTGGCAAGGGGTGGGGCTGGAGAGAAACAGCAGGACCGATATGGCCGCCAACGGCATCTGTGACGAGGGAGGGGGCCTCCAGAGTATGTCTCTCATTGCCCCCCCCCCCACACACACACTGAAAACAGGTGTTCCTGGGGTAGGGAGTGGTGTGTGTAGCAGACAACCAGAAACATAGTGGAGGGAGGATGGCAGAAGACTAAGTTCTACAATAGTGTTAATGCTACAACACTGTGAGCTCTAGAACTACTAGAACAGTGTTGGCCTGGAAGCAGACAAGCCTCCAGATAAACAAGGGAAAGCAGACCTCTTAGCTGAACTTGGATCAGCCTCTAGGGAGAGTGGTGTTTGACTCCTCAGGGTCCTAAACCTCCATGTCCATCAGACATAACGGTGGTGGGTTTGGCAGACAGGAAAGAGGGAGAGAAGGGGGAGAGAGGGAGAGGGAGAGACGAAGAAAGGAAATGGAGAGAGCAGGGGAGGGAGAGAGAGACAGAGAGAGGGGAGGGAGAGACAGAGAGAGGAGAGGGAGAGAGGGGGCGGGAGGGAGAAAGGAGGAAGGGGGTCACTGAGGGCGTTTTTGCCTCTAGTCAGCTGGTGAAATGCCAATGACATCAATCAGCAGACCCTCGCTCTTCGCTCCCATCTATACGGTAAAACTGCACCTCCCCCTCCACCTCTCCCTCTCCCAGGAGTGTGTGGTGTGTGTGTGGTGTGTGTACATGCTTACATCACGCTGCCTCGGTCCAGATTCACCTAGCCTGAGTCTGTACCGTAGCTTGGCTGCTGCCCTTATGCTAGACCTTGATCCGCCCTCAGCCTCAACCAATGTGTTCTGTGGCGAGGAAAGAATACAGGTTTAACCCTGCAGGGCCGGTCCAGACACATAGCACAGAGATGCTAGCCAGCTAGCTGTCTGTGCGTCAAGATTTGTCTAATGTCTGTATCTTTTTTGTATCACTGTCAACTACTTTTTTTTTCTTCAGCTCTCTTTCTTTCCATCTCTTTCTCTCTTCCCCTCTTTTACTCTTTAATTTTCCAGCCCTGCTTTTCTGTTTCTTTTCCTTGCTCTGTCTCTCTCGTGTTTAACTTCTGTCTGTGTTAGCACACTGCTAACATTTCTCAAGGACCATCTCGCTATCGTAACCTAGTTAGCTCTCAGACAAAAAAACAAAACAAAGGTCTTTCAACCGCTGCCTCCCCTTTCCCTTGCGCAAACACACACCTCCAGCCAGCACCAGCAGTATCTATCCCATTTGCTGACGTTCCAGGTCACTCTGGACCCTCCCACTTTCATTCATACAATGTCTTGTTTTGTTTTCGTGGACACTGGATGCATGGGGGGAGGAGATGGGAGAGCAGGGGAAAAGATGGGTAGAGGGGGGGAGAGAGGGATGGTTAGGGGAGAGGGGGGCAGGGAGGGAGGGGAGAGGGGGATGGTTAGGGGAGAGGGGGGCAGGGAGGGATAGATGAGTAGGGGAGGAATAGGTAGGGGAGAGGGAGTTGAGGAGGGGAGGGGGTTTCTCTCCCAGTGACAGCAGGAGGAAGCTGACCTCTAGCTCAGTGATTAACCGTGTTCCTGATCAAAGGTGCGTCTCAATCTGTTTACATTCCCCAGGGGGGCGGGGTGGGGAGCTCAGCCAATAGGAATCTGGCACACGTTCCTTCTTCCTGCTTTTACACATAAAGCCTCCCTGTGATTGGTTGTGTTGACAGGCCACAGTACTACAGGAACAATAACAAACACACACACACAGCAGGGCACTGCTGTTCGATTTGCATTTATCTACATGTAACCCTTTTTATATAATTATGTAACCATAATCCTATATTTATAAAACCCCATATTTATCAGTTATACATCTATAACCCTATATAGATAACCCTATATATAGATAACCCTAGACTTCCAACCCTATCTATATGACCATACATACTGTATGCAACCCTTTGTGCATAACCCTATATTTGTATATACAACCCTAACTATACTGGTGGAACTAGGAGTCTCCTAACTGCTAGGGAGTAGTAGGCGGGGAGAGAGAGACAAAGAGAAGAGGGGAGGGTAGAGGGGGAGAGAAGGGGGGAGTGGGAAAGAGTGAGAGGGGTAGGGGAAGAGAGAGAGAGAGAGTGTAAGCAATAACAACCAGATTCCTGGAAGGCAACACACAGTTTGGTGATCCACAACACACAGTTCGTGTTACACACACAGTTCAGGGGGTCAGGTGGCTGAGCGGTTAGGGAGTCAGGCTATTAATCAGAAGGTTGTTGGGTTAGGGTTAGGGTTATACACTCCTCTATATTAGAGGAGATACACGTTTGTGTGAGATTGGTAGAAGTATATTTGGTTGAAGCGCTTGAGTGATGGGTGCATTTGTTTGGATATATGTGTTTCAAATGTGTTGCCCTGATAGTTTGTGTATATAGCAGCAAATGCAATGGGACAAAGTTGGGACAGAGAAGAGAGGGAGGGATGTATGGAGGGAGAGACAGAGAGGAGAGGAATGGAGAGATGGAGAGGGAGGGAGACAGAGAGGAGAGAGAGGAAGAGGAATGGAGAGATGGAGAGGGAGGGAGACAGAGAGGAGAGAGAGGAGGAGGAATGAAGAGGATGGGAGATGGTGTAAGAGGATTGGAGGAGGGAGGAGGAGAGGAAAGAGAGGAGGAGAGGACATGCCTGGAGGATATTAATCTACTGCTAGTCATGGTAAACCTAACTTTGTTGTTTCATGTTGATCCATAACATGAAAGAATGTTTGACTTAAGGTGAGTTTGATTTGTGTCACTGTAGGCTCCTCTTGCACTCCTTGTCCTGCCGTAACCTGAGAGCTGCAGTGAACTCTGAACTTTGACCTCAGTTACTCGTGGGGAAGAGAGCGAGTGTGTGTGTGTGTGTATTTGTGTTCCAGAGGAGAGCAGGTCACAGTGACCAATTACACCCATACTGTAGGAAGACAGTATTGACAAAGTCACCTCTGTAATCTCCTTACTGCTTCTGTGTGTGTGTGTGTGTGTGAGTGAGGGTGTGTGAGTGTGGTGTGTGTGTGAGTTGTCACCCCACTCCTGCTACCTATCTAAACAGGAACTCTGCTCTGCCTCTGCTGTGTTGTGGAACCCTAACCCTAACCAGGGCTGACAAGTTTGGTCTATCATTTTGAGGCCCCAAAATTCCAGCGTGTCTGCATACCACAGCGTGCACAAGAGAAGAAAGATAGGGAGAGAAAGAGCTAAGAAAGAAAAGAGGACGGAAAAAACTGAGAACGGAAGGATGAAAACAGGGAGGGAGAGAGAGGAAGGGAGGGGCAGCCCGGGGAGGGGATGGGCAGCCAAGGGAGGGGAGGGGCAGCCCGGGGGGAGGGGAGGGGGCAGCACCGGGAGGGGAAGGGCAGCCCGGGGAGGGAGGGGCAGCCCGGGGAGGGGCAGGCCCGGGGAGGGCAGCCCGGGGAGGGCAGCCGGGGAGGGCAGCCCGGGGAGGGGCAGCCCGGGGAGGGGCAGCCCGGGGAGGGTCCTTCCATCTTGGACATATCTGAGGCTGTCAAGCTCAGCAGGGAGATAAGAGATCAGAGATAAGATATAAGAGATCAGAGATAAGCCCAGGCAGACCCTGCCGTAAGGACACTGCTCACTTCCTGTGAAGGACTCCTTCAAACTGCTCTGACTCAACACTGCAAGGTGCAAGGTTATCCAAACAATCCAACACAATGTTATACACACACAATGGAAATTAAAACATCAACAGTGCGTGTTTGTGTGTATGTGAGAGAGAGGGTGTGTGTGTGTGTGTGCAGCTAGTTTGACCTAATCATTCAGAATAAAAGTGTGGCTGAGTTATTGAATACGGGAGACCTGAGACACTCTTCCTTCTGACTGCTACTGCCCCTGGTGTAACACACACACCATAAACACACACACACCCTAGTACCAGCCTAGTACCAGCCTAGTACCAGCCTAGTGTCCTCAGCCTTGTCCTCCTGAAGCTGATATGATTTCTGGTTCAGAGGAAAAGTATTTTGTTCAATGTCAGGGCCCGATAAAAGGCATAGCCTTTACTCAAAGTCACCAATTATATTCCTGGTATTCACTTAAGCACAAACATCAGATGTACCAAATGTATACTACATGTTTACTGTCAGTCAACTTCAATGCAAGCTTGAAACAAATACTATACTACACATGTTTACTGTCAGTTAACTCCAATGCAATGCATCATCCCACCCTGCTGCCCTCCTCCTCCCAGCATCATCCCACCCTGCTGCCCTCCTCCTCCCAGCATCATCCCACCCTGCTGCCCTCCTCCTCCCAGCATCATCCCACCCTGCTGCCCTCCTCCTCCCCAGCACCATCCCATCCTGCTGCCCACCTCCTCCCAGCATCATCCCACCCTGCTGCCCTCCTCCTCCCAGCATCATCCCACCCTGCTGCCCTCCTCCTCCCAGCACCATCCCATCCTGCTGCCCACCTCCTCCCAGCACCATCCCATCCTGCTGCCCACCTCCTCCCAGCATCATCCCACCCTGCTGCCCTCCTTCACCCAGCATAGAGAGACAGACATGAGAAAGAGAGAGAGTTTAAGTGGAGGTCCACAGGGCAGGGCTTCCTCAATACTAGAGGCTAAGGAGTGAACACATACCTGAGTCACTATGACACAAACCTGTAGCTATCTGCTCCACCACTCCCACACTCTGTTTTATGTGCATGTGTGAGTGTGGTGTTTGTGTATGAGTGTATGAGTGTTTGCACAGCCAGTCCATCCCAGAAGCCTGATGGAGCAGTGCATGTCATGTTATGCACACTTTGCATAACATGACATGTGAGAGGATGGGGTACTTGCAGACATGCACACACACACACACACATTAAACACACACAAGCATGTAACAGCCATGAATGACACAGATGGTCCTCAGTCTCTCTCCTCTCTCTGTCTATGTCTTCCCCTCCTTCATTAGACATTAATGGTATTCAAACACAGTCAAGTGTTGTGTATGTTAAGTTAGCAGAGAGTACATGTAACCAACACCCCTGGACCTCTTGAAGGAAGAGAGGCCAGTCAAGGTAGGAATTAACACAAATGTGCATGCTAATACTGCTGTGTGTGTGTGTGTGTGTGTGTATGTGAGTGTGTATGTTTGTGAGTATGGGTGTCCCCTGGGGGCTGCCGCTTCTAACAACGTTCGGGAACCAATTGGACAAAAGAGGAGAGCCCTCACGCAGATGAACTTGACCGGTAAGTTGTCTGTGGCGCAAGAGTGGGTGCTGCAGTCTGTCTTGAAGAGCACACATTCACAATAACAGAACAACAGTGTCCAAGAGAGAGGGAGGGGGGAGAGGGAGAGAGGAGAGGGAGAGAGAGGAAGGGGAAGAGCGAGAGGGAGGAGAGAGGTAAAGATGAGAGAGGAGAGTTATGTATTTATGTATTTATTTCTACCGATTATTTGGCAACATTAATAATATACCAACTTGAATATAATAACATGGATACAAGTTGTGCACCTGTGTGGTGTAGTTACACGTATGTATAGGTTTTAAACTGCGTGTGTCTCTCTCTATGTGAGTGTATGAATATAAGTATAATAAGGCCATGATTTACATTGATGAATATTCTTCTGTAATTGTACCGTTGCTTTGGCAATATGAACAATTGGTGTTTTCATCCAATAAAGCCCTTTGAACTGAAACTGAACTGAGAGAGAGAGAGAGAGGGGGGGGGGGAGGGGAAGCGGGGAGTGAGAGAGGGAGAGATACGGAGGGGAAGAGCTTTTTCTTCTCTCATTCCCTCGTTCTCTTGCCGGTTAAAACAACAATCTTCGGTGTGATTGTTCTACTCGAACTAGGTTGTTCTCCTGGCGGGTTCTCTTTATCTCAGAGGAAGAACAGAATCCTGTTAATCTCACACATCAACAATGTGAGGATGAGGAGAATGTCTGCTGCAGAACAGAACTAGGCCCACATCAAGCTTTCTGTCTGTGTCACCATTTGGCCCTAGGTGTGTGTGTGTGTTTGTAGCTGACAGGTGTGTGTGGTGTGTGTGTATTTATCTGACCAGGTGTGTGTGTGTGTATTTAGCTGACCAGGTGTGTGTTGCTCTTACATTTCTGGCAGTGGTGCTGGTTCCAGCAGCAGTAGACAAACTGCCCGTTGATGGGGTTGGTTTGCAGACAGGTGCTCTTCCCCTCCACGGTGCCTGGACACACATCTCCACACTCACGCTCATTCTTGTGGCCATGATGTAGTTGTCCTCCACTGAGTCCAGGATCTTGGACCAGTCGAGGGTGGAGAGGTAGCAGAGGTCGGGGTTCTTTCTCCACGCGCACCGGCCCCAACGGCGTTGATGTTCAATGAGGCTGTACAGCCCCACCTCCGCAGCTTGCAGCATGCTTACAACATCACCAAGGTAGTTAGTTGAAGAACAGGTTGTGTTCCCCCGGTATGCCGGTGAGGTTTTAGGAAGCAGGTCCTGCCAGTGTCCTCAGGCCATACAACGCGGAACACGCAGCCAGGTAGTTCTGGTTTGACGACCCTCCAGCTCGGGGGCCCGGGGCAAGCCTCGCACCACCTGGAAGGTCTTCAGGCTTGGTCTTTGAACAATGAGACATGGATCTTATCAGGTGGCCCTCGATTACTAGTGCAGGTTCTCCAGCGTCTGGCAGGTTGGTTCACGTTGTTGCGGATGTCCTTACTGGGGCAGACTGCAGGGAAGAGGAGAAGGTCCAGATACCTTACCAGTACAAGGAGTCCACAGTCTCAGTTAGAAGACCTCTGTGTTTGGCTGGAGACTTGTACAGTACAAGCTGTGGTTCTGTTCTACATCCCCAGCTGTTCTACTACCCCAACACAGTGTTCTACTACCCCAACACAGGTTCTATTACCCCAGCACAGTGTTCTCACTACCCCAACACCGCTTTGTTCTTACCTACCCCAACATAGTTGTTTTCTACTACCCCAACACAGTGTTCTATTACCCCCCAGCACAGTGTTCTACTTACCCCAACACAGTGTTCTTACTCACCCCAGCACAGTCTCTTGTGCTCATTCATGAGCTCACTGCAGACTGGAGCGACAAGGGGAGGGATTCATGGAGAGGCTATGCGATGCTATCAAGAGATGAGAGAGAAAGATTTTGTCTTATGTCCAACAACAATTTCCCATAGGACAAATAAAGTAATATTGAATTTTTGGAAGAAGAGAGGGGGGGTAAGAACGAGAGAGCCAGAGACAGGTCTCAAAGAACGTCGTCCATTTTAACTGTTTAAAACTTTTTCAACCTTTTCAAAACTTTTTTTTCATAAAGATGTTGGAAACCCTTAAGATACATTTTTTTTCATTGTTACTTTTT
The DNA here is from genome assembly GCA_023658055.1 of Thaleichthys pacificus. NCBI lineage: Eukaryota > Metazoa > Chordata > Actinopteri > Osmeriformes > Osmeridae > Thaleichthys > Thaleichthys pacificus. Next base: position 16,875 of record CM042878.1, on the reverse strand, counting down.
TCAACCCTTTAGAAACTTTCTGAAAATATTTCTTTTCAACTTTCTAAACTTTTTTTCTCAACTTTTTTTTCACACAGTGAAGGAGAGGGAGAGTAGGTGACGAGGGTAGAGAAACAGAGAAGCACTCAAACCGAGTAGAGATAAATGCAGAGGACAATAGAGTACAGTAGAGTTTAGTAGAGTCCTCATGAAGTATCTCATCAATGATAAAAAACTATTTTTGAAAAGAAATCTCAAATATTTACCTTTCAATACTTATTTTCAAAAATATTTAAAAACTTTTTTCAAAAACCTTAGGAACTTAGAAACTAACCATAACGGACCATACCTTTCCTTGCCACTCGCACATTAAGCTTGCCCTTGTCCAGTGCCCCACCCTAACCCACCTCTCCCCTCTCCTCTACTCTCCTCGTCCTCATTTAGAGCCCCATGTTGTGGCATCTTCTAAATCCTCCTCTCAAACTGTTTTCCAAATACGGATTAAGTCCTCTGAGACATCCAGAGCGTTCTGCTGATGGCCTTAACAGCCGCTAGGCCGCAGTGCTGTTGAACACAGAGGAGGTTGGGTGTGTGCACAGAGAAGGAGTGAGTGTGTGTATGTGTGTGTGTGTATGTGTGTGTGTGAGAAAAGGAGCAAAGAATGCTATGCAGCTGGCCAGCTCAAAATCACAACAATGATGTCTCTCCAGAGCAGGGACATAAAGGGGGGCTGGGGGCAGAGGGGAGGGGCGAGGAGGGCAGAGGGGAGGGGCGAGGGGATGTAGTTTGAGCCTGGTTGGGGGGTGACGTAAGGCTTGCAGGACGGTTGGTGATCAGATCTGAAGCATGAATGGAGGCCCCTGTGGCATTCTGCTACATAACAGAACACATCCCTACTGCTACAAATCACATCCCTACTGCTACATATCACATCCCTACTGCTACATATCACATCCCTACTGCTACATATCACATCCCTACTGCTACATACCACATCCCTACTGCTACATACCACATCCCTACTGCTACATACCACATCCCTACTGCTACATATCACATCCCTACTGCTACATATCACATCCCTACTGCTACATACCACATATCTACTGCTACATACCACATCCCTACTGCTACATACCACATCCCTACTGCTACATACCACATCCCTACTGCTACATATCACATCCCTACTGCTACATATCACATCCCTACTGCTACATACCACATCCCTACTGCTACATACCACATCCCTACTGCTACATACCACATCCCTACTGCTACATACCACATCCCTACTGCTACATATCACATCCCTACTGCTACATACCACATATCTACTGCTACATACCACATCCCTACTGCTACATACCACATATCTACTGCTACATACCACATCCCTACTGCTACACTACCACATCCCTACTGCTACATATCACATCCCTACTGCTACATACACATCCCTACTGCTACATACCACATCCCCCTACTGCTACATACCACATCCCTACTGCTACATACCACATCCCTACTGCTACATACCAGATCCCTACACAATACGGCGGGGGGGGGTGGGGGGGAGTATAGAAAAGGATGGCGTGTGTGTGAGGCTGCTCCATCATGGACACTAGCCTACCCTGACCACCTTGTGAGGGAGAGCATAGCAGACCATACACAAACACCCCGCCAGCACCACTACAGAAGGTTTTCTACTACCTCAGGCAGATGAGGAGAAGCAGAGATCAAAGATCAATGTAGACAGGATGGACCTCTAGCAGCAGGGACTGCCAAGAGAAGTGACCCATAAAATCACAGCAGTGGCTTCTCAGTGAGTCTGCAAGTTGAGGCAGGCAAGAATGAATACAGATGGAGAGAAAGAGAGGGAGGGAGAGAGGGAAGACAGAGAGAGAAATGGGGGAGAGAAAGAGTAAGGGGAGTAAGAGGGGAAAAAATGGGAAAAAAGGGAGGCCGGCAAAGAGGGTGGGAAGTTGGCCATGTCACCATCACTTGTTTTCTAAACAGCGTGTTAGGGTTACAGGAGTGTATATATACCGTATTTTTGGGAAATAAAGCCACGGCTTGTACCACGGTTTTACCGTTTTCTTTTACGGCTTATATTTCGAAGTGGCTTATAGCCCGGTTTTAGAACAAAAAAGTGGCTTCGTCCCAAGATCTCTACAGACCGTGCAGCGGTCAACACTTGAACGGGGGCTTATTACTTGAAAGAGGAATTATTTACTGTGTTGTCTCAGTTACACTATCAGGGCTTGGAAATACAGTGACTTGCTAAAGTAGGCAAATGGCTAGTAGAAGATAACATTTCATAATAATTTTAGTATATCAAACAGCTGCAAGACCCAGTGAAATGTTATATACAGCTAGCAAACTAATGTTAGCTAGCATCACTAACGACATTGGCTAATTCAACTTCGGTAGGCTATCCTCAGGATTTGCAAGCTAGCTAAACTTATACTATATGTAAAATAATTTTGCCACTAAATGAGTGACTTGTGTCACAGGTATGTAACAGACGTAGCCACGCTCCGTCACAACAAGGTATCGTTCGCCACTCGCGGGATTCGAACGCTCGACCTCCGACTTGCCAAGCGCGACCACTACCAACTACGCCAAAGAAAAGATAGCTCTTCGTTGACGCGTTCTATTGTTGTGTTCGTTCTGTTTTGATATGTGTAATGCTATGGTCTGTAGTTTAGATAATTTGAGTGTTCACCCTGATTGTGAATGTTGAATTCTCAACGCTAGCTGGCGCTACAGTATCATTGTTCGCGTATGAAGTGCGGCCTATATTCCAGTGCAGCTTATACTTATATTTACAAACACAAAGCTAACATTCTGGTGGGATGCGGCTTATAGAAAATGCGGCTTATTATCCGTAAAATACGGTAGTTTCCTCCACCTCCCTAGTCGTACTGCGTACACTAAAGACAGACAACACACATCCTAAGTGGACGCCACCAGCACGTGACTCTGCTATCATAGACAATTACACATCCTCAGTGTCCACAAGGTTACAGGAAGTACACACTGATTAACCATCAACCTTCTACGTTGTGATGACATCACTGTCTCACCCGTGATTTATTCAACACAGCAAGGTAACAGGAAGTAGTCTCGTGCACATTCCAGGCTGAAGGAAAACGCCAGGCCTGAACAGTCTGCCCTCAAGTAAACTTACACCTCTCACTGTTTAAACTGTTTCCAGGTGCTGCCACGCAAGCAACATGGCTCCTGGAAAACAAATAAAGAGCTTTGGGATGGAGCTCATAAAACTCCAGGGTTAGAAAGCAGGTGCTGCTCCAGTAAGAAGCTCAGCCCAGAGAAGTTCCTGACCCAGCCGGAGCCTGGTGCAGCCTGGGGAAGATCACACAGGAACTGGGAAACAAGAAGCTAGGACTATTGGCTATTTACATTACATTACATTTAGCAGACGCTCTTATCCAGAGCGACTTACAGTAAGTACAGGGACATTCCCCCCGAAGCAAGTAGGGTGAAGTGCCTTGCCCAAGGACACAACGTCATTTGACACGGCCGGGAATCAAACTGGCAACCTTCAGATTACTAGCCCGACTCCCACACCGCTCAGCCATCTGACATAAGCAACAACACTGCACTTCCTTGGGTGCAGAGCAACACACAGAGAACTTCTCACAGTGGCCGTGTCTTGACATAACTGAGCTGCAGAGAGATTCCTGTCTTTGTGGTGAGATGGACACAAAGGGAGAAACAGAGAGACTGGAGGTGTGTCTGCCAGGAATGTCTACCGGTATGTTAGCAGACCCAACACAAACCACTGATGCTCCTCTCAGCACACAAACACCCACTCCTCTCCTCCTTCACACCTCTCCCCCATCACTCCTCTCCTCCATCACTCCTCTCCTCCCTCCCTCCCTCACTCCTCTCCTCCCTCCCTCACTCCTCTCCTCCATCACTCCTCTCCTCCATCACTCCTCTCCTCCATCACTCCTCTCCTCCATCACTCCTCTCCTCCCTCACTCCTCTCCTCCCTCACTCATCTCCTCCCTCACTCATCTCCTCCCTCACTCTGTTCCCCTCACAGATGTTACTCTCCAGCCAGCTGCCACTTTTAACAGGCATCTTTTTCCACTTCCTGACAATTGTACCAGTCGAACATTTAGGTTTATATCACGGCTAGACAAGCAGTTATTAGCAAAACCTGAGCTGCAATAAAGCATATGCCTGAACCTCCAGCGCTCCATCCCGGGTGACAGATCCAAAGTTGCTTTTTCCATAAGAACCCTGCTCATTCAAACTGGATCCATAAGGATTTTCAAACTAGGAACACAGTTGTTTTTCCTACAGAATATTTCCAAAGTATGGCATGTATGGAATATCCACCTTTAAACAGCCTCCAGCCAACCCTAACCCAACCAATCATCCACTGTGCTTCGTACGTGACAGACGGTTCCCAAAGGAAAGCTGTCCTGGACTGTAAAACTGCTACAATTCATTATACTGTTGTTTCTGTGAAATACCTAAATTCGATAAGTGCCTGGTTTGAGCAGAACTTGCACGTCCGGCAGCAGGAGAAGGGAATTGATGGAGAAATGGCAGGATTTATGTCCTGCCATTTCTAGTAGGTCTATGTAAGTCACAATCTGTAGAGCAAGTCGTACTTCACCAGAATCCTCTTACATTTACACATATATGTATGTGTGTGTTTGTTCATTTGTTTATCCTAGTATTATGGTCCATATTTTTCTGTACTGATTCCCTTTGATCACAGAAGGACAGTCAGGAATTATTTCTCCCTCAGAACAGAGATGCAGCACTGCAGACCCTGAACAGATCAGACCTAGAACAGATCAGACCCAGAACAGATCAGACCCAGAACAGATCAGACCCAGAACTGATCAGACCCAGAACAGCTAGGCTGCTGGAGATGCAGGGATGATCTACACACCATGATATACTCAGACCTAACCTCACCCCTCTCCCCTCACTCTCTTTGTTTGATGGCTGCCTACAGGTGGAGGTTTAAAACTTTTCAACTGATGATGGTGTTCCTTGAACACATACTGGTTTCCTGACAGATGCTGGCTGAACTAGTGTACCTGTCAGTGTACTAGACCTGCTGACAGTAAACACCATCATCTCTCCAGTTTACATTTTTGCGTCCTCTTATTTTAAACCCATTTCTATAATGAAATTCACTGGAGACACAATTTATATTTCTTGTACTGTACCTCTCTCTGGATAAAAACGTCTGCTTAATGAACACATTACATGACAGAATGTTAGGGAACGTTCCAGAATGTTAGCAGGGAACGTTCCGGAGAATGAGCCAGTGAACACCAACAGAGCTGCTCGCAACATTGCCATAGAAACTAAAAGCCTTCAGTTGATTAGGACAACAACAACAACGCTGCAAGACTACGGATCCAGACAGCTACACAGCAAAGCATGCTGGGAGAGCAGGAGCTGGGCTGCAGGTGCATGCTGGGAGAGCAGGAGCTGGGCTGCAGGTGCATGCTGGGAGAGCAGGACCTGGGCTGCAGGTGCATGCTGGGAGAGCAGGAGCTGGGCTGCAGGTGCATGCTGGGAGAGCAGGACCTGGGCTGCAGGTGCATGCTGGGAGAGCAGGAGCTGGGCTGCAGGTGCAGAAAAAAGAGCTAACCCTGTTCACACCTGCATGTAAGCTCTCTAGCCCGTATGGACAAAAACTAACAAAGCTCTTTAGCAGGACTAACAGAAGTCGGAGAAAGAGAGACTGTGTCTTTGTTACAGCTTGTATTTTTTATGGTCCATTTTTGTGTGTATGGTGTATGCCATGGTGTGTGTGTGTGTGTGGGAGGGGAGTACAGGTCTGCAGCCGGTGTACATCTGCAGTGTGAGAAAAACACATCAGAGCGAACCCTTTCACCTCGCACGGAGCAGAGAGAGGGAGAGGGAGGGGGAGAGGGTACGTGCGTCTCTCCATAGCAGATCTCCCATTGGGGTGCCATGGCTACAGTGAGACCAGGGCGACCAGCCTTGTGATGGGTCACTGTATGCCTCAGTGTTCCTGAGAATAACACACACACACGCCACAGCAGTGACCGAGTCATGAGTCCATTCATACATGCAGGAGCTCTCCAGTCCAGCATAGGGATGACTAGAATTATGAGTATGACAACGTCGGGCTACGGGAAAGTATGAGAATGAAATCGAGTCAGTCGACCTGCTACTATATGTAGCTGATTCTGAACGAACTTGTCTTCGAGATGAACGTGTTCTAACGCATTTAAAATGTTAACACAATAGTTCATATTTTACCATTAATTTTTGGACATTTTAGGGGAAGCCGAGCTTCCCTTGCAGTCTTAAAGAAATCGCCACTGAGTGATGCATATTTCAGGGAAAAAATAAGCCAGGTCTACAACTTCCGGTGAAGTTAGAAACTTGACTTTTAATAAACAGGTTGTGTCAACCCTTGGCTATTGCTCTCTTAACCCTACACTCAGATTGCACGGCTTCTCGCTTTTTTTCATCGACCGATAACAGGTCGCCCTCACGGAGATCTCTCCCATTTCCAGATTTTTGTTAGAAACTGAGAAACATTATCCATAGAACATATATGACAGACCAGGTGGAAGGAAGAGAGAGACATGTCCCATGTGCTTAAACATCGGCCAGGGCCCCCCCAGTGGGCCCCCTGGAGGGCAGCAGAGCTGGTGTGAGCAGAGGCCCTGACATGCCAGAGCAGAGCTGCTGCACACATCTATGTCCAGGAGGAGACTGACAACCCCCCAGCCCCCCCAGCACAGCCACACTGCAGACAACACCCCTCCTTCACATTATCCCCTCCTCCACACCCCTCCCCCTCATCAACCCCTCCTCCACACCCCTTTACTGCTGAAGCACCTACAGGGTGGGCCACTTCAAACACATTCCTAACTGTGCACGGCACTGTGGGAATGCCACTGTGTGCTCCGAGCAGAGAGAGAGGGAGGGGGGGAGAGAGAGGGGGGGGACAGTAAGAGAGAGAGAGAGGGAGGGGGGGGGGAGAGAGAGAGGGGGGGGGGGAGAGAGAGGGGGGGAGAGAGAGGGGGGGACAGTGAGAGAGAGAGAGAGAGAGAGAGAGAGAGAGAGAGAGAGAGAGAGAGAGAGAGAGAGGGGGGGTGGGGGGGGGGGGGAGAGTCTGAACAGTGCCATGAAGAGAAGCCTCGACTCATGTAAAAAACAAGACAGGAGCGAGCGTGTTTCAACTGCTCCGACTCTGCCAACAACCTTTTAGTTATTTAGCCTGTTTGAAGAAGAGCTACAGAAGGTCACAGTGTCACATACACACACAACCCTAACAACCCTAACCCTAACCTTAACCCCTAACACGCTTCCTTCTAATGAATGGATCATGCACTGTTTGGATCATTCAAATGTACCAACCTTGGGTGAGTAAGCAGTTGTGTGTATTACATTGATTAGCTCCCCCATTGACAGGTAATCAATAAAATAACCTGACAGACCTTCAACCTCCCCTCCTCCTCCCTCTCTCCCCCCATCTCTCTGTCTCTCTCCCCATCTCTCTCTCACCCTCTCTCCATCTCTCTCTCACTCTCTCTCTCTCACCCTCTCCCCATCTCTCTCTCACCCTCTCTCCGTCTCTGTCCTCACCTCTCACCCTCTCCCCATCTCTCTCTCACCCTCTCTCCTTCTTTCCTTCAACCTCTCTCCGTCTCTCTCCCTCACCCTCTCTCCATCTCTCTCTCTCCCCAAAGCAGCTCTTACGCCTGAGCAGGGGACCGGCCTCCCAGTTACACAACTTGTTTTTGCATAAATAAAGCTTGGCAGTTGCTTCTGAGGTTACTTCCTGGTCCCTCCATGACAAACAAGCAATCAACCCACCATTGTAAAAAGAAAAAACTTTATTGCATTATAATTATTCAGTGAACAATTATGGCTTTGCCGCGGCTTACATATCTGCATGTTCTTCCAAGCCCCATTCCCAAAAAATGGTGTGGATATTAGGCAACACACGTGATGTGGATTCAACTGTACCAAATATTTAAACTATTTTGGTAGTTGTCTGTCTGTGTGGTTTTTTTCCCCTGAGACGTTAAAGAACCAAATATGGTCACTTCCCTAAGAATGAAATAAATCAGGAAGCAAGCAGCTCATAATATATGCTGCACATATTCCAGAGAGAAAGAGAGACAGAGAGAGTGTGAGAGTGTGTGAGAGTGTGAGAGAGTGAGTATTGAGGGGCCTACATGCCCTGTGTAAAATACCCAGAAAATTGCCTTTAACTCTTGTTCACGTTCAGAGTTTTAAAGTGATACAAAGTTAACGGCAAGAGTGGCGAGACTGCCACGTGAATCCTCGGAGCAGAACGGGCAACAGTAAAGAGAGAACGAACTAACATGATCGTCTCCAGAAGAGGCTATTGTGTTTGACTAAGCTAGAACTACACTGATATATTTGAAGTAAAAATTGGCCTAAATGAATTATTGGTCCGGTTCGTTGTTGTTTACAATAGCCTGATAAAAGTTTTTAAAATATCGTTATTTCAGAGACACGTTTGAGTTTGTTTTGATATTATATGTGCATTAAAACCCATTTATCCTATCCAAAAATAAGCCAACTTCTGACATGTTTGGAAAAACAATAGTGTGGACTGTCAACATAATTTCAGAAATTCCTTGTCAACCGTGTTGACAACACGGTTGTGCTCGCGACTATTTGACTAAAGTCAAAATATATTCAGCTCTGCTGAGTCTATTGCTACTTTGACCGAAATTCATAGAACGTAAATCCAAACACAGGAACTGCACAGATCACGTGAATCAACTGACTAGAAACTGACAAACTAGAAACAAGCAACTCAGGCTGATGGAAAAAAGCGCTTCGGGTCCAGACTGGCGACAACCAGGCAAATCCCTCACTTATGGGGATTTCTGGACCTGAAAGAAGTTGTTTACGTTTCCAGTGCATAGTGAGTTCGAGTCGCCATGAGGCCTGCGCGTTCTGGTGCCTGGCGAGTCCTGCAACTTGTAGTTTAGATTCGCTGCTACAGACCACCCGAGCCCAGAAACACGGCTAATCTGACCCTGGGGCTGGCGCATCCACACAGGCCTCAACACTTTATATAGGCAATACATATATATAAACACATGGGGGCGGGGGGATTTTCCTGCAACTTTGCTGGTAAATATTAGTAGGCTAAAGTTGCACACTTAGTAACAACCTTATCTTCAATGTAATTTAAATCGTGGGAAAAGTTTAAACAGAAGGCAGGCAACAACTACAAACGTTAAAAAAAAAAAAAAAACTATTGCATGAAAAACACTTTGGCCTAATCATAGGTATAATTAACAGTACTTAAATTCCATTCCAGAATTCAACATCTTAGCTAGGCAATATCAACAGTTAATTTCCGACAATCAACACCAGCATTTTTTTATTACTAATTAAAGAATGAAGGTAGCCTACTTACTTTCTCCGTCTGTTGGCCCATATTGGCAAACAAGGGCGATAAAAGGGACCAAAACAAATGCTGAGGTCACCCACCGCATTTTGACTTTGGGGACAATCTTCTTTAAGGTTATCCAAAGAGGGGAACTTCTTGAAGATGTTACGGTTGATTCAAAACTGTTTGTAATAGCCTACAATAAAGTATGCAACAAAGTTGATGAAAATTTCCAAGCCAACTAATAAAGCTAGCTCGCCCAAGGAGCCCCCCTGAACAGGGACCGGGGGTCCAACGTGGTTGTACTTTAATTATAGAAATATCATATCAGCCAACTTTGTGATTAATGCTAAGCTTGAAATTATCACTAAATAACGTGATCTTGTGTTCTGGTGACACACGTGCGGATAAAACTCTTCATCTTCCTACTGTTGTTTGGTACGTCTATAGTTCATTTTCATATTTTTTTGCTTTTTTGGTAGTCCACTGGTCCGAGAAAATTAAAATCCCACACAGCGAGCTAGTGAGTAGATAGGCTACCCTGTGGGATACGACTCGGCTCGTCCTCATTACACTGTAAGCGAGGGTTCCAGTGAACAGAAACAATTCCAAAGAATTATCTAGCGAGATATGAGTCGCAGTTGCGTAAAGACAACACAACACCAAAACAAATTCGCTAAAACAGATAGCCAGCTTTTTAATAGCGATTTCGAAATGTGTGTCCTCATCCAGTTCTATGGCCAAACTTCTATCGAACAGTGGCTTGGTGTAAGTAGGCTACAATAGTTCGCTTTGCAGCTTAGTTCACAGATCTCCGTTTCAGGTGCCTCCGAATATTCCGCTTTTATGTCGTATCACTGGAAGATAACCCTCTAAGACGTGCAAAGACAAATACGAACACATCCCAGGAACTCCTTCTGATATATGCAGAAAAAACGTGCTGTTAGTTTTTCCAACGATACTTCCACAATGGAACTCCTTCAACTCTTCACGGCCAAGCGCCAACGTACCAACTGAAAACACACCAATAAACAAACACGGCGGTGGTGAGTGCGCGCTGTTACTTTTAGATCACTTAACAAATAAAGAGCCCGCAGCTTCCAACGCGTTGTCTTAGGTGTTAAAACTCCCACGCCGTCCTGCCTATTTTTCAGATCTGCCTAGCTTCCCAAAACAGCACAATCCGAAACAAACAGTAGCCTACTCTTTAACCAGCAGTTAAAATAGCTCACGTCTGCGACAAATACAGTTACAAGGTAAACAAACCTTAATGACACGTAAGACATTAAAAAAAACTTCAATCCTCCGTTATAACGGTACCTCGAGGTACCCCGCTCTCATCTCTCTCTGTCTGTTCAACAGTAAACAAGTTCTACCAGTCAGCTGGGGAAACAAACGGTATGTGGGAAAGTACGGACTGGATTTCAAAGCCATCTAAGCTTCTAAAACTATGTGGACTGTAGTGCAATAAATCACGAAAATAACCGAATTCTCTTTGTCAATACATTATACAGTACAGACTGATCATTGTGATGAACTGTCGCGTTTTTCTAAAGAGGTGTGCTATTTAAATAGTAAAAACATTGAGCATCTATAGCTCCAGCTTGAACCTCAGTCTGTCTTTGGAGAGGATGCTCTCAGTGACAGCGTTATCCAGCGGGGCTGGGGGGAGGTGGAGGTCAGGGTTGGTGGGAGGTGGAGGTCAGGGTTGGTGGGAGGTGGAGGTCAGGGTTGGTGGGAGGTGGAGGTCAGGGTTGGTGGGAGGTGGAGGTCAGGGTTGGTGGGAGGTGGAGGTCAGGGTTGGTGGGAGGTGGAGGTCAGAGGTGGAGGTCAGGGTTGGTGGTGTGCACAACATCAAGGCTCATGTCCCATCACACTGGGATAAGGACTTGCTGTTGTTTGGTTGGGCTCTTTCAGACAAAGCATATCCATGTGTCTGCACAGATACACATACACTCACTTCTTCTTGTTCAATTCAATCCTATTCAAAATCCAGTTTTCCCTAACCCCAAATCCTTACCTTAATCCAAAAACATAACCTGAACCCTATTCCTAGTTCCCAACCCTAACCCTATTCCTAGCTCCTACCCCTAACTCTAGCTCTGAACTATAACCCTAACCCTATACATACAAGCAGTAATGCCGGTAACTCTAATCTGACCACTTTTTTCAGTAACGAGTAATCTAACGCGTTACTATTTCCAAACCAGTAATCAGATTAAAGTTACTTGTCCAAGTCACTGTGCGTTACTATTTTGTCATTCATAGTAAAAATATATATTTGATTTATTCTTGCGTCTCTGAGAGTGAAGTCGTGTAGCCTATGCAACAATTAAGTCACGTTTTCAGCATGAGGGTCACGTCACGTGTATATACATAGACCTACCACTCTCTCCCAGTGACTCTGAGTCGCCACTTTCCTCAAGCCCCTTTGCTCCGGTGCCGTCTCTATTTGATTATATGTGACAAATAAGAAAAACAAATAAGATTAATAAACTATTACATGAACAAATGCAACGAACCGCAACTAAATCCATGTTTTTTCTAAAAGTAATGGTTCGCAAATTATCTCAGATTTACTGTACTCGGGCGTTTTTTATGGTTTGTTTTTTCCCCCAAGTAGACCTACAACTTGAGTCGTTTTTCCAAGTGCGTTCTTAGGTCAACATTTCAAAAGAAACTCTTGTCTATAAATCAACATGAACATGTCAGGAGATACATTGTAATTTTTTTTGTGTACATTACTGTTAAAAATGCACTTCTAATAAAGTGAGTTTTTTGGTCGACATGATTGTTTTTATTAAATTGTATTCTCCCTTTCTTGCTTTTAACCTGTAGCACTTTGAGATTTTAGTTAATATAAAGTGCATTATAAATACTATTATTATTATTATTAGTGTTAGCAAAACCATTTCTATGTTTAGGCGGCGAGGGTGTTGTCGGCAGCTGCTGAATGTAACTAATAAAGTAACTTGTAATCTAAGTTATGTTTACTTTATAAAATCAAGTAATCTGTAAAGTAACTAAATTACTTTTTAAAAGGAGTAATCAGTAATCAGATTACTTTTTCAAAGTAACTGTGGCAAACACTGCATACAAGTAGTCTCTCCGTGGTAAGATACTGCTCTGATGATACTGGCTCTGATGATACTGGCTCTGATGATACTGGCTCTGTCAACATGATGCTTGTCCATGCCGGACGAGGACATTCAGGAACTGTTGTTCTACTTGATTCCAGTGCAGTTCCACTTGTCAATCCATGTACTTGTCTGCATTTCAAATCTGAAACCCTGCTGCTTTTGTTTCCAAAGATTAGAAAGATGATAAACATTCTCAGGATTCCTAAAACAGGAAGATTGTACAGTGCTACTGAGTGTCCAGCCGAGTTCAGAACCAACCTCAGTTCAGAACCCAGAACAAAGAGAGCGAGGAATGGAGCGAATTGGTTCCGGTGTGAGTACCATGGTGTCTGCAGAGAATGGAGAAAATGCTGACAAAATTTCCCCACGCCACCTCTGTGTGATCACCACCTCTGCTGTGATGGCCTCAGTTTCCTTTTCTAGCTTGTTGCTTCCGGTGCTGGTTCTAGCGAGCCCTGGGCCGGACCGCTGTGAGTGGGAAGGAGTTCCAGACACAGCCAGGCATGTGGCCAGCCTCCTCTGCCCCCAGGGCCAGGCTTCAGGACCAGGCATCAGGGACAGGACTGCAGCCTCTGTCCCTGACCACCCACCACCTTCCTTCGTCTATGCAGCATTACAACATCCCACACTTAACACAGCTGGACCCTGGGGCCACAGGGGGAACTGCTGGGTCTCAGTCTGCCTTCCCAGAAGGCCGATAATAAACACGCTTTGTTTATGTTCTCACATTCAGAGGAAGAAAGTGGAGAGAGAAGCTGTTGTAAGTGGAGAGAGGCTGTTGTAAAAGTTCTCTGAGGGCTGGGAGTCAACAAACTGTGGTCATGTTACATAAACCAGATTGTTGGTGTGTATATGCATTTTATGTTTTTATGTGACCTTAGAGCATCCATGTGTGTTCGGAGACGCGTGTGTGAATGTGCATGTTGATAAGCATGCCAATGAAACCATCATGACAGACATGAGTGCAGCTGCTGACAGCCTAGAAATAACCCAGTTGACAACATGAGATAAATAGCCCAAATTAGGACATTTGATTAGGAGTAGATGTGTGTATAGATAACCAATCAGAATCAAGTGAGGGCGACTAAAGATTAGTTTAGGGGTGATGAGGACACGTGTTTTCATCATCATGTGCCAGATGTGTCTCTCCACATCCACAGGTCTCTCAGACACACTCAGATCTTACCTTCCGGATGGTTCTTACCTTCCGGATGGTTCTCATTCTAGTGCATCCCAGTTCACAAGATAGAGTTCCAGCCTCAAAAGTCCTCTAGAAGACAATTAGCAATTCGATTTTCAGAGAGGGTATGAGTCAGCAAGACTATAAGCTGTAAAGCACCATCGTGAAAGGCTCGGACAGGTAAATAGTTCTAGCACTTCCTGCTGAGGGCTATGTCAAATCAGGGCATGTGATCAGCTGCCTGCTCCATTGATACTATCTGGAATCAATCAGCTCATACATGGCGGCTGACTACAGTCTGAGAATATTGTTGCCCCAGACAACTCTACAACCTGGACCGGCAGGGGGGGCAGATGTTTCAACAACACAAAGATTCAGTTAAACACCAATAATGGGTCACACATAATCAAATACCACCACAGTTATTAAAGTCAGTCAACAGCTGGAGAAGGAATCAGAAGAGGTACCATTCAGTACTCTGAAGCCCAGCACTCTCCGGACTGATGAGCCACTGAGCCCAGATGTTAGCCCATCTGTCCATCATCCACTTCTTCTCTAAGTGATGTTTTACTGTAGAAGTTATGAGAGACAGGAATAATAGAAATAACTATCAGAAATAGAGACAGGGAGAGAAAGAGAAAGAGAGAGTCGAGGGAGGGGTGGTACTGCAGTTCTAATGGAGCTCTTATTCTGTAACACCTGAGGGCAATGTGACATTTAAACACAATTGCAGTCTGAAAGGACCTCTGACACTTTTTCACACCAGCATGGTGAGAGCTAGTTTGACCCTTGACCTCTGTCCAGGGTGTAGCGCGCACACCATCTCCTCAGGCTGGAAAGGGGCCCGGAGCCGGGAATCAAACTGTTATTCCTGAGGGGGGCAGCAGGCTCTCCTACCAGCATGGTTATCACATTCTGCTCACAGTAGCCGTCTACACTAGCGTCTACCAGCTGTTCGTGTTTATCATCAAAGTGTTTTATCTCTGAATTAAACTGAACAGAAGCTGGTTAGGGTTAGGTTAGCTGGCTAACTAGGTTTCCTAGTTGTTCCAGTCCAGCTGAATGTCAACATGCAGCATACTGCATCTCTCGCATCCTCCTGCCTTGCTAGCTTCTTCCTGGAGTCAGGTGGCTGAGCGGTGAGGGAGTCGGGCTAGTAATCTGAAGGTTGCCAGTTCGATTCCCGGCCGTGCAAATGACGTTGTGTCCTTGGGCAAGGCACTTCACCCTACTTGCCTCGGGGAAAATGTCCCTGTACTTACTGTAAGTCGCTCTGGATTAAGAGCGTCTGCTAAATGACTAAATGTAAATGTATAAATCTGAGATTGTTATCGAACGCAGCTCTCAGTGCTGCTGTGTCTAGAGGAGAGAGCTACCTGCACATCTGAGAATGAAAGTGACTTGCGTGTAATTTTGAGATGAAACCCTGCACAATCTTAGGAACAGGAACAGAAGGCTCATTCATTCTCTGTAAGTGTTCCACTCTGGTGTGGCCAGACTTCTCCAGGTGGACAGGGCTACGTGCCTTACACAAATAAACTTCCCTCTCATACGGAGAAAACAGAAAGTACAGGCTCACAGAAGCAGGCAGTTGTAGGAACTGATTTCATATGAATCAGAAAAAATATATTGGTGTTCGATTAATCTCGTCTGGTAACAATAAAACAAAGGACTATTTTCCAGAACATTTAAGGAACACTTGGCAAGGGCCAGGTTCGCTGCCAAGGAGGTTCTGTTCCTCAAGCTGCTGGGTTAGGGTTACCTGCTGGGTTAGGGTTACCTGCTGGGTTAGGGTTACCTGCTGGGTTAGGGTTACCTGCTGGGTAGGGTTACCTGCTGGCTTAGGGTTACCTGCTGGTTAGGGGTTACCTGCTGGGTTAGGGTTACCTGCTGGGGGGAAACTTGAATGTGTGTGTGTATTGGAGGGGGGGGGGGGGCTGGGGGAACAGTCACAATCAATAGATTTCTGAGATCCGACGTAAAGCATGGCCAGTGATGAAGCAGCATCTGAATTGATCTCTTTACAGTTTAAAACATGCTGCCTCCAGTCCCCATCCCTGTTATGAGACCAGAGTCATGCCTACATTCAGACACCACACTCCATCATTACGACATTAAATTGTAAACGCAAAAACCTACATTCTCCAGCCATAGCTGTGGTTTAAAAGAAGAAACTGTGAAATATATGGGAGAGAAACCCCCGTGTTATCAAGTTCATCAGCAAAGTTATTTTCTGTGTAAACATGACAAGGTAACAGAGTAGCGAGGACTCCAGGCAGGACACCATGTGTCCTATGTCCTCTGCACACAGGGGCGGCCTTGCGTCCTCAAGGATGGAGCATCTGACTGCTGACGCTCACACAGGCCTTGACAGCAGCTCCCACACTGTTTTCTCAAGGACTCGAATGCTGCAGAGTCCTCCTTCACCCACAATGCTGCAGTCCTCCTTCATCCACAATGCTGCAGTCCTCGTTCACCCACAATGCTGCAGTCCTCGTTCACCCACAATGCTGCAGTCCTCCTTCATCCACAATGCTGCAGTCCTCCTTCATCCACAATGCTGCAGTCCTCGTTCACCCAATGCTGCAGTCCTCGTTCACCCACAATGCTGCAGTCCTCCTTCATCCACAATGCTGCAGTCCTCCTTCACCCACAATGCTGCAGTCCTCCTTCATCCACAATGCTGCAGTCCTCCTTCATCCACAATGCTGCAGTCCTCCTTCACCCACAAAGAAGCAGCCATACGATGACTGATACATGAGAAGGGGGGGGGGGGGACTGGACAAAGAAGAATGTAAAATTCCACTGAGGGACGAGGGAGTGACAGACAGAGAACCAGAGAATGGGATAAAGAAGGTGAGGGGGGGTAGTAAACTGGGAGGAGAAAGGAGTGAGAGAGGAGAGCGGGTAGGGAAAGAAAGGGTTCCAGTAGAGAGAGGGACAGAGAGGGGGCCTTTCTGTGGTCCCTAATCTGATTCCAGGAACTGGCCTGCACCTGCTATGGCCTCCTGGAGGGGGGTTGGGGGTCTGCAGAGGGGGGGTCTGCTGACTGTTCTTGTTCTTGTTCCAGCCCTCCAATCCCATTACACACTGCCCGCTCAGCCACACCCCCAGGTGGGCCTGGACCAGGGAAGGGTGGACCAGGCTAGGTTCAG